>CM074725.1:44841508-45259008 GCA_037306005.1 Rhinophrynus dorsalis
CTCTGTGACACATACATCCACTCTGTCTAGTACACACACTGTACACCTCTGTGCCACACACACACATCCCCTCTGTCTAGTACACACACACTGTGACACACACATCCCCTCTGTCTAGTACACACACTGTTCACCCTGTTTAAACAAAAGTGACATTTTATTGGTCCCCTATGGTGTAGATGGTTTTCATAATTGCTAACAACTCAAAACCATTTCCAGGTACATCTTGCTCTATACAATAAAATTATAGTCACATGGTCACTACTTCCCATAGACACCACCCTCAGCAGTATATGGTAGTAACACCCCAGCCTTTGTTCCACTGTCTACTATTAGCCCCAGTCACTGGTAGTCCACATACCTCCCAACATTTCAAATAGCCAGAGGGACACTTTTGTATTAGGTGGTGTTGCTGGGCACATGGATGGCATGTGGGGCATTACTTTTAGATTATTTCATGACCTGTTGACACCTCTTTGTGTAACTGAATAAACAATTTAGAGCAATACCAAAGTAGTTTATTTACACATATTTTATTTATAAACACGTATACTGAAGTTTAAACAAACATTAATGTGTTTTATTACTGTGGTGCAATGTGATACACTTACATACACACCACACAGTGTGATCTCCTAAAGAGGGACACTTTGGAGGTATGATCACATAACCGCACATATATTGTCTGGCAACCCACTATACTGTACTATATTTGATACATATGTCTTTAAGGTCTACACTGCATTTTATTCCAGTTCACTATGGCCGATTTCCATCAAGATCACACCAGGTCAGTGACCCAGTACCTTTTAGCAGTGACTGTACATTTCCTTCCACTCTGTCCCCCAAAAATAAGGAGACCTGTTACCTTTCATTAATTGAAACCCTTTGAGTGCCAGAAGGGTATGTAACGCATTGCTCTGCCATCTGTCACTCAAAGGATTAATAAATATGTGCAAATCATTCATAATTGCATTTTGTGACTTATTTTTTAATTAGGGACTCATTGATACATACACTACCGGTCAAAAGTTTTAGAACACCCCCATTTTTCCAGTTTTTATTGAAATTTACGCAGTTTAATGTCTCAATGTACTCTGAAAATAAACCAAAGCACAAATAAACAACCGGACAATAAAAAGAAATCATGGAATCTTTTTCCTTAACAAAATGTAATCTAAACTTTTGGGATGAACCCCTAACCAACTAGGTGTGTACCACAGGGTATTGTATGGCGCTGCAAAATGCTGGGGTAGGAGTTTTGGTTCAGGGAGCCACTCACTTTGTGCAAGTCGCCGACTCTGGATCCAGCAAAAGAGCCCCAGAACATCACTCTTCCTCCTCCATGTGTGACAGTTGGTGTCACAATCTGAGAAACTATCCTTTCGCCTACTTGACGGCATACAAAAACCCTGCTTGATGAACCGAAGATCTCAAATTTTGATTCATCGGTCAATAAGACCTTCTTCCAGTCTTCAGTAGCCCAGGCAAAAAAAAAAAAACAACTGGAAAAATGGGGGTGTTCTAAAACTTTTGGCCTGTAGTGTATGTCCCATACACTTTCTTATGAGTACTGTGGTATTTGTTGATGCTTGACATGAGGTAGAGTGTTGATCAGTGGAAGGTTTGTCTTAAAATATTTATCTTAATCCAGATATGAATAGTATCCCCAAATACCACAGTATTCAGATCTCTTTTGGTACTAAAACTGGACTAATATGGCTCCACAAATTAATGTATATACTTTCTTGTCACACGTCCACTACTTTCTGTTAGACACACACCGTCATCTCAGCTAGAAACAGGCAGATAGATACTCATCTGTTACACACAAACCCACATTTAATTTCAAAATGAACTGACAGTGAGATCTTTAAAATATTACCCCTGAGCACTCCCCATAACGTAGAGTATCACACCTGGGAACTCTCCGGAGACAGAGACTGATTATATGGCGGTGGTGAGTTTCTTATGAAACTCTGATGACTTCTTCTCCTTCTCACCCTGTTCCTCCCAGTTCCTGCCTACTTCTCCTCCTTCCCACCTTGTTCCTGCCTACTTCTCCTCCTTCCCACCCTGTTTCTCCAACTTTACTTCTCCTCCTTCCCACCCTGTTCTGCTGACTTCCTACCCATTTTAGAACACATGGTGTTAAGCCCCGCCTCCACCCCATTGACACTACATGAGCCCTCTCCGGGGGCACAAAAAGGTGATCTTCCCAGGTATGCAGATTATCAGTGATATGTACTTGCTTGCTGAAAATCAGTGGTGCTCCAGTCAGTCCCCAATCATCCTATAACATACCATAACTTGGCAATATCCCTCTCTGAACCTACACAAGACAAGCAGGACTTCTCCCTATGCATTCCTGGTATAAATAACACCAATGTTAAGTGAGCCATATCCTACAGTTTAACCCCTTACTCCCTCACCCTGAGAATTTGGCCCTTCAACCTAAGACCCTGAGATTTGGGACATTTATACCTAATTAATTACCGCACATGAACTATCAGGCCAGTAAGACCTAATCCCGTGCTTGCCTGTACTGTACGGTTTAACCCTTTGAATGCCAGAGGGGTAAGGTTAAGAATAGATGCTTCTAAACAACTTAACCACTGTCCGATCCACGGCTATTAAGGACCACAGCGCTTTTTCTTTCCTTCTTGCAGTGGATTCTGGGATCGCTGAGCGGAGTGCAGCTACCCTGAAATTCCATGATGTGCCAGGACAATAACAGGTCCTTAAGTGCAGACCGTGATTGTCCTGGCATGTCATTAGTCCTTAAGGGGTTAAATATCAGCATTGTTATAGACTTAATCAATCAATAAATACAGCCACATTTTTAATAGCTGACGGGCTGTAATTCACCATCGTTTACAATAATTAAAAAAAAAAATGTGGCCCTCACTCTTATGGCTTTCTGATCACGAGGTCCATAACTGAAAAAAATTGGAGGCCCCTGTCCTAAGAGTTCCCGGGTATGTATAATTCACACACACATCTACCGCCCTCATACCAATAAAGTTCAACACAAACACACACTCAGGGGTACCTAATGTTCCCTCAGAATGCCTCACACACTCTTTCCTAGCTGCTACCTGCCCACACACTCACATATACATCCTAACCCCTAGCACTACCCCCCTCCTCATCTCTGTCCCTCTATAGGCAGACACACTGCCCCCTCTTCTCACTCATACAGACAGACACAGGGTCTGCCCCCTCCCTCCTTCTCACACAGGACTCTGGTTAGGAAACTATACTGTCCCAGAACGGGGGCGGGAGAGTGGGGGACAAGAAAGAGACAGATCCTGGGCAAGACGGACATCTCTCTACAGTCTGTACCCACAAGGTTCCTCCTGGACTCCTCTCTCTCCTTCCAGCACAAGGGGTTAAACAGCCAGAGGACAGTGACTTCCTGACTTGGGATCACCTGGATGCTTTTCCCCTCTCAGGACATGAATGACGAAGGTCTGAACTCAGACACAATGCACAAATACAGACTGCACAAGTTACATGGGATCCTGCAGAACTAACACTCACCTACACAGCACTAACACTCATCTACACAGCAGAAATACACACATATACCTACACAGCACTAAACCATACACACACACACCTACACAACACTAACACTCACCTACACAGCAGAAATACACACACATACCTACACAGCACTAAACCATACACACACACACCTACACAACACTAACACTCACCTACACAGCACTAACACATACACCTACACAGCACTAACACATACACCTGCACAGATCTAACCCCCACACACAGACACACACACACCACACTAACACATACACCTACACAGAACTAACACCCCCCCACACACACACAGCACTAACACATACACCTACACAGAGCTAACACCCCCCCACACACACACACAACACTAACACATACACCTACACAGATCTAACCCCCCCCACACACACACACACAGCACTAACACATACACCTACACAGAGCTAACCCCCCCCCACACACACACACACAGCACTAACACATACACCTACACAGAGCTAACACCCCCCACACACACACACAGCACTAACACATACACCTGCACAGATCTAACCCCCACACACAGACACACACACACAGCACTAACACATACACCTACACAGAACTAACACCCCCCCACACACACACAGCACTAACACATACACCTACACAGAGCTAACACCCCCCACACACACACAGCACTAACACATACACCTACACAGAGCTAACACCCCCCCCACACACACATACACACACAGCACTAACAAATACACACATATACCTACACAGCCCTAACACATAAATACATACACCTACAAATAGCTAATACACACACCTACTCAGCATTAACACATACACACAAACATTCACACACACCTTCACGGCACTAACATGTACACATAAACACGCATATACACACCCCCACACAGCACTAACACATACAAATAAACACAGGCACACACACACACACACACACATTTACACAACAGTAACACATTCACACATATACAGTTTATAAGACACACAAACACACACAGCATTCTCACACACCTACACATAACTAACACACACACAGCACTAACACACTCCTACACAGTATTAACACATGCGCACACACAGAGTACTAAGACACACATAAACACACTCCTTCACAGAACTAACACACTCTCACGCACTCACATACCTGCACAGTACTAAGACACACACACCTTCACAGAACTAACACGCATACACACAGCACTAGCACAGACATAAACACACTGTGTTAAGAGTCACATATGAATTTGTATGCACTTATCTGATTAGTGCCCAGGTAGTGTAGAATCACAATATTATTTAATACATAATTATACACATGCGAGGTCAGTAATGCATGCAAAATGAACTCATACATACATATATACATGGATTCTTTCACATTCTCAATCACACGCATGACTAAGATGCATCATACTGAACATACGTAAATACAGAACACAGCTTTGGCACATGATCATGCAAAATATACATCGCACAAAATGTTTACCATATACTGAATGTCTTGCACATGCCAGTACATACATACACATGATATGAACATACACTAACATACAGTACACTCTGCATTTACACAATATGAAGAATTAAACAGCCAACAGAATATAGTACTAGGCATTCTAGGGACACACCTGTATGTGGTTCATGAGTCTGGCGGGAGGGAGATGCTGGCCATACTCTGGGTTGTGCTGTTCTCTCTCTGGGCACAAAGTGTCCACCTCAGCCCAGCCAGAGACAACTTTGGCATCTGCCCCAATGAGCTGAATGCAAACCTGTGGGTGGATGCTCAGAGCACCTGCGAGAGGGAATGTGAGGCCGACCAGGTAAGTACAGGACTTACCCTCTCTGCTAATCTACTACATGCACAACAGGTTTAACATCCTTAACACTTTGAGTGTGTTGCAATGCACTAGATACCTCTCTGGCCAGGGACGTGCACAGACATTTTGGGGGGCAGGTGCTCAAATGAAAAAAAGGGTACGTCTCATAATTGTTTATTTATTTTTTTGTTAAAAGGGAACGAGGGACAAAAACAGCAGATGCTCAAGCCCCCCTTGGTGTCTATGTGTGCACGTGCCTGTCTCTGGCACTCAAAGGGTTAAATTAGTGTTGGGCAACCTGAGACCCTCGGGCTGTTCAGTGCTACAATTCCCATCATCTCCAGCCAGCCAGTGTGGGAAATGTAGTACTAATAGCTGGAGGGCCTCAGGTTGCCCAACCCTGCCTTAGATTTTAGATAAGTCTCCAGCACATTTTGGGCCTCATGCATAAATTATGAGTGGAGGAAACCAACCGCATAGGGGAAGAATGCAATTCCCCAAATTTTTCTTAGATTTTAAAGTGTTAGTAATGTCTAAAAAAAGTTTTTTGCATATAGAAGAGCTTAAAAAGCTGAGCTATATGCAAAAAAGTATCTCTCAAACCGCTATGGTTTAAGAGATACAGGTGTTTAAAGTTCGCTGACTCCTACTGACAGCTGTAAAGCTGTTTTAGACCATTCCAATGATGGGATTCCTTGTAAGTAACGAGATCACTGCACTTCTCAAGCGCTACCATGTCGACCGACACGAATCTCCTGCTGACAGCTTTACAGCTGTCAGTGGGAGACAGCGAACTTTAAACGCCTGTATCTCTTAAACCATACCGGTTTAAGAGGTACAGTTTTTTGCATATAGCTCAGCTTTTTAAGCTCTTCTATATGCAAAAAACTTTTTTTTGGACATTACTAACACTTTAAATGGGGTTTACACTGCCAAAACAATGCTTTGGAGATTTTGCTAGCATTCAAGAGGTTAAAATTCCCATTTATATCAATGTGAATGTTAGTTCATCCCCTGCGGTGCATTTGGATTGTGCCAGAATTGCACATCTTTTCTGTTGTACATGATGCATTATGTCTCTAACATCCAATGGGTTAAGTTAACCATTTTTGTGCTAGACGGGTTTGTAATTCATTGCATACCCCTCTGGCACTCAAAGGGTGAAAGTCAACTTGTCAACCAAAGTGTCAGTTTTTTATAACCTACGTGTACATTACAGAAACACCAACACCTCCTAATAACCCCCCCTTACCTTAAAGTGACAGTCAGTCTCTTTTCCACTATACATCTTCTACAAGGACAAAATATGTAACGTCAAATTGCCTATGCTTTTAATTTCTTTTTATCCGTCTTCACCTATTTTCTTTAACATTTATGTCCCTGACAGCATACCTCCCAACATTTCAAATTGACAAAGAGGGACACTTGTGTTTTAGGGGGTGTTGCTGGGGGCGTGGCTAGTGAAAGGGGCATTACCGAGAATTTTTAGGCTATTTCATGACCTATGAATACCTCCTTGTGTAACCTAATAAATGACTTATAACAAGACCAAAGTATTTTATTTACACAGACTAATTTATATACACATATCCTGATGTTTAAACAAACAATAATGTGAGTTTTATTTCTGTAGAGCAATGTGATACACTTATATACAACATGCAATCTGATCTCCTAAAAAGAGGGACATCAGGGTGGGAAAGAGGGACAGGGGGATTTGGGTCTAAAAGAGGTACTGTCCCTCCTAAAGAGGGACACTTGGGAGGTATGTGACAGGGAGCTATCTGAATGTTTCCAGGGAGTTTTCTTTGTGGGACTTTGAAATCTGACTGAGATACAGCAATAATGTAAAGAAGATACAATGTAGAAAAGCCACTTCTACAGCACACAGTGTACCTGGTGCTGCAGGGTGACTGCATCTCTTCTTTCACTGTCCCTGATCAAAGGTTCTCTGGAAATGGAATTTCAGTGAGCTCCCTGAGAACTCTCCAGACCCACCCCGGAGACTCCGGTTTTCAGATTCAGTTACTGGGTCTCCGGGGACAGAGGCCGATTCTCCGGCAGTGGTGAGTTTCTTCTCCTTCCTACCCTGTTCTTCCCAATTCTCCTCCTTCCCACCCTGTTCTGCCCATTTCCCACCCACTTTATGACACAGAGACAACTAAGCCCTGCCCTTCCAATTAAATCCCACCCCCTTTATGATGCAAATCACGTCATTGACATCCCCCCTTGTCGGCAGCACATGAGCCCTGTCCAGGGGCTCAAGATGAGGAATTTCCCAGAAATGCCTGTAAGGGACATACAAATTTAAAACAAAAAAAGTGGTGATAAAGTGGAGATGACTTCTCCAGTGATATCACTTCTCCAGTTCCTATGTTATTCTATAGAATCTATTCACTAAGATTTCTTCAGCTTTGAATATCACATAGGAATTGGAGAAGTGATCTCACTGGGGAACTCTTCTTCACATCATCCCCTCTTTATCACCACTTAGTGAATCCCCCCCTCAACGACTGGTGTGTTTAGGAACCTTTTAGGTCCTTGGCAAAATTGTAAATGGAGGCCCCCAAACAATGCTCCCTCTATGGTGAGCAGGATGAGTGATCCAGCGCTGGATGAGTTAAAAGAGCTATTAAAATTGGACAGGGCTGTATGTGCATCTGCTATTCCAATGGCACGTTGCAGAAACACTCTTATGTAACTCAGGGCTGGGTCGCTTACCTGTACACACTTTAAAGGGATTGTAATACTTCATTTTATCTTTATTTTATTTTGTAGGCATTAAAAAACACGAAGAACGATATGTCTTATCTCTCAAACCTTTATGTTTTGAGAGACATTCACAAGCAAAGTTTCCCCTCCCGCCCCTTTTACCTAGTGTAAGCCATCTCTTCTAAGATCTGGAATGCAGTCCATAGACCAGACAGATAACAGAAGGGGACAATCTTCTTCCTATGAGAACAATGAAAACCCTGCCCCCTTGACAAGTTTTTCAGGTTTATCCCTTATCTTAATTGAAGATTGTCCCTCTCTGCAGTCTACCTGGGCACCTCCCTTCTGATCTGGCTGAGCAGTGTTACATCAGTAAAAGGGGCGGGAGGGGGATACTTTGTCATTGAATTACTCTTGAACTACAACTCTGACAGAATTGAAATAACACTCTCCAAAGTCTATGATGATTACTTAGAGCTGATTTTATTATGAAACATTACTATCCCTTTAAAGGGACCACTGCCTCCATATATAGAATTCCATCTAGAACCCCTTTACCTTCAGTGGTAGCCTTGCTTAGACCCATTAATATGTGTAGGAAAAGCAAGCACATTGGTGTGTTGTGCACCCAGGACAAAGTCTAACCTTTTTGATCACAGGATTAACCTTGTGAGTGCTAGAGAGGTATCCAAAGCATCCTTTTACAATGCTTTGGATACCTCACTGGCTCTCAAAGGAGCCCTAGTTATTTTTTATTTTGTGAACGTATTTTACCAGGAAGAATGCTTTGAGATTATCTCTCATTTCCAAGTATGTCCTGGACTCATTTTGTCTGCCTCAGAGAGGTGATCTTGCTGGGACTAGAACCTGCAACCTTAGGGTCTTAGCAGATTCTGCAGCTGGTGCATTAACCATCTGAGCTGTCTCTCAGGCTCACATGTGTTTCCAGTCTGATTTTAGTCTGGGGACAATTAACCCTTTGAGTGCCAGAGGAGTACACAACGCATTGCTCTGCAATGCGTTGCGTACCCCTCTGGCACTCAAAGGGTTAAAAAAGTAAATAAATAAAGTGATGCAGTGTAGAAAAGCAGGTCTCAACAGCATACAGAACACTCAGTGTTGCAGGGATAGTGTTACTTTGTTTCTCTATGCCTGCTTTCACTGTCCCTGACAAGGATAAAAAAAGACAAAATAAAAAGTATAGGCAATTTGACTATATATATTATGCTTGCAGAATATGTTGTCAAAAAAGGACTTGCACACCCCTCTGGCACTCAAATGGTTAATGTTTCAGGCAAAAGCAAGACATTAACATGTTCTAGTAATGGCCAGGCATGAGGAATAATAGGTTTGAACACCATCTGAAAGAAGCAAGAAATTAATTCTATGTTCAGTGACGTTTTCAATTGGTACCTTCAGGAAAATCTGGGAATTTCGGGAATTCAAGGCGAGCAACACTCCCCCGAAACAGGAGGCCCCCAGTAAATGCCATGTAAACCTATGCATTACAAGGCCCCTGCTGTGGGACCTCAAACTCTGCCCAGTGATAGCTTCTTAGGAAGGAAGGGTATGCTTCAGCGGCAGTAGACTGGGGCCCTTGGATTCCAGCAACAATGAATCCTTGGAAGTGATATCCCGGACTAATTCATTATTCATTTTGTAAAATCAGTTTAAGCATAACTGATTGACAGTGGTCATTAGAATTTACTGCCAAGTTTAACTCTTTAAAGGCGATGTTTACCCCCTTCACAAGTTTGGCTAAATCGTTTCAGTACCAACAATAACTAATGGAAAGTGTGTTCTTTTTTTAAAAAAATCTGCCCGTTTGAAGAAATTCTAAGTTTAAATGTCCCTCTGTTCCTACTTCCTTCAGACAGTGCTGACCGGATCTGTACCGTAGTCTCAGCTTCTCCAATGACGGAGGCTGTCTGTCTCTAAGATGGAGGACTTTCATTGGCCAGAAATCGATCTCTGCCAATGAAAATCTTCCGGCTTAGAGACAGACAGCCTCCGTCATCGGAGGAGGCTGATTAGAAGTTGAATTTCTTCAAACGGGCAGATTTTTTTTTAAAAAAGAACTCACATTAATGTTTGTATGTGTTTATAAATTAGCCAATAGATCATGAAATAATCTTAACCCTTTGAGAGCCAGAGAGGTATGCAACGCATTGCTCTGCAATGCGTTGCGTACCCCTCTGGCTCTCAAAGGGTTAAAGTTCCCGGTACTGCCCCTCTTTGGCCATTTAAAGGGATAGTAATACTCCGTTTTAACTTTATTTTATTTTGTAGGCATTACAAAAACATGAAGAATGATATAAGTCTTATCTCTCAAACCTTTATGGTTTGAGAGATATTCACAAGGAAAGTTTCCCCTCCTGCCCCTTTAACCTAGTGTAAGCCATCTCTTCTCAGATGTGGAATCCAGTCCATAGACCAGACAGATAACAGCAGAGGACAATCTTCTTCCTATGAGAACAATGAAAGCCCTGTCCCCTTGACAAGTTTTTCAGGTTTTTCCCTTATCTTAATTGAAGATTGTCCCTCTCTGCAGTCTACCTGGGCACCTCCCTTCTGCTCTGGCTGAGCAGTGTTACATCAGTAAAAGGGGCGGGAGGGGGATACTTTGTCATTGAATTACTCTTGATCTACAACTCTGACAGAATTGAAATAACACTCTCCAAAGTCCAAATACTATGAAGATTAATTAGAGCTGCTTTTATTATGAAACATTACTATCTCTTTAAGTATTGCTATCCCTTTAAGTTGTTGTATATAATGGCTCCTTGAGGACTGATTGCAGTACCTCTTGATTACAGTGAACAGGGACATATCACAGAGTATCTATATTACAGGAACTTTAAGGGTTAATATTTACAAGCTCTCAGGGTCAGCTCAGTTTGAAATTTCCTAGGTATGCAGATCATCCCTTAAAACATGGACTCATAAACATGCATGCTGTATGTCTACATGGAGACCACTGTCGCTCAGTAATAATCACTGCTATCTGCATTTTTTTCATGCGTCCCAACCACTTGCTGGTAATGACTTCTGTACTGAGATAAAAATGGATAGCCCCAGACTGTTCAGCTGGTTGGGGATCATGGGAAATGTAGTCCACATTAGCTGGGATGGGGACTCAGGATGCCAGGGGAGGGCTGGCCTGGGGGGCAATTGCCCCCTGGGCCGGTCATATTTCTGGGCCAGTGGGCCACTGTCTCACTTAATCTCCATCTTGTTGCTATAAATGGAGCAATACTAGTGATACCACAGAGCTTACAATTGAAATGGTGCTATTGAAATGATACCAGAAAGCTACAATCCAAATGAGGCTACACTAGTTACATAACCCATTTCCATTATAAGCTCTATAGTATCACTAGTGTAGCTTTACTTAAATTGTAAGCTCTGTAATATCAGTAGTTTAGCTATGTGGTATCGCTTTACTCCACGTTATTAGTGCCACGTTTAAAATTAACAAAAGGAGGTGGGCTTTGAGAGTAGGCTCAAACAATAGTAGAAATGGGCTGCTTGATTGTATTTGCCCCCCGGGCCACAAGTTGCCAGCCCTCCCCTGCAGGATGCCCAGTCCTAATCTAGGGAGTTAAATGAGCCTGGCAGCAGCAGCATTCAGGACAGATTGAAGCTGACAGTCTCAGGAGGGGAAGGCCAATTAGCAGGGGTTACATTAATCAAGGAAGTAATATGATGAGGGTGTGATTTAATATCTTGACTTAAGATGCAATGACCCAAGGTGGTGCCAGGGTGAGCAATATCATGTAGACTGTTCTAACTCAAAACAGATTAAAAAGCTGTTAACATGAGTTACGGATTCAGAGCAGGGAGGCTGGGATTGACCTTTAACCCTGACTACAAATGACCATGTACTTGTTGATTAGGCCAGAGTACTTCCATAAATAGTCATTTCTTCTTCTCAGCTTTGTCACATTTCCTACATTTAACCCATTGAGTGCCCAGAGATGTGTGTGTGCAGCACATTAATCTGCAATTAATTAGATCTCAGACAGGGCCGGATTTGCCATAAGGCAAAGTAGGCACCTGCCTACAAGCGCACGCCACAGAGGGGCACCTGCCAATGGGATACTTTTTTTTTTTTTTTTTTTTTTTTTTTTTTTTTTTTTTTTAAAAGATAAAAAAAAAATGGCCACCGCGCTGGCTGCACCAGCGCCCACTCCCTCGCATTGCACCTCCCTGGCAGGAGGTCTCTCCGTTTCCTACCTCCCTGGCAGGAGATCTGTTGTCTGTGCCTCCTTTGGTACAGTCAGCCCTGTGGTTGCTGAAGCTCCCTCGTCAGCTCTGTAGGAATGCAGAGCGCTGGGAGATAACATCATCTCCCAGCGCTCTGAATTCCTGAATAGGAGACCGCGCGGGAGCTTCAGCAACCACAGGACTGACTGTACCAAAGGAGGCGCAGACAACAGATCTCCTGCCAGGGAGGTAGGAAACGGTCAATGGGAGGGAGGCAGGCAATGTGAGGGCAACATGGAGATGGTGGGAGCAAGTTGGACCCGAAGGGGGGCATTGTGAGGGCAATTTGGAGCTGATGGGGAGGCAACATGGAGATGGTGGGGGCAATTTGGAGATGGTGGGGGCAATGTGGAGCTAATGGAGGGCAATATGAGGGTAGCATGAAGCTGATGAGAGGCAAGTTGGAGCTGATGGGGGTGCAATTTGGAGATGGTGGGGGCAATGTGGAGCTAATGAAGGGCAATGTGAGGGTAGCATGGAGCTGATGGGGGTGCAATTTGGAGATGGTGGGGGCAATGTGGAGCTAATGGAGGGCAATGTGAGGGTAGCATGAAGCTGATGGGGGGCAAGTTGGAGCTGATGGGGGGGCAATTTGGAGATGGTGGGGGCAATGTGAAGCTGATGGAGGGCAATGTGAGGGTAGCATGGAGCTGATGGGGGGCAATTTGGAGATGGTGGGGGCAAGTTGGAGCTGATGGGGCAATGTGAGGGCAATAAAGAGATGATGGGGGCAATGTGGACATTAGGAGCGTTGTGGAGGTGTCCAGTGGAGATGGCCAGTGGGAGGGGCGCTTTAGATTTCTGTGCCTACAGGCTCCTGAGATGTAAATCCGGCCCTGATCTCAGAGGGTTAATTAGCATAGCTGGGAACTCTCCAGTTTCAACTCTGCATTACTGGGTCCCCAGGGCAGAGGCTGATTCTCCATATCTGTGGATTTTCTAATGAAACTCTGCCCACTTTTGCTCGTTCCCACCCTGTTCCTCCCACTCCCCGCCCTCTTTTCCTCCTTACCCAGTATATTCTGGCCATTCTTTTAAATGTTTTACAAGTCCCCCCCCGCGTGATTAAGCCCCACCCCTTTTATGATGTGAATCATCATTTCTCTCCCCTCAGCGGCACCACAGGAGCCCAGACCGAAAAAAGTTCCCATGGAATGTAAATTAGGGTGACCACATTTCCATTCTGCCATTCAAGGACACTGCAGAGATGAGCACAGCAGAGTACTTGTCCTCGGCTCTAAGGCAGTTGTGTGGGAGGGGTCACTGTACATCAATGGATGCCCATGTGCAACCTGCACTTTCTCTGGTGCGCCACAGAGTTCTAAGCACTAAGGGAAGAACTGCCCATAGACTGCTTTGGCAGAAAGAGATGCCTATGGTGGGCGACTAGAAAATGTACACCATGCCCAAAGAAGCTTAGACTAGCATTTTACTTAGAGGTGTAACTAGAAGCCACCGGGACCTGGTGCAGAAATTGCCATGGGCCCCACCCCCGACCACATTGCCCCCCCATTGCCCCCAATCTCCACATTGCCCCCCCATTGCCCCCAATCTCCACATTGCCCCCCATTGCGCTCAGTTTCCATATTGCCCCCCTTTGCCCCCAATCTCCACATTGCCCCCAATCTCCACATTGTATCCTTCTCCACATTGCCCCAATCTCCACATTGACCCATTGACCCCAATCTCCACATTGCCTCCGTCTCCACATTGACCCCAATCTCCATATTGCCTCCACATTACATCCTTCTCCACATTGCCCCCAATCTCCATATTGCCTCCACATTGCCCCCAATCTCCATATTGCCCCCAAGCTCCTACCTCCCTGGTGGTCCAGCTGAGTGACAGGAGAGGTCTGTGCGAATACAGCTTGAACTCCTGCATGGTTGTCTCTTCAGTAATGCAGAGTGCTGAGAAATGATGTAATCTCCCAGCGCTCTGCATTACTAGAGCGCGGAAGATGCTGCTCAGCTGCTAGAGGTCTGTGCCAAAGAAGGCACAGACCTCTTTTAGTTGTGGGTGGGCAGCCGGGCCCCTGGAGTGACGGGCCCAGTCGCAGGTGCGACCACACTTGATACGCCACTGATTACATTAAAACAATGTTGCACTGCAGCTCCTCTTTGATGTCAGGATCAAGAGTAAGTTCTCTCTCTCTAGTCTTCAGAGCCATGTCTGGAGGCCATTTTCTTGTAGTCCAGCAGAGGCATCACTTTCTGTTGAGCAGGTGATGGCAGTTCTGTTTCTAATGCTTAGAACTCTCTACTCTGAAGTCTCCATTCTGGGACTTTTGCTTTGTACCAGAAGGTGACTGCCCAGGACATGGGACACATATTTAAATCTGTGACAATCCTGGGCTATACAGGACAGGCGGCCACCCTAGGGTTACTACTTTAACAATGGTCAGAAGGAATTATTTAGTTGGCAAAATGCACAAAGAAAAGGTAGAGAGATACCGGAGCACCCCAAATGCACCTCAGAAACAAAGGTTCCCCAAATTCTCATTTCTTTAAATCAATAATGAGGAACATGAAGACCTCTAGCTGCTGCCAGGCTGCAGCTCCCATCATTCCTGCCATCTCCACGTTGCCCCCCAATCTTCACATTGCACCCGATCTCAACATTGCCCCTAATATCCACAATGCCTCCACATTGCCCCCACATTACCCCCAATCTCCACATTGCCTCCACATTGCACCCAATCTCCACAATGCCTCCACATTACCCCCAATCTCCACAATGCCTCCATATTGCCCCTAATCTCCACATTTCCCCCACATTACCCCCAATCTCCACATTGCCCTTATTGATCCCCCAATGTCCATCTCCTACCTCCCTGGTGGTTCAGTGGTGTGGCAGGAGAGGTCTGTGCCTCCTTCTGCAAAGACCTCTATACAGCTGGCGCTCCCGTGCGGTCCTCTCTTCAGTAATGCAGAGTGCTGGGAGATGCAGAAGAGGGAGCTCAACTGCTAGAGGTCTGTGCCGAAGAACGCACAGACCTCAGAGATCAGAATGTTGTGGGTGCCGGGTGGGGGGTCACAGAGGGCGACTGGGCCCCTGGAGTGACGGAACTGGTCGCAGGTGTGACCCCTGCGACCCCTATTAATATGCCACTGAATGTAAATCTTGGTCTTCTATAGTTCAGTTGGATTGTCCCAGAATTGCCCCACTTTATCTGTGAGCATCTGGACCAATAATTTGAATTCTCAGACTGTACCACAGGTAGTTAGGACCTTGTGTTTTACAGGACAAACTCAGCAGAGCCTGTGCTACCTACATTCTAACAATTCACCTGTGTGTCTGATTATCATGGAGACAAATATAGTTGTTGAATCCTTTATTGGTTAACTAAACCAATAAACAAGCAGCAGTTAGCCAATAAAGGTATCAATGACTATATTTACTTCCTGTATTTCTACGGCTAACATGGTACCAACTCTCATCTGGTTATCATAGCTCTGTGCTGCCTCCTGTAGGAGAGTTACGGTCCTGGTCTAACATATCAAAGATCCCCTGCTGTCTATTTCATCATGAAGTGAACACAATGTTGCTTTACATTAGAAAAAAGAATGGGAGGGAAGATTCACTGAGCTGAGATAAAGGAGTGATAAAGTGGAGATGGCTTCTCCAGTTTATCACTTCTCCAGTTCCTATTTTATTCTATGAAGCCTGTTCACTAAGATCTCCAAAGCTGAAGAAATCCTAGTACATAGGCTCCATAGAATAACATAGGAACTGGAGAAGTGGTATCACTGGAGATGTCATCTCACTTTATCACCTCCAGTGGCGTAACAACAGGGGTCGCACCTGCGACCGGGCCCATCACTCTCAGGGGCCCGGCCGCCTCCTGCGACCCCCTCGCTACCCGCCCGCAGCACAGCTGATGTCCCGGCGGCCAGCGCTCGAGTAATGCAGAGCGCTGGGAGATGACATAATCTCCCAGCGCTCTGCATTACCAAGGACCGTGCGGGAGCATGTCACACACACAACGCTAGACCACCAGGAGGTAGGAGGACGGGGGCCAGTAGGGGCAATGTGGCGATGGGGGCATTATGGAGATTGGGGGGAAATGTGGAGAATGAGGGGCATTGTGGAGATTGGGGGGAAATGTGGAGCATGAAGGGCATTGTGATGGGGGCATTGTGGAGATTGGGGGGAAATGTGGAGAATGAGGGGCATTGTGGAGATTGGGGGGAACTGTGGAGCATGGGGGCATTGTGATGGGGGCATTGTGGAGATTGAGGGGAAATGTGGAGCATGGGGGCATTGTGATGGGGGCATTGTGGAGATTGAGGGGAAATGTGGAGAATGAGGGGCATTGTGATGGGAGCATTGTGGAGATTGGGGGGAAATGTGGAGAATGAGGGGCATTGTGGAGATCGGGGGGAAATGTGGAGAATGAGGGGCATTGTGGAGATTGGGGGGAAATGTGGAGCAGGAGGGGCATTGTGATGGGGGCATTGTGGAAGGGGCAATGTGGAGGTGGCCAATGCGGTTGAGGGGGGCCAATGTGGTCGGAGGGGGGCCCGTGGCAATTCTTGCACCAGGGCCCCATGGCTTCTAGTTACGCCTCTGATCACCTCTTTATCACTGCTTAATGAATCCCCCCCGACGTGTTGTGTAAGTGGAAGAAAAGTTATCAGAGCTGATTTTCAGCCAGGTGATCTGGAACCTTTCATCAGTGATACTGTACATTTTTTGCAACTTTGTCCTCCAAGAATAAGGTTACCTGGTGCCTTTCTTGTTACAAAATCACCCTATCATTTTATGAAAACTAAGGTTCATTTGAAAGAGCTTTCAAAATCACCTATATGTTATTTTAATCTCTGTTTATTTAAATTAATAGTTTAAGAGATAGTGATCTTAATGTATGTGTTATTTTATGCAACCAGAACTGTCTAAATTGCATAAACTGGCAAATGAACCTAAGTTGCGGTAAGCTGTTATTCTACTATAATGTTCATCTTATCTATCATTAATGCAGGGCTGGGCAACCTTCGGCATTCCAGCTGTTGGAGACTACAATTCCCACCATTCCCAACCAGCCAGCTGCTGGTTGAGAATGATGGGAATTGTAGTCTCCAACAGCTAGAGTGCTGAAGGATGCCTAGTCCTGTTCTTATGTATCTAGAACTGTCCTTAAATGCAATGACTTCCTATTTTCTGCATCCTTTGGAGTTTTTATTTAACGGAACAGCAATACTTTTTTCTATTATTATTCAAACATTATTAGACCTCAGACTTGCTTTTTTGTTTGCATTAAGCTGGAATTTTCAATTGTGATCACTAGGGGGTGCCATTTCTATGAAGAACCATAGTCTAGAACAATTTTTTTATTATTTCATTTATGTGATAATACATTTTGTTGTATATTTATATTTATGTTTGTATATATATCACTTTTTATTGAGGGTTATTCTATTGCTCTCCTGGTTCTAGCTTGGTTTTTAATATATACGTATATATATATATATATATATATATATATATATATATATATTAATCACCCTTCTCACTCCATTCTTCTAAGCTGTATATATTAAGCTCTCTAACCTATTCTTTTACCCTGTGTCGTGAACCCCCTATGCCATTCTGGTGTCTCTTCATTGAACTGATTCCAGTTTATTGATGTCCTTCTCTAGAACTGGACAGTACTCCAGTGAAGTCTTTCCCGCAATCTGTAGAGTGACATTAGATTAGTGCTTCTCTCTTCCTGTTGCTCATGCCTCTTTCTGTATATAACCAAGAACCCTGTTTGCTTTTCCCACTTCTCTACTGCAATGCTTGCCCACCTTCAAGTCATATGAAATAATAACTTGCAAGTTCCTTTCCTCTGATGCTTTTGTCAGCCCAGTACAATTAAAGTCTATATTCCAACAGGCTAATGGCAACTTGCCTTCCAAATTGTCAGACTACTACCATTGTAAAGTGAACCTGCAGTTCACCCAAAATCAATGAAATGGGAATCTTATCCAATTGCACATCTCCTGATCTGGAAAAGGTCCTCAAAGGGTTAAATTGTAGGCATAAGGGTTAGTTTTTAGTATATTATATTCTCTTAGTGATATGAAGTACAAATATTAGCATCTGCATTGTTGTGACAGATTTATTACAGAAAGCAGAATAAAAGTTTATAAACTGTCAGTTTCCCTATAAACAGGGTTTCTGATATGTCTTATTAATATGCTTTTTTTCTTTCCCAGGACTGCGAGGCTTTTGAGAAATGCTGTACAAATGTTTGTGGCCAGCAGAGCTGTGTGGCCGCCCGCTACCCAGATTCTGGCCTCCCTGCTCCAGGTTTTCTCGGCCCTGCCACCTGCACTGGTTTTGTTTGTGCCCAGCAGGGCTCGGACTGTGAACTGTGGGAAGGGCGTCCTGTCTGCCGCTGTCGGGAGCACTGTGGGAAGCAGCCAGGATTCACCTGTGCCTCTGACGGACTCACTTACTATAACCGCTGTTACATGGATGCTGAGGCTTGTGCCAGGGGCATCAGTTTGTTGGAGGTGCCATGCAAGTTTGTGTCATCCTGGCCTGTAAGCAGTCCAGCACCAATGGAAACCACCCCTCAGCCTACGCAGCGTGCAACCCCTTTGGAACTCCCAGTGCCCCCTGCATTGTACCATGCTCCAATCCCTCAATCAGTGCTGATAGGGGGCACTGTGGGTTTGCAGTGCGAGTCTAGTGGATTCCCGCGTCCTGAAATCTTCTGGGAGAAGCTGAGCAATGGCCCATCTGCTCCAAGAATGCGTCCAGATCAAATGTATGGGAATCTAGTGGTCACCAATTCTGGCCAGCTGGTCATTTACAATGCCCGCCCAGAGGATGCTGGGATCTACATTTGCATGGTGCGTAATTCTGCTGGGCTTCTACGTGCGCACTTCCCACTCTCTGTTCTGAAAAAGACCCCTACCACTGTGGGTCTTCCCAAACTACGGCCTGTACACCCCTCTGAATGCCAAAAACAACCAGACCACAGAGAGTGCCAGGGTCCACGTGCCCTGCGCTGGTATTATGACCCACAGAGTGGAGACTGCCAGACTTTTCTGCATAAGGGGTGTCCGGGTAATGCCAACATCTTCCAAACCTATGAAGAATGTCGGACATTGTGTCATGCCAGGCCCCCAGACCCCTGCACTCTACCACCTGTGAAAGGTCCCTGCAAGGTTCCAGAGTGGCGCTGGGCATACAGTCCCCTGATGCGCCAGTGCTTCTCTTTCATTTATGGTGGGTGCCAGGGCAATCAAAACAACTTTGAAAGCCGCCAAGCATGTGAAGACCGATGCCCTCTGCCGAGAACCAAGCAGTGCCAAGGATGTCACCTACGAGGGAGGCTAGTGCCCAGCTTGTGCAGAAGTGACTTTGTTATTGTGGGCAGGCTGGAGGATTCGGGGGAGGAACGAATACTTAGAGTTGCGCTGGGGGAGGTGCTGAAGGATGATCATATGGGTCTTCGCCTGTTTCACACCAAGTACATGGAAGTCACCCTTGGTGATGGAGGGGGAGGGTGTCCTTGTGCCAGTCTGGCTGGGTCAGGGGAAGGACAGCTTCTGATCATGGGAGAGGTGCAGGATGGTATGGCCTTGCTGGGTCCCTCTAGCTATGTCCGTCCAGTCACAGAGAAGAGGCTAAGGAAGGTCAGGGACATGTTAGAAAAAGGAACATGTCAACTGCTTAACAGATTCCAAGACTAGTCAGTTAGGGGTGTATGACACAGGTATATGGGTGACACATTGTCCCAGCCCATAATTTACAAACATGCAACTTAAAGAAACATTAATACTTCTGAATACTAAACACCCATTTGCCTTAATCTGGGCAGAACATCCTAATGGTCCCTATGAATTAATTTTGTGGTTCCCCAAAATTATTCTTTAACCCTTTAAGGACCAAAGAGGGGTAAGTAATGCATCCCTCTAGTCCTTCAACCCTCTGTGTACTTCTCTGGCACTCAAAGGGTTAATTGTTTATTAATACTAGATACTATGTTCACAGTGTTGGACGTCATTCTGTGTTTCTAGACTCCAAGACAAGGTCTCTGGTGGGGAGGAGTCAGAGGTCCTAGAGTCTAGAAACAAAGAATCATGCCTAACTCTGTTCTCATGATATCCAGTATTAAAGATTCATTTTTGGGGAACCGATCTACATAGAACAGTAACCATTATGATTTTCTGACCAGATTAAGTTAACTCTTTGAGTGCCAGAGGAGTATGCAACGCATTGCTTTGCAATGCGTTCCGTACCCCTCTGGCACTCAAAGGGTTAAGGAGCAGTACAATTTTTTTACGAAAACCTATATGTTGTAGGGCATTTCTTCTTGAGTAAGACAAGATTACTTCAAACACTATCAGTTGCTTTTTTAAAAGTTATAACAGTTCAAATTATCAGGAAGTGAATTACAGTGTGGTTACTTCCTGAAAGTTCTGACAGGAAGTGACTCAGCAGTTTCTGTCACACTCCATAGAGAACTGTTTGACAGTGATTCTCCCCTCCAACTGAATGAAACAGAATAACTAATTGCAATCTAACCACTAGAGGGCACCGCTAATGTAAAAAAATAAATGTAAACTCAATAACTCAGAAAATATGAATCTCTCTGTAGGGGGTTAACCATGGTCTTACTTAGTAGGAAAAGTCCTTCATTTTTTTCCTCCTGAAACAGGAGTTTATTATTATGAGATGTTAGTGTCCCTTTAAATGGGAATTGCTGTGAATTGATGGACAATATGTAATGATTAATCTTTTCCAAGATCTGTGATGTTAGGGGGTCTCATTTGCCCCCAATGCAATTAAAAAGTTTATTGCTAGTGTGATTTACCTATATTAACCCTTGTGTTGCATACCCCTTTGGTGTTTAAAGGGGAACGTATTCTAAGAATAAATAAATATTTTATTTTTAAATCAGAAGCACTCACCAAGGTAGGTGTCCTCCAAACAGCAGTTCATTATTTCTATTTACTGTTTTACTTGCATGTGGTCTCTGTTTCAGACTCCTGCTAGTTGATTCAGTTTATGTCTATTACAATCTGATAGGTGTGGACTAGAGGTAGACAAACAGATCACTGTATATGGGAAACTGAGGATATGATGCAAAATATAAACAGATAGAGAAACCTGACTGCTGAATAAAGGACATCTACCTAGATAAATTAGAGTGGTAAACACATCAGGGGGAGATTCACTAAGCTGTGATAAAGAGGCAATAAAGTGGAGATGACTTCTCCAGTTCCAATGTTATTGTAAGGAGCCTATTCACTAAGATATCCAAAGCTGAGGAAATCTTAGTACATAGGCTCCATAGAATAACACGAGAACTGGAGAAGTGATATCACTGGAGAAATCATCTCACTTTATCACTACTTAGTGAATCAACCCCTAAGAGGTACATATTCCCAGGGAATAGTGTTACTTTAGTGGGTTAACCCTATGAGTGTCAGATGTGTTGCATAGCCCTCTGGCATTCAAAGGATTTTAACCCCTGAACGACCTTTGACGGTCATAGTACGTCAAGGGTCGATCTGACTGAACGACCCATGACGTACTATGACCGTCATGGCGTTCCGGGCTCCCCCCGCGGCTGCACGCCGTTCAGGGAGTCCGTAACTGGAAAACAGCAAAAAAAAAAAAAAAAAAAGCTCCGCGGACGTTCAGTCACGTCGCGGCGCTGATACTCCGGTCGTTAAGGGGTTAAAGGACTAGAAATACTTAAAGGGATAGTAATGTTTCATATTACATGTAGCTCAGAAAGTTGAGCATATGCCATACATAGTACTGCTGCGCGATGCGCATACGCTTCAAAACTTGCTAGTTACAGTGTAATTATATGATGAAGTGTACTCTTCCCACCCTGTTCCGTGACTTAAGCATTTTCGTCTGACAGTGGATCACAACAAGAGACAATCTTTATGCAGTATTAGGAAAAACCTGCCCTCCTTCATCAGTGAGACAGGGTTTTCCATATTCTGAACCAGAGAAGATTGTGCCTCCTCGTGATCTGTCTGGTACCAGGGCCGGTTTCCAGAGCTATTGTGAGGTGGTTTGCTATTGTGGAAAGGGGCAGGAGGAATCATCTTCAACATATTATTTCATTGTAACTAGCAAGTTTTGAAGTGTAGAAGCATCACACAGTTGTACTATTACATATGCTGAACATTCTGAGCTACATGTAAAATGAAACATTACTATCCCTATAACACTTTGAGTGCCAGAGGGGAATGCGATGCATTGCGTACCCCTCTGGAACTCAAAGGGTTAAAGTGTTAGTAATGGCCATATTTGACTTGATGCAATATTGTAGATGTTAAAAAATTAAAGTATCTGCAGAAAGTCCCATCTCTCCGATCTTTACGGTTTGAGAAATATTCGCTGCTAAAGTTTGCCATTCCTTCCCCTTCTCCTGACGTCAGATCTCTACTGACAGCAGGAGATCCCGGTCCTGGGACCATCTGGTGGCTCTTCAGCAGAGCCGAAATAGCGATCTTTAAAAATAATTACTTAATTGGAACGGTTTACAAAGTGTGCCTGGTTTGCAAGCACACTTTGTAGACCGTTCCAATGAAGTAGTTCTTTTTAAATATCACTATTTCGGCTTTGCTGAAGAGCCTCCTCGAGTCGGCCGACCCTGATCTCCTTCTGTCCTCTTTACACCTAACATGAGTGGGGGGGCAGACTTTAGCAGCGACTATCTCTCAAACCATAAAGGTTTGAGAGATGGGACCTTCTCCATATAATTTATTTTTTTAACATCTACAATACTGCATCAAGTTAAATACGGCATTACTAACCCTTTAACACTGCTAAAAATATATATTTCAGGGTTTATCCAGCAGATTAAAACAAGGTACTCACGCTGCCAAGAGATATTTCATTCAAAAGTTATTGCTGCTGCATTGTTTTGGGTGCGATATTTCCATTGCCTGAAATGTTATGGTGGCACTGTGTAACTCTCCCTTTAAAGAGACGCAACATTTGTCCCATTAACTGTTACATAAGGAAACAGTAACACAATTCTTCACTCTTTCTTGAATCTGAAATTAAAAAAGAAAAATCCACAAAGATTTTCTTTTATCGCCGGAACACACGATTCCAGTCTTGTCTTCTCTAGTAAAGTAGGAAAGTCTAAGAAATAAATATTCAAATAAATATAAAATACATGAAAAATAAACATAAAGGGGCGTGTGTTATAATGAAAGGAATTTCAAAATTATAGTACAGATGTTGTATGACATATATGTTGCAATGATTTTCCTGCTCAGCAAAACAAGGATTTCTGCTGAGAGGTTTTGCTCAAAATATATCAGAACTCAAACCAGATAATAAAATTAAGTCTTCCTTTTCCTGTGTTTTGGAAATATTCTGTCCAAACTTAGTGTGCTAACCTATGAGAAAAGATAGACAATGCATACCATTTCAGAAAGAAGACAACCCACTGCATCAAATCAGGGATCATTTGCTTTTCTGCCCCTAGCCTGGTGTGCACACATGTTTCCAGAAGGTGGCGATAAAGGAAAAGAAATTGCCTTTTTTTACATTTCCACCCATTCAAATCTGTGAAAACATGGCATTTCTAACTGTATTCATTAGCTATTGCTCTTACAAGAAAAACGGAACCCCATTGGTATCAGTTGACAAGATAACCTTCTGTATCAAATGAGGGGTCATTTGCCTTCTTTCCCTTAGCCTGGTGTGCACAAATGTTTCAAGAAGGTGGCGCTAAAGGAAAAAAATTGGCATTTTATACATTTCAATAGTGGTTGTGGTTGGGATGGGAACTCTGTGGTGTTGCAGGGCAGAGGGGAGAGTGGGAGGTGGAGCAAATGTCAGCGAAGGAGCTGCGGTGGGGTGGGACTTGGGGACCTTGGCTTTAGGTTTGCATTTTGCTCAAAATGTCTCATGGCAGCCCTACCCTCATATTAACTCATTTGTTTTAAATTGAGCTTTTTGTTGCATAGTTTGGACAGAATATGTGTAAGCTTGCCTGCTATGCCAGGGCATCCCATTTTGTACAAGTCCTATCTAATTCATTTTACAATTTCATCTCGCTCACAAACTTCAAAGGACCTCAAATCCTAGCTTGTGTTCACCTTCTTGAAGCATTTTATTTATACAGAAATAAACGGTGTTTCAATGGCACAGTAGACACATCTTAAGTTTTGAGATCTCCTCCTTCTCACTGCTGGTGCCCCCCTCTAAAGGAAAGTCTGAATTCCTCTGTCACCTTTAGGGTCACCAAAGGATAGTATGCATACACAAACGTACTGGTCAGAGACACTCAGCTAGTAATGACCTTACTATAGAATTTAGCAGGCTATATATAGGGTTGCCACCTTTTCTTCAAGAAAATACCGGCCATGGCATTCCCTCCATAGACTTAACATTGGACAGAAGCCAATTTTTTACCGGCCTGCTGGTAAAATACCGTCTGGGTGGCAACCCTAGCTATATAGGAATGGTGTCTTACCCAGAGTGCAGTCTCTTTTAACTCATAACGCCTTACACAGACAGGAAATATCCAAAAGCACATTAAACTGATCCTAACAAAATAGCAGTCTAGCCACAAAGTGCCAGGCAATTTCTCTCCGAACAAGAGAGGCAGCCAACCCGAAACGTACCTTTTTTATTATTACTGTTTTAGTAGAAAGCCCGAATGTGCTTGACTTCCCTGTGCCCTTATCCATTCAGTGATATATGTTCAGTCCTTAGTGGGGTCAGGCCCTTTCATCTTTGGGGAGGCCCCTTTACATCTCCTCCTCAGCCAAAAGATCCAGCAGGAAGGCTGGGTCTTGCCCTGGGGTCCTCTGCATGAAGCTCTTACCCCAGGGCCTCTTCTTCAGAATCATCTGGGGACGGGAGCCCAATATACTTAAAGGGATAGTAATGTTTCACAATAAAAGCAGCTCCAATTAATCTTAGTATTTGAGCCATAGAGAGTGTTATTTCTTTACTTTCATAGTTGTAGTTCAAGAGTAATTGAATGATAAAGTATCCCCCTCACGCCCCTTTTACTGATGTAACACTGCTTACCTCAGAGCAGCAAGATACATCCAGATAGATAGATAGACCACCCATGTGATATACTGCACCACCAGAGTCAGGGTCACTCTGAGGGCTCTGTTGTACACTTAGAGAAATTTCCCAGCCCTCCACTTCCAGACCAGGTGTAACACGCCACATGACACCCAGACACACATTACATATCTGAGCACCTACTGCACATAACCCCGTGCACCAGCCACACCTCCATAAACACCACCTAAAACAAAAGCTTCCCTCTTTGGCCATTTGAAATGTTGGGAGGTATGCTGTTCAGGTTGCTGTTCTGCAATGCTCAGCCTCTGACGCTCAGACTTCTTCCTCAGAGTGGCACTGGCAGGCAGAGTATGGCACGATTGTGTGCTTGCTCATATTATAGCAATTGTGTGGGACACATGTGCAGTGAATATGTGTGACTCTCCGCTCAGCAGCGCCGCTCACAGTCACATGATGAGAGAGGTGCTGTGCGGCTATAGTGTGTATGGACAAAACTTAAAGGGATAGTAATACTTCGTTTTAACTTTATTTTATTTTGTAGGCATTAAAAAAACATGACGAATGATATGTCTTATCTCTCAAACCTTTATGGTTTATGAGATATTCACAAGCAAAGTTCCCCTCCCCGCCCCTTTTTCCTAGTGTAAGCCATCTCTTCTCAGATGTGGAATCCAGTCCATAGACCAGACAGATAACAGAAGGGGACAATATTCTTTGTATGAGAACAATGAAAGCCCTTCCCCCCCTTGACAAGTTTTTCAGCTTTTTCCATTATCTTAATTGAAGATTGTCCTTCTCTGCAGTCTACCTGGGCATCTCCCTTCTGATCTGGTTGAACAGGGAAGGGATACTTTGTTTGTGAATATCTCTTAAACCATAAAGGTTTCAGAGATAAGACTTATATCATTCTTCATGTTTTTTTAATGCCTACAAAATAAAATAAAGTTAAAACTAAGTATTACTATCCCTTTAAGCAAGCAGGGTAGGACAGCGGGTTTGAGCCCTAGAATTGGGACTGTCCCGCGTAAATCAGGACAGTTGACTGGTATGGAACAGACTCGCCAGTGCCACTCCTGGGAATTTGAAGTGGTGGGCAAATCAGTCTCATTCTTCTATCCTCTGTGACAGGTACACAAAGTATTCACAGAGTCTCGCGTAGGTGCCTGGCTGACTTAAATTCATTGTGCGGGGGTGGGGGGAGTCTGTCTTGATGCCACGCGTGGTGCTTGAATCACGGACGGGGACACAAATGAGAACAGTGCTCATGCTACCTCAGTGTTGATAATAGCTGGGCAGTATGGGTATTGATCAAGGACTGCCTTTGACTGCAAGAACACAATTAATTAGCATAGTCTAAATCTTCCAAATCGGCGAGCTGATTTTTTTCTTAACCCCTTCAAAGCTAGATGTGCTTCTTAATGTGATGGAGGCACTTCTAGCAACCAAGAGGTTAACTGAGAATTTAAGTATGATTTTATTTTTTTGTACACTTTCATACCTCCCAAGTATGCCCCTTAAGGAGGGACAGTCCCTCTCGAGACCCAAATATCTCTTTCCACCCTGGAGTCCCTCTCTTTAAGGCGATACTGTGCGATGTGTATAGTAATGTATCACATTGCGCCACAGCAATAAAGCTCACATTAATGTCACTTTAACCTTCAGTATATCTGTTTGTAAAGGAGTCTGTGTAAATAATATACTTTGGTCCTGATCGAAATATTTTATTCCGTGACATTAAGGGTTTAAAAGTCCTGTTTAATTCAATGGGAGCTTGGGAGTTTTCTTACCTATATATACACCTTATGCTGTATGTCTGCTCCACAATTGCTGAGTTTCTTTGTATACAAGCCTCATTGTGTAGCTTTGTGCCTTGAGCTACAGTGGAGATGTGCCATCCTGTGGTCAATATGCAGTATTACAATGTTTGTACAACCAAGAGAAAATGTATTGGCTCTGACTACCCCCATTCCCCAAGCATGCACAAATTGCATCTATCAGACATTCTTGGTTATATTGGAGGAGATTTATAAAAAAAAAAAAAGTATTTGTGTACATAGAAGAAGTATCCCTTAAGTTCATAAGGTCAGGTCATATTTATAAAGAACTAAACTCATGTTTATAAATACTCTGGTTTTCGCTTAACTCCATTTTTATAAATCTGCCCCAATGTCGCTATGCGTTTATACAGATCCTTGTCATTTTTAAATAATTTAAATACACTTACTTGGGAGTTATGCACTAAAGTGTCATAAAGAAGTGATAAAGTGGAGATGATCTCCAGTATTATAAAATCTCCATGTCCTATTTTATTCCATAGAGCTAATGCACTAAGACAGATGTCTCCAACAAGTGGCTCGTGAGCTACTAGTAGCTCTTTGGCTACCAGTGAAGTAGCTCTTTCCACTCCAAGCAGGTATCAAGCCATCTGGCCTTCCAAAGACAGGTCCATTGGTTGAAATCTGCTACCAATTTTCTGCAGCAAATATGGGCAAAACTATCATCCATGGTACCCAGCAGATAGAGTATCACAGCATTTTCATGGTTTCCCTTCCCCACTTCCATAGTATCTGCTTACATATTATTCCACATTCCTTGTGGCAAATATGTGAGTCAAAGCCACAGTTCAACTCCATATTCACTCATCCATTGTAACAAAATGTCATCTTTATGTTATATTCATTAAATGTTTTAATAAACGGCTCTAATAAATTTAAACATGCATAGTACTATGGGACAGTGTTGCCAAGGATGGGAAGGAAATCAATCAGAAAATGTGTGGATCATTGGAGAGCTATGTTTTGTCTTCTATAGGGAAAAATTATTTCTACTACTAATAATTATACCTCTTGTAACAAAATGTTAACACCTTAAACTGATAAGATGGTCACTCAATTCCTGTGTGGAATTTTGTTATTAAAAAGTATAGGAAAGAACAAAGAGTTGGTAAGAGCAGCTTTGGAAATGGTTTAATACCTACAGTTATAAATTCATGTATCTTCAATATACAGTTAAGAGTAGTTTAGTACATGGTTCATCAATTAAAAGCAGCTCCGATGAAAGAAAAGTTTGGAGACCCCTGCACCAAGATCTCTAAAGCTGGAGAAATCTTAGTGTTTTGGCTCCATAGAATAACAAAGAATGGAGAGTTTACCGCTCTGGAGAATTTCAGAGCAAATGAGCCTTGGGGTAGAAAAGATCAGTGAATAAACACAAAAAGTAATAACAGGTATCCGTCCGTACGCACTGTGGATCCCCTGTATACTTCCAAGGGCGCTACTAGTTGTCCCTGAATTGAAACATTCACTGTAATCTGTTAAGATATAGATCTCAGTTCACCAGTCTTTAGATATTTACAAGGTCTTGGGTCCCTCTTTATCGAGCTGCCACCGGGCTTCGTCACCTGGTCACATGACTAAACAAACCTCGATATCTGTATTTTAAAATAGAAAGAAAAACAAACCCAGCGCAAAAGCGACTCTAAGAGCAATCTTTCTCAGTAGGTAGACCCCCAGACTTCCGCCCCACCCCCTCAGGATGTCTACTTACTGGGAGCTGAGGCTTAACTGGCCTCTCGGTATGAATACACATAGGATATGTATATATCAATCCGTTCTCAGCCTTGGTCTCCCCTCTCCCTAGGCGTGTATTCCACAGCAGTCGTAAGGAGAATCTCCCTTCTCAGCGTGTACTCCACAGCAATTTGAGAAAAGGTTGTCCGGATTTATGTTGTTAAATATATTTATTAAAAGTACATAGTACAACACAAGTACTTAAAAATATATAGTACAACTCATGTTCTTTCTAGAAAAGATCAGTGCCTGAAATTGGAATGTTGTATACTTTTAAAAAATATATAGCATGCAGGCTTACATGATTTGTTTCTCATAATTTTGAGCTTAAAATGCAGAAGGCGCAAAATGGTGAAAAAATTTACTTTTTTTTTTATTTTCTATTTTTTATACGAAAAGCTACACAACAAAATACACACTTCTGTGTTTTAGAAAGGCAAGTTAATACTAAACCTAGGGACAATAAACATCTGCTAGAGGAACATAGAAAAATACTTCCCAGGACAGGTATTTGTCATTTTATTTATTGGAATTTCAGCTTAAAGGTATAGTAATGTTTCATAATAAAAGCAGCTCTAATTAATCATCATAGTATTTGGACTTTGGAGAGTGTTATTTCAGTTCTGTCAGAGTTGTAGTTCAAGAGTAATTCAATGACAAAGTATCCCCCTCCCGCCCCTTTTACTGATGTAACACTCCTCAGCCAGAGCAGAAGGGAGGTGCCCAGGTAGACTGCAGAGAGGCACAATCTTCAATTAAGATAAGGGAAAAACCTGAAAAACTTGTCAAGGGGGGCAGGGCTTTCATTGTTCTCATAGGAATAAGAGTGTCCCCTGCTGTTATCTGTCTGGCCTATGGACTGCATTCCACATCTGAGAAGAGATGGCTTACACTAGGTAAAAGGGGCGGGAGGGGGAAACTTTGCTTGTGAATATCTCTCAAACCATAAAGGTTTGAGAGATAAGACTTAATCGTTCTTCATGTTTTTTTTAATGCCTACAAAACAAAATAAAGATAAAACAAAGTATTACGATCTCTTTAAAAAAAAACAAAAAAACAATGCATTCTGGCTTTTGGTCAAGTTAGGGGATATCCATAAACCATCTCTATCTTTTAAAATTGCATTGTTGGGGTATATGTGTGTATGTATAGGTTGTTCACTTAAAATTGCCCAAAACTGTCATTGAAATGTAGAAGAAATGCTTAGCACTGGGGATGAAAAGGCCTGGTAAAGTGGTTAGAGGAGCATTAAGCTTTTTAGAAAAACGTATAGGTTTATAGGGCTTTTCTGCCGAGTAAAACAAGGGTGCTTCTACTGCTATTTATTAAAAAATTATAGTAATTCAAACTGGCAGGAAGTAAAAAAGCTATTACTGTCACATTCTGTGGAGATCTGTAGTCAGTGACTCACCTCTTCTATAGAATGCAATATGATAATGGTCTGAACACCAGGGGCGGTAATGCACAAAGGTGTGATAAAGACAGCCTGGGTCCAGGGATGAAATGCTGCCCCTCACCACCAAAACCACGCCCACATCCATTATGTTATCACATACTTGGGGCCCACATTTCCAGTGATTACTAAGGGTCTTTTAACCCTATGAGTGCATACCCCCCCTCTTGCACTCAAAGGGTTAATGGACTGACTTTCAGTAGTTCTTGATTTAGAGAGCATGGTGAAAATCCAGGGAGGCTTAGGATTTTCTGGCTAGAATACTTTCCCCTTAAAATCAAATGGAAATATTTATACCTTATGTTACAGACGGTTTGCCCCCAAATTACCCTGCTTTCCTTTTACATGTAAAGGCCACTGGGTGAAGGCCTTCGGGTTCTAGAGGAGCAGACAGGGTATTGGGGGTGTCTGTCTCCCATCAGACAGCAGGCACCACTCTCAAGCTTGGCATCACCCAGCAGGTGGATAATGCACCAAGGAGACAAGCAGCAAAATGCTCCCACCCCACATATCATTTGCCCTCCCTATTGGCCTGGCACCTACATCATCCCCTTGAGAGGCCCGGTGTAAGGGGATGAGAGGCCTCCTGGGTTTCTTGTTCAGCATCCTCCCACCCCACTGTATAGCTTTACCTTCTACCCTCCTCCAGCTCATCAGATGGATGGTACAAACTATGTGGTGTGGACATATGAGCCTCCATGTCTGTCTGCTCCATAGAGTATGGGGCCAAGTCACTTGAAGTGCTTTCCGCAGGGGGGTGTGAAGGGGCACATTGACTTAGGTTAGGGGACCTGGCGGAAGATGCAGATCCTTCAACGCTAGCCCAACTCAGCACTCACTCAAAGACTCCTATCTTGCAACGTCACCAGCCTTAGCCAGCGAGCACTTTATTTGGCAATCAGTGAATCAGGCCTCCTCAGCATGGTGTGTTGCTCATGCGCTCCACTGCTCTGCCTGCAGTGAAATTTCATCACCGCTCCTCTCCTGGCGTGACCTACGCAACATGCCATGGGGTGGCAAATTGCCGCCCCCGTCAAAGTGCCACCTGGGTCACATGGATCCACCATGACCCATGTAAGGACCGGTTCTGGATAAAGAGAAGATAACTTCTCCAATGTGACAAACTCTCCAAATCCTATTTTATTCTGTGGAGGCAATATGTTAAAGGGATAGTAACACTTCGTTTTAACTTTATTTTATTTTGTAGGCATTAAAAAAACATGAAGAATGATATAAGTCTTATCTCTCAAACCTTTATGGTTTATGAGATATTCACAAGCAAAGTTCCCCTCCCCGCCCCTTTTTCCTAGTGTAAGACATCTCTTCTCAGATGTGGATCAGGTTGTATGACAGTACAGATAACAGAAGGGGACAATTTTCTTTGTATGAAAACAATGAAAGCCCTTCCCCCCTTGAAAAGTTTTTCAGCTTTTTCCATTATCTTAATTGAAGATTGTCCCTCTCTGCAGTCTACCTGGGCATCTCCCTTCTTATCTGGTTGAACAGGGGGGGGATACTTTGTTTGTGAATATCTCTTAAACCATAAAGGTTTCAGAGATAAGACTTATATCATTCTTCATGTTTTTTTAATGCCTACAAAATAAAATAAAGTTAAAATGAAGTATTACTATCCCTTTAAGATTTCTCCAGTTTGATAGATCTTAGCGCATAGGCTCCATAGCATAACATAGGACTTGGAGGGTTTAGACCACTGGAGAAGTTCGCTCCACTTTACAACCTTTTCCACACCTTAGTGCATAACCCCCCCCAAATGATAGTGTTAATGTCAAAAGCGTAGTTTAAACCGTAACAACTCTGGAATGATGTGGAGGAGGAATGGCCTTATTTTATTCAGTAGCAGAAGATGTACAACGGCTTTCATTTTAAAAAAAAGTTTACGCATCCTTAACCCCCCTACTGGGGTAAAACTACATTATTAGGCTAAGATATACCAAGTAAGATATATCATGCACGTCTATCTGATAATGTTGTTTCCCTTAAAAAGACTAACCCTTTGAGTTCCAGTGGGGTACGCAACACATTGCAAAGATATGAGTTGCATACCCCGCTGGCACTCAAAGGGTTAATACAAGAGCAATCCAACAGAAACCAAAAGCACACTGTGTGGAACTGCCGTAAAATCTCAGGTACAGCATGAACCTGTGTGTAATGCACAAGTGTGAATTATTTCCAGATTTTTAGGTAAAAATTATTGCAGGACACTAATGTCCAATCATAACTTTATGTTGTTTTGTAGATTTAAAAAAATTAAATTATGTGGAGCAAATCCCATCTCTCAAACCTTTACGGTTTGAGAGATAGTGGCATCTAAAGTTCCCCCCTCCCTCCCCTTGCAGTGACATCAGCGCTGTGCTGACAGCAGGAGATCCCGGTCCTGGGACCAGCCCGCGGCTCTGCAGCAGAGCCAAAATGGCAAATATCTGAAAATAATTACTTAATTGAAAACGTCTACAAAGTGTGCCTGGTTTGCAAACACGCTTTGTAGACCGTTCCAATGAAGTAGTTCTTCTTAAATATCGCTATTTCGGCTCTGCTGAAGAGCTGCCTTATGTCGGCCGACTCCAATCTCCTGCTGTCAGCTTTCCAGCTGACATCAGGAGAAGGGGAGGGAGGGGGAAATTTGGATGCGAGTATCTCTCAAACCATAAAGGTTTGAAAGATGGGATCTGCGCCACATAATTATTTTTTTTTTTAAATCTAAAAAACAACAAATTTATTATTGGACGTTAGTGTCCCTTTGAGTCTCTCTCTCTCATAGCGGTACTGTACTTTACCTGTCCAATATCTTCAGAACCTATCGGGCCCCGCGAGGACCTTCTATACAATGCACAGATTCACTCTGCACATTTAAGACACGTTCCGCCAGGGGGTGACAGGATCTGGTGACCTAGGCAAGAAAAAGGATGGCATATTTGGATTTGCCACTCCTCCTTGCCTATATCGCCAGGTCCTTTAACCCTTTGAGTGCCAGAGAGGTTGGATACCTCTCTGGCAACCAGTGGATTAAGGCCCAGACAGTACCTGCATTTTAACGTTGTACACTGAAAGTCAGGAACTAATGACATAAGCAAGAAGGCAGGCAGCAGATTCAGACGTGCGGCCAGTTACCTTGCCTGTGTTAGACAGGTATTCTTAATCTTGTACACACACACACACACAGATACACACACACTTCAATGCATTTGAAAAAAAAAAGAGGAAAAATAAAGGGGGGGTGCACATTATATCAGTGAGTAAATTATATTCACTGTTCCACTACCTTTGTAGAACCATACAAACACCGCCTGCCACTCCATCCTTGTTCCCCCATCCATCACTACTGACATCTATTTCAAGGAACCCCTTCCACTTCTGCAGGGCTCCCAGGGTTCAACTGCAAAAAGTTTGAGAACCATTGGCCTACATAATGGACAATTTTCCACAATTCTGGACATTTGCCATGACATATATATACATTTGTAAACAATAGATAGATAGATAGATAGATAGATAGATAGATAGATAGATAGATAGATACACAAGTACAAATAGATATTTAAAGAAACACCTTTTTTCAGATATATCAAAGAACCCAAACAACCACATATTAGCCTATAATTTCCTGTTGCTGGAAAGTTCTTCTCAGGAGTATCTTGGCTCAACCAGGGCAGGCTGCCCATCTGCCTCTACTCCACAGTAGACGTTGGGGTCATTTCTTCCGGAAAATCAGGCACTTGTTGTTGGCCGGCATGTCCACCTGTAACATAAGGCAATGCTCAGAGGTACAAAGGACTGTGATTCACAGTATTACAGAGAGAGTGGAAGCCACATCTCTACATGGTGGCATGGGGGAGGAATGGGCCATAGATTCATACTTAGTGACACCCTATGTGAAAAAGGACAAACATCACAGATAACCTTTCACTGTGTGACCTGGAATAACATGTATCCAAAGACAGCATCAGTTTTACCCTGTGAATGTCACTGTGTTTACCATTCTCTCCAATGTCATCCCAGAGGCCACTGCTAACTCCTGGAGCTGTGTTGTGTCCCATACTCCCCAGAGAGGGTTACTGTAAGAAAGAGAAAAGTTACATGAGCATAGAACTTTAGAAATTAAAGGAGAACTAACACCTCTTAAAAATAACCCTGACTTACCTTCCTATGGCCAGAAAAACCTAATGTTCCATATGATTTTTTCCCTTGCTCCTTGTTTCCAGAGATAATATGTTCAACTGGACCTGGATGTCATGTCCATGGAGGCGGACATGATGGTTGCTGTCAGGAGTTCAGCACATCTTCGCCCTCCAAGATCCAGAGGTGAGTACAATGTGCTGCACACCTCTTGTCCTAAAAGGCTTAAAGGGATATTAATACTTAAAATGTAAAAAAAAATATGTTGTAGGGTTTATCCCCCTGAGTAAAACAAGAGTACTCCCACTGCTGAAAGGAGTTTCATTCAAAAGTTATTAATTTTCAAAGTTGAATTTTTAGGTGCAATATCACAGTGGCCTGAAATTGTACAGTGGCGCTGTTGCTACACGATCCTATGGGCAGCTCTGGTCCTGGGACCATAAATCTCCATAGGATGGTATAGCAACAGCGCCACTGTACAGTTTCAGGGAGACAAAAAGAGTTGTGAGGAGCACACATCAAGTACGAACAAGATTAAGTGTCTTGTTCTAAGGCATGGTAGCCTCTCAATGGTGCTACAACTCACGTTTTTCACTCCCATGTGCCATTACAGAGAGGAAATCTCCATGTCCATATCAGACTGGTCCCGCCCACAGACAGTCCAGCTCCGAAATGTCAGGCAAATCCTCTCCGCACGAGAGAAACGGCAAAACCACAGACGTACGTTTCGGCCTATGTGAGCCTCGTCAGTGTGGTGCAGCTGAATCCCTCTAGGCACATGGAAGCAAGGGCCCATGCCTGGGATGCCCTTAAACTTAGGGAGACAAAAAGAGTTGTGAGGAGCACACATCAAGCACGAACAAGATTAAGTGTCTTGTTCTAAGGCATGGTAGCCTCTCAGTGGTGCTACAACTCACGTTTTTCACTCCCATGTGCCATTACAGAGAGGAAATCTCCATGTCCATATCAGACTGGTCCCGCCCACAGACAGTCCAGCTCAGAAATGTCAGGCAAATCCTCTCCGCACGAGAGAAACGGCAAAACCACAGACGTACGTTTCGGCCTATGTGAGCCTCGTCAGTGTGGTGCAGCCGAATCCCTCTAGGCACATGGAAGCAAGGGCCTGTACAGTTTCAGGCCACTGTGATATTGCACCTAAAAAATTCAACTTTGAAAATTAATAACTTTTGAATGAAACACCTTTCAGCAGTGGGAGTACTCTTGTTTTACTCAGGGGCATAAACCCTACAACATATTTTTTTTTACATTTTAAGTATTACTATCCCTTTAAGTAGGATCTTGCACTCTTCCTGCTTCTGTGCCAGCAACTGTCATGTCCACCTCCATGGAAGACATGCAGGACGGACTGTAATCTCTTAAACAAAGGAACCAGGTCAAAATTCATAAAAGCCTTTAGGATTTTCCAGCCATTATCAGGAAAGGGGGTTGGGGTTATTATTACGAGACATTATTTCTTTATGGACAGGAACAACAGGGCATATCTCAAGACAAGGATACAGCAATTTTTGCATAGGAAATATTCTTACCTCCTTTTAAGACTGAGGTGAAAATCCACATTGCTCTGAGGGCTAAGGACCCCATTCACAGAGTATGGCTGTGAGAAAAAGGAGAATATCAAATGAATGCCTGTGTGTGTGTGTGTGCGCGCGCTTTTTCAAAAATCACCTATATTTGTTAGTCATTTTTATCTCAAGTAAAAGTTTATAACAGTGGATCTCAACCTGTGCCCTCAGTGGCCACTAACAGGCCAGGATTTTATGATTTCCTTGTGAAAGCACAGGTGAGTTAATCAATGCGAATGAGCCTCTGATCAACACACTTGTGCTCTAGCAGGGGAATTCCTAAGTCCTGGCCTGTTAGTGGCCACAGAGGGCACGGGTTGAGAACCCCTGGTTTATAAGATATTTACATTTATTTGCCAGTTTATGCAAATTAGCTCATATCTAGCTGGTCAGGAAGAGACAGTTGGGATGGAGAACAGTGTGGAATGTTATTATCTGGCTGACATATAACTGACAAGCAAAGAAAGCTAAACATCTCAAACTACAACTTTAAATACAAAATGGCTAAAATAAATATAGGCAATTTTGAAATACCTTTCAAAACCACCTCTTTGTTTTAAAGTGACAGTCCCACTTTAGTACCATCTACTTTTGAAATATGCATATTACAAGGCTGCATGGGAACTACTACAGCCCTAGAATATGATTCCATTTATATTCTGTGTACCAGGGGTAGTGAATTCACAGGTGTCCAATTTTTGAGGATGACTATCATCATCTGCAGATCGTCTGGGTTGGGAGTTGTGCTCCCCAATTGGTGGGGGTTAGGCAACTGACAACCCTTGCTGTAGGCAATTGTGAATTATTAGCTGCAGATTAAACAGAAGATCTGACTTACCCCATATGTAAACAGCACTCCGCCAGTCTGCAGGAGATGCCCTGCTCCTTTAAATAGGCCCTGTTGGGACAGGGAATAGGACAAGCTTAGAGGTGAGAAGGATGGGAGAAAGGCAGGAAAAGACAAGCAGGGGTGGGAGCAAGGCAGGAAAAGACAAGCAGGGATGAATGCAAGGCAGGAAAAGACAAGCAGGGATAGAAGCAAGGCAGGAAAGGACAAGCAGGGATGAATGCAAGGCAGGAAAAGACAAGCAGGGATAGAAGCAAGGCAGGAAAGGACAAGCAGGAATGAAAGCAAGACAGGAAAAGACAAGAGGGTTGGGAACAAAATAGAAAAGGACAAGCAGGGATGAAAGCAAGGCAGGAAAGGACAAGCAGGGATGAAAGCAAGGCAGGAAAAGACAAGCAGGGATGGGGGCAAGGCAGGAAAAGACAAGCAGGGATGGGAGGGGATGAGCAAAAAAAAAATGAATAAAGAGAGGAAAAACATTGTGACATACACATGACAAAACTGGAGAAATTATGGGACAAAACAACTGCAGAATACAGTAAAATTAAACACTTCGGACTGTTTGTTCCAAAGAGTATAGGAATTCTGGGGCAAACCATCTGCTCCATGGGGGTGGGAGGATACCACTTGAATTAAATGGGGCTTTTAACCCCTTCAATGCTAGAGAGGTGTTGAAAGCATTGCAAAGCAATGCATTAGCAACCTCTCTAGCATTCAAGGGGTTAAAAGCCTCATGGAAATAAATGGAAATGTAGGAAATGTCCATTTCTCCATTATAGTGGATATGGTCTTTCCCAGAATTCACCTATACAGAGTTTGAATTCTTGAGGGGTCTCCAGTACTGTTTCACAATATGCACTGGCACCCAACGGGTTAAAAGTTCCACTTCAGTCCAGGAGAATTTTTCTTTATTGTATTTTCTGCTCTCTGGTTTTCTATCATTTTTTAAAGGGTTAGTAATAAAAAGTAATATTGTAGATAATCAAAAAATAAATCCAACGATGCCAGTCTGATCTCTCAGACCTTTATTGTTTCAGAGATATAAAGTTTTAACCCCTTAAGGGCCAGCGGTCCCGGGGTGTGTGGTCCTTTTAGGACCAGATAGGGAAGTTCGATGTGCCGCCCCATGTGACTGATCACGTGTGCCGGCATGCCGAACGAGGGACTGAAAGAGATCGCTCCGGTCAACTTCAGTCCCCGGTATTACTCACCACAGTCCTGTAGGAGCAAGGTGAGTAAAGGTATGTGACGTACCAGGACCGTTACTGGTCCTTAAGTGCCGGACCAGCGTGACGGTCCGGGTACATCTATGGTCCTTCAGGGGTTAAAGTTCCCTGAAGTCTGCCTCTAGTTGACAGAAGAAGATCCTTGTCCTGGGACCGGCTGGCGGCTCTTCAGCAGAGCCAAAATAGTGCTATATAGAAAGAAATACTTCATTAGAACGGTCTACAAAGTGTGCTTGCAAACCAGGCACACTTTGTAGACCGTTCCTATGAAGTATTTCTTTTTACATTGCACTATTTTGGCTTTAAAACGTTATATCTCTCAGACCTTTACTGGCATCGACGGATTTCTTTTTTGATTATCTACAATATTACTTTTTATTTATATAAGACATTGCTAACCCTTTAACTCACAATTGCTCCAGTTTGGATTTTATACATATGTAAAATTATGGCTGAAGGTGGGATTTAATGGAGAACCAAGATCTCATAATGATAAAACCCCATATACCAAACTATGGCCGGAGAATCCTATTATGCCACATAAATTTTGCTCTTGTGCCTTTGCTTATGTCTGTGGAGGTGGATGTAAGAGTGGATTGTCATGTAGAAGGCTTTTCTCAAGCACTGCGATTGTTTATTTATTTAGAGCCATAGTAAACAATCTCTTTTAAGTCCACAGTTGGCTGACTCGGAGTAGGACATATGCCCATACTGGGGAACTCTATATGGATCTGACCCGGAGACTCCGGTTTTTGCAGTTGATCACATGGTCTCTGGGGACAGAAGCTGATTCTCTGGTGGTGGGGAGTTTCTAAAGGCAGTCTGCCCAATTCTGCTACTTCCAGGGCCAGATTTGCCATAAGGCAAAGTAGGCACCTGCCTACAGTCGCACGCCACCGAGGGGCGCCTGCCATTGGGATTCTTTTTTTTTTTTAATTTAAAAAAAAAAAAAAAAAAATAGCCACCTCGCTGGCTGCGCTGGCGCCCACTCCATGTCGCCCTCACATTGCCCCCCTGTTGTCTGTTTCCTACCTCCCTTGCAGGATAGGTCTGTGCCTCCTTTGGCACAGTCCTGTAAGTGCTGCGCTCCCTCGTTGGCTCTTTAGGAATGCAGAGCGCTGTGAGATATCATCTCCCAGTGCTCTGCATTCCTGAATAGGAGACCGCGCAGGAGCGCCAGCACTTACAGGACTGTGCCAAAGGAGGCACAGACAACAGATCTCCTGCCAGGGAGGTAGGAAACGGTCAATGGGGGGAGGCAATGTGAGGGCAACATGGAGATGGTGGGGGGCAAGTTGGAGCTGATGGGACAATGTGAGGGCAATATGTAGATGATGGGGGCAATGTGGAGATTAGGAGCATTGTGGAGGTGTACAGTGGAGATGGCCAATGGGGGGGGGGAGGAGCGCTTCAGATTTATGTGCCTACAGGCTCCTGAGATGTAAATCCAGCCCTGGCTACTTCCCACCCTGTTCCTACCACCTCCTGCCCACTTTATGCCACTGTTCTTTGAGCCCCACCCCATCTGTGATTAAGCAACACCCCTTTGTGACGCAATTGCCCCCAGGCGGCACCACATGAGCCCCCTCAGGGACTTTAGAAGACAGTTCCCAGGTATGCATATTGCTACCAGTATTGCCCATTAAAGGGATAGTAATACTTAAAAATGATTTAAGGGCTACAAAATAGGGATAAGTAAAAAAGAAAAATGCCACCAGCGGCATCTCTCAAATCCTTATGGTTTAAGAGATAACCACTTACAAAGTTCTCCCCTGCCTGACGTCCGCATTCTAGCAGACAGATTGGGAATCCGGTCCGCAGACCTGCCGGCGGCTCTGCAGCAGAGCCGAGATTGTGTTAATGAACAAGAAATCTTTCACTTAAAAGGTCTTCTACGTGTGCTTGCAAACCAAGCATAAAGGGGGAAGGCTTAACTGGGCAGTGGGGCTTACCATCATTGTATCGTTAAGTGGGCAGAACAGGGTGAAAAGGTGGGCAGGAAGTGGGAGGAGCAGGGTGGGAAGGAGGAGGATTAGGCGGAAAGGAAAAGTGTGTGGGAAGTGGGTGGGGTGGGAAGGAGAAGAAGTAGGAGGAATAGGGTGGGAAGGAAAAGTGTGTTGGAAGTGGGAGAAACAGGTTGGGAAGGAAAAGTGGGTGAGTTTCAGAAGAAACTCACCACCACAGAGAATCAGCTTCTGTCCCCATAGACCCGGTAATTCATTGTAAAAAAACGGAGTCTCTGAGGTAGATCCAGAGATTTCCCAGGAATTACCCTAAATATTTCCTGACCATAGTACAGTAAGTGGGGGCTATTATCAGGAGTTTTTTAGTTCTCCTTTAAACGAGTATGAAATAGTGCAGTAGACAAGGGAACGGAGTGGTTTTGGAACAGGTAGAGGAGAGGAACAGTCCTACAGAAGTGTGGATGTAAGAAGAGATGTAGATTTATAGGGCCATATGCACTAATTAATGTAGAGCAATTCTTGGACAAAAGAAAAAAAAAAACTAAACCAGGGATGGAACAACATGAGGCATTCCAGCTGCTGCCAGACTACACCTCTCATCATCCACTGCCAGCCACTTCCGCATGACAGAGAGATCACTGAATTTCTGTTTCCACGGAACTTTCTTTCAGGGATGTTGATATAATGTAACACTATCCCAGAAGCAGAAAAGTCTGCCTCCGTACAGAGACATCACTGCTGCACAGCCCGTGTTTAATTATACCACTATCCCTGCTTTCACACTGCTGGGCAGAAACCTGTGTGGAAAGATATTCAGAGAGCTCACTGTCAGAGATATACAGCTATAAAATAATAGGTGGTGAGGAAATAAGGCAATTTCACTTTGCATATTATGCACCTTCAAACAAAACAATCATTGGCATTCAATGGGTTAAATACCCAGCTCAAATCAACTGGAATTTTATTTGCCCCTATGATTCATTTGGTTTGCTCCAGAATGGCTCCAATTTTACATTTACATTTTACAAGTGCATCCGTTTCAGTGGGCCAAGGGGAGAAAAGACTGCTGAAGGAATTCAGTGGTGGATGTTGCAAGAAGGAGGATAGGGAGAAATGTGGTAGGAAATGAAGAAAGAGTAATGGAGGAAAGCTGAGTGGGTCAGACCTGAGTACAGCTGGGATCAGAAATGTGGATCATGTTGATGCAGACAATGAGTTGCAATGAGTTGGGTCTGAGACCCCATGTCTCCCAGCTCCGCGAGGCATCAAGAGTAAGAGGCTGTTCCACATTCTTAAGAGACCCCTGTGAGATGTACTCTGAGATACTGTGGGGAGAGGAGACCGTACTTAACACAGCAGTCATACCTGGGACCTTTTGAAAATAACCCACATAGAGATCTTTGAAATATTAGCCTTTAACACTCCCAAGAAAGTAGATCATAGGAGCTGTGTCAATATTTGCTCTAACCCTAAGATGATCCAGACAGTACTCAAAGAACCTTCAACATGCTACAGTTCTGAGACATCACTTAAATACTCTAAAGACCAGCAAAACTCCTCCCTCTACAATTCTAGCAGAAATGTAACAAATGTGGACATTAAATAAGTATTAAATAGGTATAAATCATATAGCAGACAGCACTAGACTCTCTCTCCCTGAGAATTTGGCCATTCACGCTGAGAATTCCCAAATAGGAGTACAGGGCTGGTCCTGCGACATTCATTTGTCCTTGATAAGGTAAGGTCACCCACCTACTCATTGTTACCATATTCTATATGTTCCTAGAGAAAAATGAGATAAGTAACAAGGCAAACCAGGGTATTTTTGGGAGATTCCACAATGTATATTATCTCCTACTGCAGAAAACCAGGACATGCACCATTTACCAATATGTATAAAATTAAAGCTTGGCAACTGGAACAAACTGACTACACCACATTCCCTTGATTCCCAGGGGACTAGTTAAATGCTTTGAACACTTGACAAGTCTTTATCTCATTGCTGTGCAATGTGCTGGACGCCTCTACAGTATTCAATGAGTTAAAGTGATAGTAACCCCCCTCAACAACTTGACGTCAACATACAGCAATCATAGAAACATACTGAACGCACTTAGTCCCATCTCTCAAACCTTTATGGTTTGAGAGATGTAAGGCAAGACAGACCTCCGCTCCCTCCCCCTTCTCATACGTCCGCTGTATAGCGGACGTCATGCGATCCAGCTTCCAGCACCAGGCGGCTCTCCAGGAGTGCTGTCATCTAGATATCTCCGTATTATTATTACTTCATGGGTATGGTCTAAAACATGTGTCTGGCTTGCAAGCACATGTTGTAGACCATTCCTATGAAGTAATTATACGGAGATATCTAGATGTCAGAACTCCTGCAGAACCGCGGAAAGTCGACCGACCAGATTCTGCCTCTGACAGCTTTACAGCTCTTCAGGCAGAAGGGGGAGGGACCGGAGGACCGTCTTACCTTACATCTCTCAAACCATAAAGGTTTGAGAGATGGGACTAAGTGTGTTCAGTATGTTTCTATGATTGCTGTATTTTGGCGTCAAGTTGTTGGGGGGGTTACTATCCCTTTAAATGACATTTAAAGGAGTAGTAAACTTTTTTTTATGAAAAAATATATATTGTAGGGATTTTCCTATTGAGTAAAATAAGGGTACTCCCACTGCTGAAAGATTTATATTTCCAGAGTTATTACAGTTTAAACCCATGTTTTTTTATATTAGCAGTGCCTTCTAGTGGTCAAATTCTAATTAGCCTGTTAGATTCTAATGGAGAGGAAAGTCAGAAAAGTCAGAGACATACAGTTCTCCATAGAAGGTGATAGAAACTGCCTGTCACTTCCTGTCAGTTAGAACTATCAGGAAGTAAACACAGTAAATTCACTTCCTGATTATTTAAACTGCTATAATTTTTGAATAAAACATCTGACAGCGATGGGCGTGACCTTGTTTTATTCAGCAGGAAATGTTCTGTAAAATATGTGTTTTAATAAAAAAAGTTTACTGCTCCTTTAAATCAATGGGAATTTTGATTTGCCTCCTAGAGTGTAGTTGGCTTACTACAGATATGCTTTGTTTTATACATAAGGACCAATATATTTTAAAGAGAAATGATAACTTGTGGAATAGGTGACTTTTAAAGGGATAGTAATACTTCGGTATAAAAATGTGTAAAATTGTAGATATTAACAATATAAGTAGAATAAGCTACTTCCCATTTCTCAAAACTGTATAGTTTTTCTGTTCGTAGCTTTTAAAGTTCCCCCTCCCTCCCCTTTCTCATACGTCAGCTCTCTAGCCGACAGGCAGATCCTGGTCCCAGGACTGGCGCTGGCTCTTCAGCAGAGCCGAAATTGTGACATTTATGAAGTAATATTTCATTGGATCAGTCTACAAAGTGTGCCTGGTTTGCAAGCACACTTTGTAGACCGTTCCAATTAAGTTTATCCCGAAAGCTTGTCAATCCATAATTCTGTTAGTCCAATAAAAAAGGTATTACAAGATTTTACTTTTGTTTATTTTATATATATATATATATATATATATATATATATATATATATATATATATATATATATATATATTAGCTTTTGTTGCCTGTGATTATTGATTTTCAGTAGACATTGTCTGCATTTGGTTCACTTCATAGTAGACCAGTAGTTACCGACACTATCCTTAAGGGCACCTATCAGGTAATGTCTTCAGGATTTCTTTGCTTGTGCACAGGTGAATGAATTAACCCTTTGAGTGCCAGAGGCGCACACAACACATTCCCTTTGGTACTCAAAGGATTAAATGACAGTCTCTAACTCACCTGTGCAAATGAAGGAAAATCCTAATAACATGGCTTGTTAGGCACTCATGAGGAGAGGCTTGGGAACCATTTCAATAGACAATAGGCACAAGTTTCCAAGGGAGATTCTTTTCTGAAAAGCTTCACCAGTGGTCCTGCAGGACAATGTAAAATGAATGACGCAGTTGTGAAATGAAAGTGACCAGTTGCTGGTTAGTCTATAACAGAACGCCAATGTAAAGGAAAAAAAAGTATTGCAAGTACGGACAATTTATTTTTCCCAAACGTATCTAATGCATTAAGTGCTGCACAGCATTTGGGAGTACTGTCAATATTATAGCAACTGTGAGCAACAGGTGGCTTTCCTGCTGTTGTTGGACTTCACAAATTATGATCAAGCTGCTGAAGATAATAATTGTAATCCAAAGACAACTGGAAAGCCACACGTTGACCACTCGCTTAATAATAAGGCCTTATTAATAAAAAAAAAAAAAATAGCGATCGAATCTGGGGCAAACCAACTGTATCCTGGGGGAGAAATTAAAATTAACCCAAATCCCTTTTATCTCCTTTGGGGTTTTAACTCCCTAAATTCTAGAGATGCTTCATAATGCGTTGTAGACCTCATTAGCATTCAAGTTGCTAAAAATCCTATTTGAATCAATAATAACTTATTTGTCCCCCAAGGCGCTCTTGGTTTGCCTCAGAAGTTGGTCATTCTCCCAAGTCACATGACTTCCCCGGTCCAATAAAGTGACTCGCCTCCTCATGCAGCGCTGATCCACCTCAGATGGGATCCAGTGCAGGTTGGGCAGTACTTTGGCGAAGTGCGCGCAGTGCTGGCCGGTACCTGAAGCCACTTCCAGGGCTCGCACCTCGGGAGCAGCTGGGTCCACGTACTGCCGGAGCACCTCCAGGATAGGGCCCTTATTTCTGTCTGCTGCGGCTGCTACCAGCATGGTTTTTATTGCCTGTTTGAGCTGATGATTGGTTACGGTGGTGGAGGCCTGTGGAAAGGTTAAATAAAGGAGTTGCGCGACTAAGAAATTCACAGCCCTGGATAATCGTGTACTACATCTCCCATAACCCCTTAGCTGAAGAGAATAGTACTGACTATAGCGGTTTTCCTCTTGTATATAGAATTTGGCTACAGCATCTTGCTTATAGTGTCTGACTTTGTCAACACTGTCAGCGATTCAGAGGTTCTGAAACACAAACAGATTCAGTTCCAAGCTCTTGTCCTTGCATTGGTTAGAGCACACATCTATCACTACAATACTAATTCTAATTGGCTGGTCATGGAGCTGCATGTTGGTATAAACTGAGCTTTTATCCCTATGAATGCTATAAAGCATCCCAGTGCATTACTTGCTTTAACCATTTGAGTACCCCTCTGGCACTCAAATAGTTAAACAGACCTGCAAGACACAAATTAATATTCCCACTGGAAAAATGTATAAAGATAGAAATTGACTATCAAAAATGTGCATCTAGCTGCATTTAGCACAAAGCATCATGCACTTAAAGGGATAGTAATGTTTCATAATTAATCATCATAGTATTTGGGCCTTGGAGAGTGTTATTTCAATACTGTCAGAGTTGTAGTTCAAGAGTAATTGAATGATAAAGAATCCCCCTCCCACCCCTTCTACTGATGTAACACTGCTCAGCTTAGAGCAGCAGGGAGTGTCCAGGTAGATTGCAGAGAGGGACAATTTTCAATTAAGATAAGGAAAAAAGCTGAAAAACCTGTCACGGGGGGCAGGGCTTTCATTGTTCTCACAGTAAGAAGAATGACCCTTGATGTGAGCTGTCTGGTCTATAGACCGGATTCCACATCTGAGGAGTGGGGGCTTACACTAGGTAAAAGGGCTGGGAAAAAGGGACATGGGGATTTTCACTCCAGAAGGACAATGCCCACTTAAAACTGCCCATTTTGTAGGTATGACTGACCGGTCATACCTTTTAAGTGGATGTGTCACCTATGTATACAACATAGCATAAATAGTTAGGCTACATATTGAATACTACTAACACAGTATTATTTGTTTACTAGTTGAACAGCCCGTTACACGGGCCACAGTGCCTCTGGCAGCCGGTCGCAGGGCAGTCACGCGCAGCAGAGACTGCTCGCGCCACTGCTGATACAGAGCTGGACGCTCCTTCGGAGAGCCCAGCTCTGTATCAGCCGCGGCGCTGCCAGTCTGTACTGCGCATGACTGCCGCACGCGCAGCAGTGTCTACTGCGCATGTCGGGCGTTACACACAACTCCACTTTAATGCAGTACCCATAAAAATTTAACCCATTGTGCCCAAATGATCACAAGAGAAAAAATAAAAATGGTGTTTTTTTTTGTTTTTTATTTTACTTTTTTTAAAAGGTTTTCTTCAATTTTAATTAAATAAATGGTGGGATATCCATACAAGTGTGGTATCAAAAGAAAGCCCTAAAAAAATGGTATATAATTTATGTGGATGGAATAAAAGACTTAGAGAGAAAACACTGTTGAACAAAGACATGGTCAGAATTGCTCCTGTCCTTAAGTGCAATCCATCTCAGATTTTCCCGGTCCTTAAAGGGTTAAAGACCACTGACCTTTTTTATTTTATTGTTTTATTCTTTCTTTCTTTAACAGATCAGATGCAGGGCTCCCCAAATGGCGTTGAGAAGCCGCTTGGAGAGCCCTGAAATCCATGACGGTCCTGGCACAGTGGTCTTTAAATTACTCTGTGTAAATAAAATACTTTAGTCTTGCTCTAAATAATTTATTTTGTTATATAATGAGGTGTCAATAGGTCATGAAATAATCTAAAATTGTCAGTAATGCCACAAACCCAGCAATATCACCTAAAACATAAGTATCCCAATTTAGCCATTTGAAAAGTCGGGAGGTATGGACTCCTTCCTACTCTTAATTCTCTGAGTGCTAGAAAGACGCACAGATTTCTGGCACTCAAAGGGTTAAGAGAGCGCCACAGGATTGGCCATGCAGCTTTGTAAGCATTAACAACTGAACTTCCAGAGTAAGTTAGTGTTAGGGGCACATAGCCAGCAATTTAATTTACGTTGGATGGGTTTATGTTTCCTTTAAGGACATCAGACACATTGTGGAGCAATGCATTGCACACCCTTCTAGTCCATAAAGGGTTAAAGATTATTCATTCAGTACCAGTGGTTTCCATGGCACTGTACAATATGGGAACAATAAAGACAGTAACAATAGCAACAGTTATTGTTAAAGACAAAAACAAGAGGCAGTGTAAACCCAGCAGAGTATAACATGAGGTATGTCTTGCAGAGTGCAAATACACGAGTATATGTGTATATATCACACCCCTTTAGGGAACAATAAGACATTTTCTTTGGCTATATCCTTTTTTATTACATGAACAATATAACAAACTGACCTGAATAATACCCATACAGATCAGATCCTGTAGACTGCAGCCATATTTGTGTGAAAAGGGAATTGCTTTTCAGCTTGGACTGTCTGAATTCTGTCTACAGTCAAACTTCCTTTATCTGCAAGGGATTGTGGGAATTATAGTGCCACTTCACCAGCAATGTCATAGAAGATTTGGACAAAAGAACCACAACTCCCAGAAAGCCTTGTATTTAGAAGATTAACAGCTCAGCCAATCAATGCAGATCTTGTCATACACGCCTGTATCTTAGCTCTGGGGTGGTTAGACTTCAGTGACTCAGGATCTACTTTTTTGTGGTCTTCCTTACACAATCTACTATTTTACCAGCAGGTGTCAACGGTCCCTCACTATTTCAAACATTGCAAGTACAAATGCTTATATTGTCTGTCTATATAATTGGACCAAAACAAAATGCTCAATATTAATTAAAAAAAGAAAAAGTACTTTCCTGTTATCAGGAACCATTTTCCAAACTAATTCCTGTTGTGGTTATTTCCTGTCAGAATCTGTTTGAAAAATATTATTATGTTAAAGATTTTGTTTCAAAATGTTTGTAAAATATTATAATAAACATTTTGTTTCAAAATGTTTTGAAAATGGTTGTTTTGAAAACGGTTCCAGATAACAGGAAAGTACCAAAAAATAAATAAATAAATATATTAAAACAAGATAAGACATAGGGCAAAAAAATCTTTCCAAACTTCCCACTGATTTAAATGTATTTTAACCCCTTGAATGCTAGAGAGATACCCAGTGCATAGATTAGCAATGCATTGGAGGCCTCTCCAGCATTCAAGTGGTGAAATGACAATCAAAGGAAAAGTTTAGTTGTCTCCTATTATGCATTTTAAATTACAAGACATTCACCATATTGACATCTTCACTGTTGGCAAACACTACTCTGCATGAATAGTCTTGCTGTCTAAAGGGATAGTAATGGTTGCTTTTAACAAGGTTTAATATTGTAGATATTAAAAAAAAAAAAATTAAATTGCGGTCTTCCAAACATGTATAATTTGAGAGATATACGTTTCTAAATTTCCCCCCTCCCGCCCCTTTCCCACTGTAGCTGACAGCATGAGGTCCTGGTCCCGGGACCTGCCGGCAGCTCTTCAGCAGAGCCGAAATACAGCTATCTATAGAAAGAAATACTTTGTTGGAAAGGTCTACAAAGTGTGCCTGGTTTGCAAGAACACTTTGTAGACCATTCCAATGAAGTATTTCTTTCTAGAAAGCGCTATTTCGGATCTGCTGAAGAGCCACCATCCAGTTGCACGACCAGAATCTCATGCTGTCAGCTAAAGCGCTGATATCTGTGAACGGGGCGGGAGGGAGGAGCTTTAGAAACTTATATCTCTCAAACTATAGTTTGAGAGACCGGACTTACATCAATTCATTTATTTTTTTAATATCTACAATATTAAAAGTTGTTAAAAAGCAATGATTAATGTCCCTTTAACAATCAGGGTGATGGGTCCAGTTCTCATGGTGAGGGAATTCATTCTTATCTATTACATGATTTGCAACTGGGATGGGCAACCTGAGTCCCTCCAGCAATTCAGGACTACAATTCCCATCAAACCCTGATCTGTACCAATTAACTTCTTGTTTAGTCTCCATATTGGTGTCATTTCTATCAAAAAGTCAGAGGGAGAAGTCCTGCTTGATATTTACAAAAGGGCATACTGTAATTGTTCTAAGTAATGGAAGAATTCAGTTTTCTTGATGAATTTTCAGTTTTCCAGGATTTACCCTTTTTTTGGTACGTTATAAAATTGAGCATTTCCTATCGTGTCTTGGCTAAAAGTAAATTCAGTATTCGCCTATGGGAAATGCTTATGTGTGCAACATTTGTCATGCAGCTGTTCTGTGTTTAGTAAATCTCAAGTCTCTGCACAATGACCCAATTCTGTATTAAAGGCATAAGTTATGGGAGACTACACTTCCCATAATGCCTCACTGGAGAGTGGTGTATTAGTAAAACAGCCAGGGGAAAAAACACTAGAAATCAGCATAAGTAGGAATATGTTTGTAAAGTCTTATTTTTGCTCATGAATATGCACATGTTGCACCAACACAAACATATCTGCCAACTTTCCATGAACTTCAAGGACAGTCTTTGGTTTTGGATCTCTGTCCCTGGTTTTGTCCTTGGCATTCAAATTTAATTTAAATCTCATGTTCTATAAGATAGTCATTAAAAAGTTAAAAAAGTTATGAATTTCCTACTTTTTAATATTGTTTATGTACGATTCTATAGTGTCATCATGAGTTATATCTGTGCTATAAATTTACAGCTCTTAAAGGGATAGTAATACTTAAAATGTAAAAAAGAATATGTTGTAGGGTTTATCCCTCTGAGTAAAACAAGAGTACTCCCACTGCTGAAAGGTGTTTCATTCAAAAGTTATTAATTTTCAAAGCTGAATTTTTTAGGTGCAATATCACAGTGGCCTGAAATTGTACAGTGGCGCTGTTGCTACACCATCCTATGGACAGCTCTGGTCCCGGGACCATAAATCTCCATAGGATTGTGTAGCAACAGCGCCACTGTACAATTTCAGGCCACTGTGATGTTGCACCTAAAAAATTCAACTTTGAAAATTAATAACTTTTGAATGAAACACCTTTCAGCAGTGGGAGTACTCTTGTTTTACTCAGGGGGATAAACCCTACAACATATTCTTTTTTACATTTTAAGTATTACTATCCCTTTAAGTTTGTTGTACAAGATATTCTGCTGGCATTGTGCTAAACGATACTATGGACAACTAGTGACACTCTCTATTGTGATTGCCCAGGGGAAATTTTGAAATGTTGGCAAGTATGGAAAAATATTAGATAAACCAGCTAGAACTAGGCATATGATATTGCAATCATATACAAACACACAGATAATTTTGAGAACTAAAGACACCGATATCTTAGTCAGTCAGCCTTCAATAAATAAATTCTTGTGTAGGAGGCCGTTATATGTATAAATAATACATTGAAGGCCCCCATATAGGAATTTGCCTTTATAAAGCATTCTGGGTAATGTTGGCTGGCCTCCTTTGTCATCTGGTAGGATGTCCTTCAGCATCCTCCAACCAAGGTCATTTGGGAAATGTAGGCCTTGAATTGTTTTGAGGAAAACTATAGATAGGCTGTGCTATCCAGCACCCCTAACTGATTTATATCAACCTTTATAGTTATCATTTAATTAACCCCCTGAAGACCAGAGAGGTGGGCAACATATTGCTTCACAATGTATAATGCATAAAGTGACCACATATCCCTTCACATCAGGGACACAAACACATTGCAGGTCCATACTGCTTTCTCTACAGTCCAGCAGAATGAAATGTTCACATTACTGATTTAAAGGGAGGTATTCACCTAGGTTGTGCACTCCAGCTGATTCTCAAAGGGTTAACCCTTTCAGTGCCAGAACGATACACAACACATTACTCTGCAATGCGTTGCATACCCCTCTGGCACTGAAACGGTTAAAAAAAAGCCTCAGTTTTTCACATAATAAAGAAGGTACTCAAGGCTTATGTAATGTGGCTAGCTGCCCATTTGTACAAAGCAGTGACAAGAATACACACTGTTTCATGGGGAGGTTCACCCTCCCCTCATCAGGTCCTGATCCGAGACCTAATGAAGGGTGTTGGATTCCCTCCTGAAACATCATGCATTCTTGTCACTGCATTAAAGGTACAGTAATGCCCCATAAAAAATATTTAGAGTTAGGTAGTGATTAAAAAAAATAAACTAATTGCCACAAACCCTATCTCTCAAACCGCTATGGTTTGAGAGATATAGGGATTCAAAGTTCCCCTCTCCCTCCCCTTCTCCTGATGTCAGCTGCAAAGCTGACAGCAGGAGATTTAAGTTGTACGACTCGAAGAGGCTCTGCAGCAGAGTCAAAATCTCGTTACTGCAAAATAATGAATTCATTGGAAAAGTCTGCAAAGTGTGCCTGGTTTGCAAGCACAATTTGTAGACATTTGCAGTGAATTAATTATTTTTAAGTAACGCGATTTCGGCTCTGATGCAGAGCCTCCTGCTGGTCCCCAGACTGGGATCTCCTGATGTCAGCGTCTAGCTAGGGGAGGGAGGGGGAACTTTGAATCCCTATATCTCTCAAACCATAGTGGTTTGAGAGATAGGGTTTGTGGCAGTTAGTCTCTTTTTTTAATCACTACCTAACTAAATATTTTTTAAGGGACATTACTGACCCTTTAAATAAATGGGCAGCCAGTCACGTGACATTAGTTTAACCCTTTGCAAAGCAATGTGTGGAATACTTCTCTGGCACTCAAAGGGTTAATGTGAGTATTATCCCATGCTCAATAAAGGATATAACATGGCTGACACCTTATGCATTGGTAGGTGTGGGACTATGCTCTCCTATATTTTTTCTTCCATGAAAACCGGGCCTTTCACAACTCAACAAACCAAACTCACTGTACTTTTTGACATATGGTGGCTAGGCTTGCTGGAAAACAATACCTGCCCCCTGTTAATTGTGTTTTTTATGGTCTTCAACCTTACTGCTGGTAAATTGCTGACTAGCTGGCAAATCTAACATTTTACTAAATTATAGATGAACACTATGTGAAGAGAAATAAAATGACAGTGGGGTAATAAGCCATTTTAGGGCTCCGGCGTAACGTTAGCCCATATAAATACCGCTACGAAGGGAAGCGTGAACGCACTCCCTGGGGCAGCTGGGTGGGAGGTGAGAAGTCCTGCGGTGTCGTGTGGCACATACAGGGTGCCGCAGAAGGCAGAAGTGCCCAATTTGAAGTCTCCGTATCTCCGCTCCTAGGTGAGTAAAAAAAAAAAACAACAGCGCTAATCTTATTTTATTGAATAAAACCCAGTCTCAAAATGTTTTTTTTTTAATGTGAATTTCCCCTTTAAATGGATAGTAATATGTGGATTTAATAACGTTTAATACTGTTCATATTTAAAATGAAATTAAATGAAGTAAATCCTGTTGCTTAAAGTTGTGTATTTTAAGAGTTATAAGCATTTACAGGCAGGCACGTTTTTTAGACCGTTCTAATGAAGTATTTCTTTGTAGACAACGCTATTTCGGTTCTGCTGAAGAGCCGTCCGGTCATACGACCAGAATCTCGATCTGTCAGCTAGAGCGCTGACATCTGTAAAAGGGGTGGGAGGGGGGACTTTAAACGCTTATAATATACAACGTTAAGCAACAGGATTTACTTCATTTAATTTATTTTCTAATATGAACAATATTAAATGTTATTAAATCCATGTATTCTATCCCTTTAAAGGGGAACTATCACCCCAGTACAAGTTTGGTTATTTCAATTCTGTCAGAGCTGTAGTTCAAGAGTAATTAAATTACAAAGTATCCCCCTCCCGCCCCTTTTACTGATGTAACACTGCTCAGCCAGATCAGAAGGGAGGTGCCCAGGTAGATTGCAGAGAGGGACAATCTTCAATTAAGATAAGGGAAAAACCTGAAAAACTTGTCAAGGGGGCCAGGGTTTTCATTGTTTTCATAGGAAGAAGATTGTCCCCTTCTGTTATCTGTCTGGTCTATAGACTGGATTCCACATCAGAGAAGAGATGGCTTACACTAGGTAAAAGGGGCGGGAGGGGAAACTTTGCTTGTGAATATCTCTCGAATCATAAAGGTTTGAGAGATAAGACTTACATCGTTCTTCATGGGGTTTTTTTAATGCCTACAAAATAAAATAAAGTTAAAACAAAGTATTGCTATCCCTTTAAGAGCTATAAATTTATAGCACAGATATAACTCATGACGACACTATGGAATCGTACATAAACAATATTAAAAAGTAGAAAATTCATTACTTTAACTTTTTAATGACTATCTTATAGAACATGAGATTTAAATTAAATTTTAATGCCAAGACAAAACAAAGTATTACTATCCCTTTAAGACCAAAACCATCAACTTGACTCAGAGCCAGGCACTAGCCCAAAGGTCTGAAGGGCATTTCCAAACGCCTGTGGCTGTAAGCACCAATCATGTGCAGTGAGGCCAACCAACTTCTTGGCTGCCTACCCAGGCCATCAGGTCAACCAAGTACAAGTGACAAGGAGCACCAAACCACCTGACCAAGTGTGACAACTTTCTTAGACAAAAACACATCATACATACGATACAACCTAGCTAACAAGGTTAAACTAACAACTCAGCTGACTAAAACACTAACTAGCACAAACTATTGCATAAAATGATATAAAGAACCTGACTAATACAGAAAAACTATACAATGGAAGACAAAACTAAATATTCCGATATAGCAATAACAATAATAACTGCATGAATTGGACTAAATGATCTATAAGACAAGAGATGTTAGTGTCAAGAGATGAACCATAGGGAAGGGTGTTGCCATGATATAATTGGGGCAAAGAGACAGGATTTCCAGTCTGGACCACTCAAAACCCCTTAAGTTATTAGGAACACCCCCTTCTCTTAGCTACAGACCACCTACCATAACTATGCCACACTAACCCACCCTATCCTGCTAGGCTATAACCCCTTCAGTTCCTCCTGTCCCATTCTATAGGACATCCCTTGTTAACCATTTCTTGAAAATCTATCTACAGCTGCAGACGCAACAGCTCTATTATTCCTTTAACCTTTTGAGTGCCAGTAGGCTGGATACTCCTCTGGCACTCAGACTTAAAGGGATAGTAATACTTTGTTGCATCTTTATTTTATTTTGTAGGCATTAAAAAAACATGAAGAACGATATAAGTTATCTCTCAAACCTTTATGGTTTGAGAGATATTCACAAGCAAAGTTTCCCCTCCCGCCCCTTTTACCTATTGTAAGCCATCTCTTCTCAGACGTGGAATGCAGTCCATACACCAGACAGATAAAAGCAGGGGACAATCTTCTTCCTATGAGAACAATGAAAGCCCTGCCCCCCTTGACAAGTTTTTCAGGTTTTTCCCTTATCTTAATTGAAGATTATTCCTCTCTGCAGTCTACCTGGACACCTCCCTTCTGCTCTGGCTGAGCAGTGTTACATCAGTAAAAGGGGCAGGAGGGGGATACTTTGTCATTGAATTACTCTTGAACTATACCTCTGACAGAATTGAAATAACACTCTCCAAAGTCCAAATACTATGATGATTAATTAGAGCTGCTTTTATTATGAAACATTACTATCTCTTTAATCCCTGGGTGGTACCTTGCTCATCCATTGTCACATGACCTGCAGGTTTCAGGGATCTTGATACTTACATGATAACTTTGAGAACTGCTGGTGCTGAGTGAGTTTTATCAGATCTCGGAAGTACACTGCATCCACTCACCAGGGTAGTCTGTAAAATACAGTACTCCGTCCGGAGACCATTATACTAAACTAGTATAAAAGTCCGTGTACACGGGCCAAAGTGCATAAAACCGCAGAACTACAACTCCCAGCATTCTGTTTGTTCAGGGCAGTGTCTACTGAGCATGACTGCATCGTACAATCATCTGCGTTCGGGCAGTCTCTACTGTGCATGACTGCATCGAACAAACATATATCTGGCCTTTTATATTATAGAACGATGATATCAAACAGTAGTAAACGATGTAGTAGAACACATAATGTCCTTTTGAGGCCCAGAGGGGTGTGGACACTGAGAAGCAATGTGTTGCAGCTCTCTAATCAACTTACACCCAAATAATATATAGCACACAAAAGTAATGCAAAGATATGAGTACATTAGTATTTGGTGATCCCTTTTTATTTGGACTAAGAGTTTGTATTTTAAGACATGCTTTTGAGAGATCCTCTCTGTTCTTTAGGTCAAGCAGTATTAAATAGATTTACTACTCAAGCCCGGAAGAAGAGAGTTAATCTCTTGAAAGCTTGTCTTAAAGGGCAATTATCACATTTTACTATGTCTGCTCATATTGGAGCAGACTAAGTAAAAGGTCAGGGATGCACCTGGGCAGGGGGCTTGCCAGAAAACTGACCCACCTCAAGCTGGCTGGAAAGCAACCTGAATGTCCAGTATGTGACTCAGCCACTGACTCTGTGTGTTGAGAGCTCAGCCGCTATAGACTTTCAAACCTGAATCAGGTGGTCTATGGTAGGGGTAGCCAACCCTAGTCTTAAAGAGCTACCAATAATGTATATTTTCACTATATCCCTGAATGAGCACAAGTAGATCAATTAAAGTGACTGAGCCACTAAGTAGTCCTCCTGTATTGCAGCTGGGATTTCCTGAAAATGTGCACTGTTTGGTCTTGAGAATGAGGGTTGGATACCCCTAGTCTTTGGGATGAGTCTCAGTGCATTCATAGAGGGCCAAGACCGTTCAGGTTTTTGTGATATCCCAAATTTTGCACATGTCAACCATTTGCCCAGTTATTTGGAATGAACTGTGCAAAAAGCTTCACTGCCCCAGGCCTCTAGACCAATGGTCTGTGTGGACAACATCCATCTGGACAAGAGACTGAGCTGCAAGACTTCAGTCTCATTCCACTCCCCATTCTACTATCCCACTGGTCCGACAGGGTTCACAACCCAGCCTCAGCTTGATCTGCAGGTCTGCTCTGAGGAAACCAGATCTTTAGACAGGACACGGTCAGAGTGGTAGTATAACTATAGAATAGAAACCGTTAGTCCACATTAAAAAACAGTACACCAAATTCCAAAATATATTTGAATCACTGCATCTAAAAGAATACGGTTATTAGAAATTCATTCATTATGGAAGATACCACCACACAAAAGTAAAGCGCACTTGATAAGTGTCAAAAGGAGTCCTGGTGGTCTCACCAGCTTTTTGAGTCCCTTTGTGCACTGTGCAAGAACCCAATTCCAGTAGACTGTGCCTCTGCTAGAGTGTACCATGCACATATACCAGGTCTGTGCAGGATTCCAGGAAAGCTTCTCTACTCCTCCTGTGGAACCACCCAGCTGGTATTCAAAAATGTAACACTTCAAGAGCCAGAGACATATGTGTTGGATGCCTCTCTAGCACTCACAAGGTAAAGGAGAAGATTGTCAAACAAAGCATTGCGAAGCAATAAGTTACACACCCTATGGTTCTTAAATGGTTAAATAATCCTAATGTAGGGAGATTGTGTCCCATCAATATCAATTTGTAATAGAGTTTGCTCTGATGCAATACCCTCTTTAGCACTGCAACAGTGTGGCTGAGAAGGCTGTATCACCAGGGTGTGGGCGTACAGGGCATAGACAGGCTGTTTAGTGTATATTAACTCCACATGGAATCAGAACAGGGACATGCACTCACTCTTTTCAAGAGGGAGACCCTCCAGAATGTTGTTCATTTTGTACCCTGCAATTTAACAATTAACTTTGCAGTATACAACACTAAACAGTATTTTTGTGTGTGTGTATTGCCAAGGCCTCTCAATGACCCATGATTATTTGAATTAAACTTGTAAAGATCAGTGTCCTTGAAGACTTAAATGGATTTATATAACAGGGCTGTCCTGATGGCAAATACAGGTTTTTGAAGAGCCTGAGAAAGTAAATCACTGAATTATATTACATCATTTTGTTATGATGCAATACAGAAAAATGCTTGTCTGCTAGATTTCCTGGGGCGGTCCCTAGATTTGACACCCTTCCTGATTCTGTCCCAGAGGCAGACAATTGCAGAAGCTCCAGCTGTCGGGGGCTACAACTGGTTGGGAATTATGGAAGTTGTAGTCCCAAACATATGAATGACTGACCGATAGCTGTTGTCTGTCATGCTCATCTGTAGGTTGCCACTTTACTAGAAACTAGTGATTATGTACAAGTTAGTACAGTGCAGCATACACTGCCAGTGCCATGTACGTCTAAATACAGGGCAGTATATACTGCCATGCCTACTTCCATGTAAAATGCAGGGCAGTATACACTGCCATTCCTATGTCCGAGTAAATACAGTATAGTATACACTGCCATACCTACAGCTGAGTAAATACAGTACAGTATACACTGCCAAACTACGCAAATTTATATACAGTGCAGTATACACTGCCATACCTACGCACATTTATATAAAGTGCACTATACACTGCCACACCTATATATATATATATATATATATATATATATATATGTAAATACAGTGCACTATACACTACTAGAGTTATGAACATGAAAATACTGTACAGATGGGTATGCAATGTCTTGTACTCCCATGACTCCCAAGGGATCCACTTTAGGAGGAACAGTCCCTCTTTGAGACCCAAATCCCCCTGCCCCTCTTTCCTACCCTAGTGCCCGTGTTTTTAGAACAGACTGTGTGGTAAGTATATAAGTTATCACATTGCTCCACAGCAACAGAATTTAACATTAGAGTATGTGTGTATAAATTAGTCTGTTTAAATAAAATATTTTGGTCTTGTTCTAAATCATTTATTCAGCTGCATAAAAGACTGTTTATATGTAATGAAAAAACGTAACCCTTTGGCAATTGTATCTGGCACTCAAAGGGTTAAAAATTCTCAGTAATGCCCTCGCCACCTAAAACTGATGTCCCTCTCTGGCCATTTGAAATGTTGGGAGGTATGCACACCCTCTTTAAAGGTTAATAATTGATATTTTAACTTTCAGACAGTACTATGCTACTTAGACATAAATGCAGACATATGTACATGGAATTAGCGCTATATATATACCCCAATGCAGTTCTTATTGGACCTGCGCTCCAATAGATGCCCCTTACTCCAGACAGCACAATGATTGCACAACGTGTTAGATAAGAGAACACAACCGTGCCAACTGCCGCGGTCTCTTTAAGAATCACGAGGGGTGTGTCGTACTGCACATGCCTTCTTAAAGAGCCAGCTGCTCCAGTCAAAAGTCACAGCCAGTCTGCTGATCCTACAGGTATTAGGGGCATCTAACCCTGTTACTGCCCCAGTGATCACCCTGCTGCCATGTACACCATCACCCGAGGGCCCAGCAAGCTAACTACACAGAGGAGAACAGGTAAGGCTTTGTGACAGTCCCGACTCTTCATCCTATCCATGGACGATCTAGCAATATCACCCTACATTAGGAACCCCATGTGCTGACATTAAACAGCCGATCACTGACAATACGTCTACAATCAATAATGTTAATACTAGCTGAATGACAGCTGGTTCGTCTGACATCAGAGGGGTTAAATATCCATAACCGTAGTCACTAAGGACTCGTACAGCATTTAACCTTATAGTAAATGTAACCCCTTGTCTGCTAGTTAGGTCTACAGTACTTTACAAAGCAATGCGTTGGAGACCTCTAGCAAGCAAAATATTAACCACGAATAGCAGGTCTCTTTAACGGAGCTTAACCCTTTGTCTGCCAGAGGTGATGCTCACGGTTAGTGTATGTGGCTTCAGGTGTCAGTTGTACACATTTACGTATAGGGCTCTATGTTCAAAAGAAAAATGAAGCAATTGCAGTACAACCCAGCTGCATGGGGGGGGGGGGTAACAATTGACAGGTATGGAACCGAGAATTTTAACCTCTTGAGTGCTATAAGTCTCCAACACATTAGACCTTTACCATTCAAGGGATTAAAATCCCCTTTTAAACCAACTGCAACATGTATTTCTCACGTACGATGCAGTTGGTGTGCTCCAGAAATACTTGTCTTTTGAACATATGGCCCAATATACGTTTATCGTTTCCATTACATATATTTATTAATATGTTAAATACAATAATCTATTGTATCCACGTCTGTACAAATGTCCTATATTTTTCTCCTCTCCAGGCCCCAAACAGCAGATAGACACCAAACTACAGGAACTAAAAAACAAGCAACAACTCCTGATTCCCACATCACCCTGCTCCTGGGACCCACTTCCAAGGTCAGCAAACACTTAAAGCTCCGTAGGAGGTAGCGGTTGGAGGCAGAAATACAGGGGTATTAATGGGTGCATGTGATAGGGCTGTGCACCCACTCATACACACGCAGAGTGGGACGATGTGTCCGGTGCAGCGGCGTGACCTTGTGCAGAGGTTACCATGTGCACCGTGTCATTGTCACATGACTGTGCAAGGCGGGGTTAATAGGTGAATGGGTGGAGCCAGGCATCGACTAACGTGTGTTTATTATTAACCATTTGAGCGCAGGAATAAGTTGCTCACTTTTCTGGCACTAAAAGGTTTAACCCTATAAGTGCCAGAGTGGTATACAAAGCAATGCGTTGCATACCCATCTGACACTCAAATGGGTAACCATTTGAGTGCCAGAGGACTAGGTAATCAATGCATTGCTTGGTCATGTGTTGCTTACCTCTTTGGCACTCAAAGGGGTTAACAGTGATTCTCAACACACACAAACAGGTCGCGTTTTCTAGATTCCAGTGCTTGATTCCATGTGTGTAGTCGGTGACTCGGTCATTTGTGATACCTCTACTTTCATTATAGAGATCATTCAGACGTGAGCAGTTTATTTGTCCCCAGGACTGGAAAGAAAAGTCAGGGGTAGGCAATCTTTTTTTTTTGTCTCCTGTTGTTGGGATAGGGTGACCAGACCTCACCTTTTACTGGGGACACATATGAAAAATCCATACTGCAGGGATGCCTTGATTTCAGTGCAGTCCTGAACTATGCCTATTTCATATGTGTCCTTGGTTAAAGGTGAGGTCTGGTAAGCCTATGTTGGGGACAACAACTCCCATCATCCCAGAGAGCCAAAGGGTACTTACCTCTGACCTAAAGTGACCAGAGCTCAGATTTAACGCAGGACACCTGTCAAGAGTGTTCTGAAGGACTGCAGAAAAACCAGTATGACCATGCACTCTGTGTTTTATTGCTGTTTTACTTTTCTGCCACGTTTAACCCCTTCCTGCACAGGGAGCAGGTGGATTAAATAGATCTGTGCCAGAGTGAAATGATTTTGAGAATTATTATGCTGATACTGTACTATACTGAGCATAATCTGCTAGAGTTTAAAACAATTATTGAATCCTTTAAACATTAGACAGCTTGCAATGCATTGCAAACCCATCTGGTCCTTCTAGGGATAAACTAATTGGTATATATATATATATATATATATATATATATATATATATATATATATATATATATATATATATATATATATATATATATACCCAGAATAGTGGTGTAATTCTGGAGCAAACTAACTGCACCCTAGGGAAGAAATAAAAAAAAAAAAAAATCTAATTCACTTGAATGAGGCTTATAACCCCTTGAATGCTAGAATGGTCTCCAAATTCATTGCTTAGCATTCTTTTACCGTGAACATGCTGCTCTGTACACCAGCAGTCTCTTACACTGAACACGCTGCTCTGTACACCAGCAGTCTCTTACACTGAACACGCTGCTCTGTACACCAGCAGTCTCTTACACTGAACACGCTGCTCTGTACACCAGCAGTCTCTTACGCTGAACACTCTGCTCTGTACACCAGCAGTCTCTTACGCTGAACACGCTGCTCTGTACACCAGCAGCCTCTTACGCTGAACACGCTGCTCTGTACACCAGCAGTCTCTTACGCTGAACACGCTGCTCTGTACACCAGCAGCCTCTTACGCTGAACACGCTGCTCTGTACACCAGCAGTCTCTTACGCTGAACACGCTGCTCTGTACACCAGCAGCCTCTTACGCTGAACACGCTGCTCTGTACACCAGCAGCCTCTTACGCTGAACACGCTGCTCTGTACACCAGCAGCCTCTTACGCTGAACACGCTGCTCTGTACACCAGCAGCCTCTTACGCTGAACACGCTGCTCTGTACACCAGCAGCCTCTTACGCTGAACACGCTGCTCTGTACACCAGCAGTCTCTTACGCTGAACACGCTGCTCTGTACACCAGCAGTCTCTTACGCTGAACACGCTGCTCTGTACACCAGCAGCCTCTTACGCTGAACACGCTGCTCTGTACACCAGCAGCCTCTTACGCTGAACACGCTGCTCTGTACACCAGCAGTCTCTTACGCTGAACACGCTGCTCTGTACACCAGCAGCCTCTTACGCTGAACACGCTGCTCTGTACACCAGCAGCCTCTTACGCTGAACACGCTGCTCTGTACACCAGCAGCCTCTTACGCTGAACACGCTGCTCTGTACACCAGCAGTCTCTTACGCTGAACACGCTGCTCTGTACACCAGCAGTCTCTTACGCTGAACACGCTGCTCTGTACACCAGCAGTCTCTTACGCTGAACACGCTGCTCTGTACACCAGCAGTCTCTTACGCTGAACACGCTGCTCTGTACACCAGCAGTCTCTTACGCTGAACACGCTGCTCTGTACACCAGCAGTCTCTTACGCTGAACACGCTGCTCTGTACACCAGCAGTCTCTTACGCTGAACACGCTGCTCTGTACACCAGCAGTCTCTTACGCTGAACACGCTGCTCTGTACACCAGCAGTCTCTTACGCTGAACACGCTGCTCTGTACACCAGCAGTCTCTTACGCTGAACACGCTGCTCTGTACACCAGCAGTCTCTTACGCTGAACATGCTGCTATATAATGATACTGCTTATGTCAGTGCACCATTCTTTTACAGTGAACAGTCTGTACTATATAATGAGAGAGAGTATGTTGGTTCACCATTCTCTTATTTTGAACACTCTGAACTATATAATGATACTGCTTATGTCAATACACCATCAGTCTCTTACTTTGAACACTCTGAACTATATGATACCACTTGTTTCAGTGCATCATTTGTTTACAGTGAACACGCTGCACTACGTAACGATACCCACTCAGTGCACCGTTCTCTTACAGTGAACACGCTGCACTACGTAACGATACCCAGTCAGTGCACCGTTCTCTTACAGTGAACACGCTGCACTACGTAACGAGACCCAGTCAGTGCACCGTTCTCTTACAGTGAACACGCTGCACTACGTAACGAGACCCAGTCAGTGCACCGTTCTCTTACAGTGAACACGCTGCACTACGTAACGAGACCCAGTCAGTGCACCGTTCTCTTACAGTGAACACGCTGCACTACGTAACGAGACCCAGTCAGTGCACCGTTCTCTTACAGTGAACACGCTGCACTACATAATGATACTCAGTCAGTGCACCGTTCTTACAGTGAACACGCTGCACTACGTAATGATACCCAGTCAGTGCACCGTTCTCTTACAGTGAACACGCTGCACTACGTAATGATACCCAGTCAGTGCACCGTTCTCTTACAGTGAACACGCTGCACTACGTAATGCTACCCCTTATGTCAGTACACCATTCTCTTACATTGAACGTGCTGCATTGTATAATTACTAGTTTTAAAGCCGTATACACTGGCGGTGCTGCAGTCATGCACAATACTGACTGCCCGAACTCGGCACGGGCAGTCTGTACTGCGCATGAGTGCAGCGCGCGCAGCCGTCTCTACTGCGCATGACGGCTTCTGACAAACATACTTAGCAAATTATAATATAGGATACTGCTTATGTCAGTGCTCCATTCTCTTACAGTGAACACTCTGCACTATATAATGAGAGAGAATATGTTGGTTTACCATTTGCTTACAGTGAACATGCTGCACTATATAATGATGCTGCTTATGTCAATACACCAGTCTCTTACAGTGAACACGCTGCACTATATAATGATACTGCTTACGTCGGTGCACCAGTCTCTTACAGTGAACATACTGCAAACTGTACAGTTTAGGGAGAAACCCCCCCCCCCCCTCAAAATTACCCTTCATTTTACTTGGGGGATTTTAACCCCTTGAACACTAGAAACATCTCAAGCACTTTGTGAAAAAATGCGTTGGCAACCTCTAGCATTCAAGGGGTTTTATACACCATATAAAGCCATAAGAATTTTTCTTAGTACATCAGCCCCTGTATCATTTACACTTCTTCTGTCTGATCATGGACAGGATGCACTGATTTTAACCCCAGTGTGCTGGATAACTCTTTGGCACTCAGATGGTTAATAATGCTTCTCTATCACTATACACTTCCACTCCTTTCAAAGAAATTAGTTGGAGACTTCACTAATGTCTGAGGGGATAAATGGGATGCTACCATACATTTTTCCTTTGGTTAAAAAAAACGTAGACTCTGACGACAGATAAGAACCATTTTGGCCCATCTAGTCTGCCCATTTTCCTACTGTAAAAACCTCAAAACGTATATGGTCCTTGGTCTTTTCTTGTTAAGGACAGCCGTATGCCTGTCCCATGCATGCTTACATTCTGTCACTGTATTAACTTCTACCACTTCTGTTGGTAGGCTATTCCACTTATCTACTACCCTGTCAGTGAAGTAAAACGTTCTTACATTATATAAACCTGTGCCCCTCTAGTTTTAGAATATGGCATCTTGTCCTAACATTTTTACTCATTTGAAATGTACTTCCCTCCTGCACTTTGTTGAATCCCTTCATGTATTTGAATGTGTCTATCATATCCCCTATCTTTCTTCTCTCCTCCAAGCTATACATGTTCGGATCCTTTAGTCCAATGGTTCTCAACTCCTGTCCTCAGGACCCACTAACAGGCCAGGATTTGATTATTTCCTTGTTAGAGCACAAGTGAGTTAATTAATGTGAATGATCCTCTGATCACCACACCTGTGCTCTAGCAGAGAAGTCCCTAAGTCCTGGCCTGTTAGTGGGTCCTGAGGACAGGAGTTGAGATTGAGAACCACTGATTTAGTCTATCCTGATATTTCTTTTCCTGTAAACCAGTCACCATTTTAGTAGCCCTTCTCTGAATTTTCTTTAGAGTATCTATATCCTTCTGGAGATGGGGTCAAACTAATGTAGTTCTTATCCTGTGGCCCAAAAGCGCAAAACCTTGGGCGTCCCAACTATAAAGGAAATGTATAGCAATTCTGGGGCAAGTCAGCTCAACTGTAAAGGACAAATAAAAATTCCCATTGATGTTTAGATGGGTCTTTTAACCCTTTGAGTGCCAGATCGGTACACCAATGCTTTGCGTACCCCTCTGGCACTCTAAGGATTAACCTCCTGAATGCCAGAGACACACATTGCTTCACAATGCCCTGGGGACCGCTCTACCTTATAGGTTACAAGCTTCATAAAAAAAAAAAAAAAAAACACCTTGAGGGGGTTAAATTAATGGAAGATTTTCATTCTCCCCCTATGCTGCAGCTGATTTGCTCCAGAATCGTTGTGCACTCTTTCTTTTTGTATACGTTCCACAGTCTGCGGTGGAAACAAGAGGATTCTGGGCGAGCAACAGTTTAAAGTGAAAGTAACCCTGCAAAATAAACTTTTAAGCCTAAGGCATGTTGCTTTGGTTATTGTAATGAGAGTCTAGGTGGACACAATAAACTGCTTGCTGTGTCATTCAACCAAACCCACATTTCTTTCATGGAGAAGGAATAGCAGGAATTGAGGTGTGTAAAGGAAATGTCTTCCCCCAGGGTGTTAAGGTACAAATCTGAACACTGCTATCTGTCTTAAAGGTCAACAATCCTGATTTTTCAATATCTGCTTCTATTGTAGGGAGCTTGTAAGACACCTGTTGGTCTGTTCCCACAGGATTAGATTTATCAAAGGAAAACGATCACATTATGGCTTCACTTGAAATTGAGCCTTTATGTGTATTTTTACCCAGATATTTCATTTTGTAGCAAGGTTACTTTTACAATTAATGTTCCTGTAACAACTCTGCTTCTGACCATACTGGGTAGGTAAAATTGAGGAAGAAGGATAGAGCTTTTTCAAGGACACGGAGAGTCACCGCTTTTCTGCTGACCTTAAAGGCTCCACCCCTTCTGCCTCACCCTTTGACCTTCCCAGCTTCTGTTTGCTCCATGTGATGAACTTTTACCTCCATGTTCTAGTCAATGACAATGTTTGTGCCTTCCTCTGTGGTTCTGATTGGCTCAGTTTTGTGATGTCACAAGACACCATCCTGCTGCAGTTTCATTGAAGAGACATCCTTTAGCTGCTTCTTATATCACATTATGATCTTTTCTCTGTCCAACATTAGAAATTCTGTCTGAATTTCTTCCCAATCCAATGGTAATTTCTTAGCCTTTGTACGGTTAACCCCTTGAATGGTAGAAAGGTCTCCAGTGCATTGCAGAGTAATACATTCAGGACCTTTCTATCATGAAAGTATACCTACCAACATTACAAATTGCCAAAAAGGGACACTTGTGTTTTAGGGGGTGTTACTGGAGGCATGGGTGGGGCATTACCGAGGATTTTTAGACTGTTTTATGACCTATTGACACATCCTTGTGTAACCTAATAAATGCCTTGTAACAAGACCAAAGTATTTTATTTACACAGACTAATTTATAAACACATATGCTGACATTTAAACAAACAATGTTCGTTTTATTGCTTTAACCCCTTAAGGACCCTTGACGTACCAGGACCGTCACGGTCCTTGAACTACTCAAGGACCGATGACGGTCATGGTACGTCACGTACTTTTTACTTACAGCGCTCTACCGGGAGCGCTGTAAGTAAAAATAGGGCCTGAAATAGACCACTCCAAGATCGGAGCGATCTCTTTCAAGACCCATAGTGACTCACCAATACACGTGACAGGTCACGTGTACCGGTGCATCAAAGTGCCCCTATGCGGTCGTTATGGGACGGAAATGTCCCATGACCGCCGGTCCTTAAGGGGTTAGAGCAGTATGATACACAGAGGCGTAACTAGAAGCCACCGGGCCCTGGTGCAAAAATTGCCATGGGCCCCCCCAACCACATTAGGCCCCCACTGGCCATCTCCACTGGACACCTCCACATTGTCCCCCATCATATCCATATTGCGCCCCATCATCTCCACATTGATCCCTCCAGTGTCAGTTTCCTACCTCCCTGGTGGTCCAGCTGAGTGGCAGGAGAGGTCTGTGCCTCTTTCTGCACAGACCTCTATACTTCTGGAGTTTGCACGCGGACTTCTCTTCATGATGTCATCTCGCAGAGCTCTGCATTACTAAAGAGCCAAAGAGGGAGTGCAGCTGCTGGCCGTCTGTGCCAAAGAAGACACAGACCTCAGCTTGTGTTGTTGCGGGTGCCGGCTGGGGTGGGGGGGGGCTGCAGGGGGTTGCTGGGCCCCTGGTGTGATGGCGAGGGTGTGACCTCTATTATTAGCCACTGATGATACACTTACATGCACACTACACAGTCTGATTTCCTAAAAAGAGGGACAGAGGGATTTGGGTCTAAAAGAGGGACTGTCCCTCCTAAAGAGGAACACTTGTGAGGTATGTGAAAGGGGTTAAGAAAATAATGCTGAGGTTACACAGAAAGACAAAGGCAGAACTAGATCAGATTGTGATATTACCGGGAGCCCACACTATAATCATTGTCATACAGATGTGTAAGGATCTCAAGATAAGGAGACAAAAATTATTTCAGCATGGATGCCCTTTGTGCCAACTCTGCTTAGCCCTTTACCTTTTTTTGGTGAGCTCCCTGTACTAAACCCTTACGTCTTTAGATGCCTGAGAGATCTATAACTCCTTGTACATTGATATCTATTACATCCATGTGGCTAAAGGGCAAACAGTAACACACAGAAATCTTAATTAAACTATTTTTAATGGCAAAATTGACAATTACATTATCTGAGAGTTTCTCAGCATAATATCTTGGGGTACATCAACAATGCATGCAGGCTTCAAGATATCGCTAATTGCTAACGTGTGTGATCAGTGGCTTGGTCATTGTGATTGCGCCAGAACCTAACCTGTTTATGTTCCCTCAAGCATCGGCACTGAGATTTTAAACTGTTAAGAGATCTGGGGGACAAATTCTCTTTTACATGTGTGTAACTTTTTTTTCACATATCTTGTAAATATGAAAATATAGGTTCTTATAATACTGCAAACAAAAAATAATAAATAAAATGGGTATTGTACATGTGTAAATGGAACATAAGCTTAAAAGGATACTGAAAAAAATATGTATTGCAGAGTTTATCTTGCTAAATAAAACAAGGGTACTCCCTCTGCTGAGATGCTTTATTTATAGGGTAATGCAGCAAACATGTGCAGTACCAATACAGACTGAAATTTTACAGTGGTGCTATTAATACAGCATCCTGTGGAGTTTTCTGGTCAAGTGACCAGAGCTGTCATAAACTTCTGTAGCAACAGCGCTACCATCAGATTTCAGGCCATGAAAGTACTGCACCGAAACAAATGTAAAACTGAGCTTCAGTCCTCTTTGAATAAAGCATCTTTCAGAGAGAGTACCATTGTTTTTACTCAGCAGGACAAAGCCTTCAGTATATAGCATTCAGGGGGTTAAAAGACCCATTTAAATCATAGTGTTTGGGGAAATTTATTTGCCTCTTTGTGTAGTGGGTGTGTCCCAGAACTGAAATTGAATATTTATAGATTCCTGAATTCGGTCCTAAAGTGCAGGGTATAGAAAGGCTGCTTGAGGTCACAACCAAAGCCATAAACAGAGCCAGGCTCAATGGTGCACTAACTTGACAGTACAAAGGTTCTTCCCATGGTACAGTCAGACAGAAAAACACAGACATACACTCCCATATCTCTAGACACACACACATACAAACACCAATGTCCATACACCGACACAGTGATACATATCTCCCAAGTGTCTCTCCTTATGAGATATACAAAAGAGCAGATATCCAGACACACACATGCACATACAGATGTCCAGACACACACTTACAGATATATATATATATATATATATATATATATATATAATCTATATACATACATACAGACACACACAGCCTTCTGCAAAAAAGAAAGCTATGCAATTCTGGATCAAATCAACTGCACCATAGGGGAGAAATACAAACTACCAAAATTCAGTGTTTTGAGGCGTAACTAGAAGCCACGGGGCCCTGGTGCAAGAATTGCCATGGGCCCCCTGACCACATTAGGCACCTCCACAATGCCCCTCAATATCCATCGCCCCTTTCAAATTGCCTCTAAATCTCTACGTCCCTGGTGGTCCAGTGGCAGAGGACAGGTCTGTGCCTCTTTCTGCACAGACCTCTTCTCCCGCACGGTCCTCTTCAATAATGCAGAGCGCTGGAAGATGTCATCTCCCAGTGCTCTGCATTACGAGAGTGCTGGTCTGCCAGAGGGAATACTGTATCTCCCTCTGGCAGACTGACACTCTCGTAATGCAGAGCCCCAGTGCTGTGCATTACTTAATTGTGGGCGTCAAGCGAGGGGTTGCAGGGGGAGGCCGGGCCCCTGGAGTTAAGGGCCCGGTCACAGGTGCGACCCCTGCGATCCCTATAGTTACGCCACTCTCAGTGTTATTAAATGTTCTCTTCAACTCCTGGAATGGGAAGCATTGTGTTGGACTTAATAGCCCTTTTTTATATTGGTGGAATATTTTATTTCTCCCCTTATGTTGCAGTTTATTTTCTCCAGAATTGGAAATATATTCTCTTGGGCAAAAGTTCCACTTTCTGCAGTGGAAACAAGAGGATTCTAGGATAACAGTAGTTTAAAGGAAAAGTAACCCTACAAAATTAAACTACTTAACCTAAAGGACATGTCATCGTGATAGTAGTTACTGAGTCACTCGCTCTAAACCACCATGATTCCTGAATGGTCTGATGAAGGCTCTGTCCTCTACTGACTTGATGGCTGTCCACCAATACAGGGTCTGGGCAGTGGCTATCTTCTTATCTGGTCAAATGCTGTAATACTACTGGGCATATACAAAGGGGAAATACAAGATTTGTGAATGCCCAGCAGTAATAAAGGGTTTGATCAGGGAGGAGGATAGAGGAGAAATCCCTTACCCAATCCAGGGGGAAGCGGCGTGTAATTATGTGTGCAAGTCAGAAAATCATTTGTTGATCGACTACATTGGCATAAGTATATTCAGGACAATATGCTCTTTAGGTTCAAGAGATGGTAATGGTTCAATAAAACATCATTTGTGTCTATAATGTGAAATATCACAGTCACACTCTTAAAATGCTGTCTTTAGGGAGTTATTAAAGTATTATTCCCTTTTTCTAACATCAGTCCTTCTTCCTTGTAGGGAATGACCCAGTGGACTAACCACCAGAGCTGAATTTGCTATGGCAACACTGTCCCGCGATCATATGGGGGAGACATTTCCATCTCTATCAGTGCTTTCCACAGCTCCTAAGCAATAAATACAACATGCAGTGCTCATGACTTATTGAAAACATTCGGACACAGGAAATGTCTCTCTGCTATGGTGGCCATTTAAGGTTGTCATGTCAACCCAGCTCAGACGATCAATCGGTCCTTTCAAAAGGGAACATACAGGGTTATAATGTACATTATTAGGCAAAACAATGTTCAAATAAACCCTAACTTATTTGGCTGCAGGCAAGCTTATGTAACTTTCATTTCTCTGGGTGATGGACTTGTTTGTTTTTTTATTTTCAACCTAATCTACGATGTAATTGTTCTGTCTACTTCCATGGACATGACATCCAGGACTGACTAGAGAGGTTAACTCTTGAACCAAGGAGTGTGCACAAAATTCATAGGGGCCACTGGGATTTTGTGGCCATAGTAAGGTAAATGTGGGGTTATTAGGAGTTAATTCTTCTTTAAACATTGTCAGTATTCTTCCAGATTTAATTCCTATCCCAGGGAGTACCAGAAGATTGTCAAATGGATTGCTTATTAACTCCTTGAGTGCCAAAGAGGTACAAGCAATGTGTTGCGTACCTCTCTGGCACTCAAGGGGCTAATACATTGGACACACCTCTGGCACTCAAAGTGATCTAGTAATCTGGGTACAGCAGCGCTTAATGAGCTCATTAACCATTTCCTTACTTCTCCTTTTCCTACTGTCTCACTCTAGCAACCCAGTTCCAAAACTTGTCTTCAACCGTGTGAATGGCAAGCGGACGCAGACTCCAGGCCCAGCACTTGAAGGAGAGGAGTACACGGTGGCACATGAGGAGAATGTCCGCTTTGTCTATCAGGGTACGAGTGCTAATATCAATCTGGCATTATCTCCAAGGGACTCTGGGAAAATGTATATACTGCTTACAGGGCTCTGACTGCACAGTCTTTGCAGTATGTTAGTGCTTTTAACCTTTATTCAGGGTTGAATTTACATTCCAGATTCCCCTAGGCAAGGCACTCCGGGCACCCTTAGCTCCGCCCATGGCCAAACCCCACTCTTCACATAACCACGCCACAGGTCTCATCCACTGTTTCCTGGCACAAAATGTACCTTTGACCTACAACAAGCAAGGACATAAAAGCTTTAACCACTTGGTTGCTAGAGAGATCTCGCGTTGGAGATCTCTCTAGCAGCCAAGGGGTTAAATAATAGCCTATAAAGGGGTGTATAAGCTACTGCATGGATACAGAGATTGCTCTGGCCCCACTCACAATTCAGAATGTGGGTGTGGCCAGCACAGCTGAGGTGCCCTGCAAAATTTGGAGCTGTAGGCAGGTGCCTAGTCTGCCTTTTGGGAAATCCGGCCTTGCCTTTATTTTAACTATTTTTTAGGTAAATCTTAAAGTATAGAGCAGGTGTAGTTGATTGTCAGCCATTTGAGGATGATGGAAGTTGCGTTGCCAATAGCCGGAGGTCCAGCAATTGACCACCCATGTTACAGAGTTCCTGAAATACCCAAAGGAATCCTCTTGTTTCAAAAGCTCTTTATCTCCTACAGAGGTATTAAATGAGCACTAATGCATGCACACAACTAGTTCTTTTATGAGAGGAAATGTTACATTAAAGGAAAAGTAATCCCTAAAAGATTAGCCTTGTATCCTTAACTACTGCTAATCTGCTCTGGTAGCTCAGGGGTTAATATTTATCCAGCAACATGGCCAATCCCACTGTGCATTCTGAAGATTAGGGAGGATGACCTACTTCCTGGTCTGATTGGTCACTTGCTGTATAGGAGCTGGAACTGGTATCCTTTTGCAATGGTGAGCGTCAAAATGGGATGTTTAACATGCCATAGGTGTCAAAATGGAACATTTAAAATGTTTCCTTTTAAAATGTCACTTTTGCAATAGGGATTCCTATCCATTAAGGTTAGGTTATGACAGTTGGGCTATAGTAATTGCATACCTCCCAGCATTTCAAATGGTGAAAGAGGGACACTACTGTTTTAGTTGGCGTTTCTGGGGGCGTGGCTGGTGGGCGGGGCATTTATGTATGTTTTATTGCTGTGGAGCAATGTAATACACACCACTCATTCTGATGTCCTAAAAAGAGGGACAAAAGGGTAGAAAAGAGGGTCAGAGGGATTTGGGTCTCAAAGAGGGACACTTGGGAGATATGTAATTGGGGTAGGTTGTCCAAGTAGAATGGAGGTACAGTTGGGGTTTGGGGGTTGGTTTTGGTTTAGCTTAAAACAACATTTTTTTTTGGGGTAGGTTATGGTACTTAGGTTAGGGTAAGGCTACACTTTAAATAGTGCCATGTTGATGCCTGCAACATTTTAAATGCAATATTCTAACAAGCTCTCATAAATTAGCAATATTTTCATAGTAAAACTCTGGGACTGAAGTCTAAAGCCCCATAGAGTCAGTGCACTTGTAAAGTGCTGAAATCCCACAGGAAGTAAGGTGTGCAACGCAAAACTGCTTCCCCCAACACACTGAAAATGTATATATTACAATTAGTCGTATTTTTACATTAGTGTTCCTTTTTTTTCCTTTATTCCTGTAGCACATAAAGTGGAGCAATTCTGGCACAAACCACGTGCACCGTAGAGTCAAATAAAAATTCTGATTGATTTAAATGGGTCTTTTAACCCCTTTTGCTAGCAGTTAAAGGGTTAAAACACCTTTTAAAACGTTAGGAATTGTTAGGTTTACAATACAGAAGACTTGGAGATCTAGTGTGCTGTACATATTACTATTCCTTTAATGGCTTAAACAACAGACTTCACTCGTTACAATGCTGTTCCCCATAGTTCACTATAATCTGGCCAGTTGAGGTCTTTGTGGACTGGAAAATGAACTGTGAGACTTCAGAGTCCTGCAGTTCAATTCTGTCTTTGGATAAGCCAGACAGCTATGGGGATCAGTATTCTCCCCCCTGAATCAGCTGTCTGTCTACTGAGCAGCTGTGCACTGTATAGCCTCAGATAGATCGTCCAGTCTTCTCATAAAGGAGCATAACTGGCCAATGAAACTGAACACCTAAGTATGAACTCCCACTGCTGAGGTGTTTATATTCAAAAGTTATTACAGCTCAAACTTGACTTTTTTTAGGTGCAATATCACAGTGGCCTGAAATGTTAGTGTCGCTGTTGCTCTACCGTGCTATGGAGGATTATGTCAACTGACCAGAAATGTCCTTAGGATGGTGCAATAACAGTGCCAGTGTACAATTTCAGGCCATTGAGATATTGCACCAAAAAAAAAAATCCTGTTTGGGCCAAAATAATTTTTGAATAAAACACTTCTCAGCAGTGGGAGTATACTTGTTTTACTCAGGAGATTAACCCTTTGATTGCCAGACTGGTATGTAACGCAATGCGTTGCATACCCCTCTGGCACTCAAAAAGTTAAACCCTATAATATAAATTGACAAATAAAGTATTCTAATACCTTCAACATTTTGAGTGCCAGAGAGGTATACAACACATTGCAAAGCAAGGGTTTACAGAAATAGACACCCTTTATTCCCATGTTATATGTATATCTATATATTAAAGTACATAATATGTACAGACTAATTGCCTATACTATTTTTTTTTTTTCCAATCTTCACGTTTTTGTTTTACACTTTTTTATGCCCCTGACCGTAAGCTCACTGAATGTTTTCTGGTACATAGACAATCAATGCGGGGTGTGATACCATATTACATTCTATGCAGCACTGTTTTACATGTTATCACCATCCCTGCTTTCATGTTCCCTGACATAAAGCTCTCTGCAAATAGATCCAGTGAACTCACTGTTGGGTGCGCAAGTTGAAAAACAAAATAATAAAAAGCATAGTCTATTTGCCTTTACATATTCGTCAAGTCAAAATAATGTGTTACTATTCCTTTAAATACAATTGATTCCATGCACAATCTGTAAAAATTATCTATTTATATTCTGAGGCTTAAAATATTGGCTTCTATATACTCAGTGGAAGCTTCCATTATTGCCTTTTTTCAATGCTCCATGTCTCCCATTAGCAGAGCTATATTGATAGTCTGAGAAGGGATAGTTCTGTATTGTCTGTAAACAGCCTGAGACAACGTACCAGACTTTTTGGAAAAAAAAACAAACAAAACAGTGGGTAGTAATTTCAATAACTTAATGGCCTTTGTTCTTCTCTCTCATTACAAATAAAATTAACCAAATGATTTCTGAACAGGACACTCTTCACACATTTAAAAAGGCAAAAGTATGATTGTATTTTAGGCATCCAACATAAAAAAATTTTTTAACCCCTTAAGGACTACGTGATGTACTATAACTGTCACAGTCCTTATACCATTAAGAACCAGTGACTGTCATAGCACGTCCCGTACTTTTTACTTACAACGCTCTACCGGGAGTGCTGTAAGTAAAAACGGGGCCTAAAATTGATCGCTCCAAGATCAGAGCGATCTCTCTTAGGCCTCAAAGCGGCGCGCTAGTACGCGTAACAGGTCACGTGGAAAGGATCAAAGCGGTCCCCTGGTCCCTGTCCCCGTACGGTGCACAAGGGACTGACAAGGGACTGACAGCGCAGGCGCACGGACGTCACTGTGAAGAGACGTCCGTGCTTCCTGATCCTTTCAAACGGCGAAATCTTGAGAACGGGGTAAGATTTCTGGCGACTAGCGCTACTAAGCAGCTAGTCGCCAGGTCAGCAGTAAGGGGAGATTTAGTTATTAAGGGGTGAAAGTTCCCCTTTAAAGATTTATTAACCAGTTTCATTTGTAGTTGTTATCATTCTTTTAAGTGCCATGGGAAATAGCTGGTGAGATGACTCAGTTGGTTAATTCACCAGCTGTTCAAACTGCAAGGTCACAGCTTCTAGTCCTGGCAAGGTCAGCTCAGCCTTTTACCTCTGAGGTAGATAAAATGAGTACAGGACATACTTGAAAACAAGAGACAATCTCACTGTATTCTTCCTGGTAAAATACTTTCACAAAAAAAAAAAAAAAACTCTCAGTAAAGTGGATCTGTCGCCTTGATTTTTAGTTTGGAAATGTGAAAAATTCATTAAAAACTGCCTATTATTATTATTATTATTATTATTCTTTATTTATATAGCCTATGTGTCATATTAGCCAAAAGACCAGCAGATGTACAGTTAAGAAGATATTCAAACTTGGTAATGTATGCTATGTGCGGTATTATGTTAATTACAGTTTTTTTTTTTTTTTGTTACTTTTCTTATGCTAATGAAGGAGTAGCTGAATCAGGATACTTTCACTTTTGCTTTTCCCACAAATAAGTTTGAATATTTGCTAAACTATACATCTGCTGGACTTTTGGTTAACATGACACATAAGCAGTTTTGAATGAAGTTTCCAAATATGTAAAAGAAAATTCAAGGTGACAGGTCCACTCCAGATAAGGTGACCTGTAATTGTGATAATTTACAGATATATTTTTCATCCTTCTTATTTAAATCTCTCCTTTCTTTTGCCCCCCCCCTCCCTTTATATGTTTCCTATACTCTGCTGTTCTTTCCAGCCTGGCAGGAAGTGAAGCATCAGATGGAGGAACCACAGCAGAATGGACATGGCCCCCAGCAATACCAAGATCAGGACCCAGACTCCTCCCTTAAGAGTAAGCCCCCAAATAACTCCATGCTAAAACCCCCAAACATCCTCTTCCTATCCACTGCACATTGACCCTGGGTATTGCTAGGTACTGGATGAAGATTGCTCTAGCCCTGGGTATTATGCTTAACCCTTTGAGTGCCGGAGAGGTATACTGCGTTGGATACCTCTCTGGCACTCAAAGGGTTAAATTCCCAAATCCTGTTGCCAGTCCAGGGTCATGTAATGGTGTAATACTCTGCTAATGGCAATGGTGCAGTCAGGCTCAGGATCTCTATACATATGCCCCCTTCAGTGTGAGGATTGCATTGCACATCCCTCTGACACTCAAAGGACCAGATGTTCAAAGAAAACTGGAGCAATTCTAGAGCACACCAAAAGCATGATAGGGAAACATTTTTTAAATGACCATTGATTTAAATGGAATTTTTATCCTCTTGAATTCTAAAGAGGTCTCCAATGCACTGTGCTGGATACCTCGCTAGGATACAAGGGGATAAATCCCCTATTTACATCAGCAGGAATTGTACTTGTCCCTAGTGGTGCTGATGGTTTGAAACAGATATACATCATGAGGCCCAAATGATGCATTAGGTGGTCCCAAACCCAAGGACTTTGTGAGCCTAGCAATGCCTCTGACGTTGATCATTAAATAGTGTCCCCAAACACTTGTCTATCCAGCACAGACTTATTGTGTGTTCCCCCACCCCCATTATAAACATAATTCTGGGGTCCGCACCAACAAGACTTCACTTAACACATTTGGGGTTGTGCACTAAGGTGTTATAAAGCAAAGATGACTTCTCCAGTGATATCACTTCTCCAGTTCCTATGTTATTATAAGGATCCAATGCACTAAGACTTCTCCACTGTTGGAGATCTTAGTGCATAGGCTATATAGAATAACACAGGAAATGAACAAGTGATAAAGCAGAGATGACTTCTCCAGTGATATAAAAAGGTGATAACACTTTGGTGCATAACCCAATTGAGTGCCAGACTGGCTGCATGTAGTAAATCAGGGGTGGCAATTTTCACAGGAGTTGCCCCTCGCCCACTCCTGTGAAAATCACTGTAACAAGTCTCGACTTAGCTTTCACTGGGTCCCTGACATGCGCAGTGTGCCCAGTTGAACAGGTAAACCCATGCACCATTACCCACATGGTGTTAGGGTCACCTAAGGGTAGGCTGACCATACCTCACATTTAAAAAGGGACGCACATGAAAAATGCATACTACAGGGTTGCTTTGATTTTGGTGCACTCCTGAAATACGCCTATTTTCTATGTGTCCCTTTTTAAAGGTGAGGTATGGTCAGCCTATCAAAGGGCCTATTCACGCAGTTGATCTAGATTCCGATAACAGGGTATGCAGGAAATGCCTTATGTATAAAAGCAATCTCTTACAAACCAAATGTATTAAAATGAGCACACAAAAATGCCCATTGATCTAAATGGGGCTCTTAATGAATGCCAGGCAGGTATCCAGCACATGCTGTTGGATACCTCTCCGACATTCAGAGAGTTAATATCATACTGGATTTATATATGTCCTGTATGCTGCTTTGCTCCAGTGTTTATACATATTCCCCAAAGCTGTTTATAAACATGTATTTATTGCGGATTCAATTCTATAATCTCTCTATGCAGACTTTGTTCCCATTGACCTTGATGAGTGGTGGGCCGAGCGTTTTCTGGCCAACATTGAAAACTGCGCTTGAAGTGAACGAGAGGGAAGCCATGTTTTTTTCTAGTGGGATGCACAAAATCGCCTCTCTTCCTGTAGGATAAGATATCAGTTTTATCCACAGACTCCTGCACTGTTCCCCTAGTGGGAACCCCAAAGCTGTGCTCAAGAGATGAAGACACTACAGAGACATTTAACCCCTTCATCTGCTGCTGAAAATGCCACCTTCTGGAAGCCTCGAAACAGAGGAGGGGGAGGACATACAAGACCTTTTTTTATTTTGCTGGGATAAAACTAACTACAGCAAGATTCTGTATCCAGAGCAGGCACTTGCATGATCTTGACTTGGTACTGGATGCCATCCCATGAAGCCCAGTATAGGAGAGGAATAGTGGTAAAATGGGCTGTGTCCTGTCTTGAAACGTCAACCCTTTGGAATCTGAAGGGCAGTATAATTGCTAGAGTGGGCAAGCTGTGGCTCTCTGGCTGTTGTTGGACTACAACTCCTACAATGTGAGAGGATCTGTAGTACAAAAACAACTTGAGCTCCACATCTTGACCATTCCTGTATTACAGGCCAATCTGATGGTGTGCCAGAACACTAAGCAGCAGAGCTGTAGGTGCAGTGCATTATGGGATGCCCAGTGGCACAGCTCCCATTCCCTGACTTGATGTGCTGTGCATGTAAGACATATGAGCAGGATTCCTGCGGTGGGTGCTAGCTGGGTACTATTTACAGAAGAGCAGTACATTATTCACTTAGTATTTGCCAGAACCTGCAGCTCATCACACCACTCAGACATGGTTTTGTGGCATGTCAGGAACTGTGACCTTTAGGTGATGCTCAGGACAAGTCTCCCTCTCCTTCTGTCCCCCTTTTATATGGGAGGGGTCTGTACAGAGTGGGAAATGTCTATTTTTCTAAAATAAAGTTGGTTTTTGCCTCAGGATCTGCAATAAATGTGTGAAAGCAGTAGAGGATTACACTATTGCCTCATCATCTTATATAAGGCCGCAGAGCATCACTGCCATGATAGTCTTTAGGATCCTGACCAAATTGCAGGGTCACATGCTGGAGACCATCCTAGAATTCAAGGGGTTTAAACCCACATTTAAGTCACCCTCCCTGTACCAGGCTTCAATATCACACACTGACCCTTCCTGAGCCAGGCAACATTAAACACTGGCCCTTCCTGTACCAGACAGTAATACCATGCACTAAACTTCCTGTGCCAGGCTGCAGTACCTCACACATACTGACCTTTCCTTTTGCCAAGCTGCAGTAACACACAGGCTGACCCTTCTTCATGTGCCAATCTGTGGGATCACAAACACTGACCCTTCCTATACCAGGCTACAGTATTACACACTGATCCTTCCTATGCCAGGCAGTAATATTACACACTGACCGTTCTTGGGCCAGGCAGTAATATCACATGTTGACCTTTCTTGTGCCAGGCAGTTATATCGTCACTGACCCCTCCTATGCCAGGTAATATCACAAACACTGGCCTTCCTGTTCCAGGCTGCAGCATTACACACAGTCACTTCCTGTGCCAGGGAGTATTACCATGCACTGACCTTCCTGTGCCAGACTGAAATATAATACATGACCTTCCTATACCAGGCAGTAGTATCACACACAGACCATCCTGTGCCACATTATATCACACTGACCCTTCTGTGCCATACTGACTATCATATTTTGAAGCTTTCTGTGCCAAGCTGCAGTGTCACACACATACACACACACACTGACCCTTCCATTGCCAAGCTGCAGGATCAGGCACACTGATCCTTGATGTGCCAGGCCGCAGAATCACAGACACTAACCTTCCTTTTTCAGGTTGGACTATCACACACTGACCTTCCTGATGCCAAGCTTAGGATCAAACATTGACATTTCCTGTGCCATGCTGCTGGTCCACATATTGACCTTCTCTGTGCCAAGTTGCAAGATAACACACTGACTCCTCCTGTACTAATCTGCAAAAACATTTGCCAGTCCCAGTGATCTTACTGTAACCCCTTCCTGTGCCAGTAGTCTACATGGACAAACGCAGCACTGTGCCAGTCTGTGATGTCATCAATGTAACCCCTCCTGTGTCAGTCTGAATTATCATCTACATAACCCCTCCTGTGCTAGTCAGTCTCATACAAACCACTCATGTGCCAATCTGCACAATCCCCATAACAGTATCACAATGTAGCCTCTCATGCCAGTCTGCGCTGTCACATTAACATTTCTCATGCCATCAACAAAACCAAACTGTGTTCTCTTATGTCAGTTTGAAGTTTTACTCTAAACTCCTCCTTTTCCAGGCTTCAGTGTCACACCCTATCCTCTCCAGTGCCAGGTTGCAGTGACATCCCTATAACCCTTACTGTGCCATTGTGCAGTTCGAGCCTTTGCTTAGTGCCCCCAGGTGGTGGACTTACCTCTCAGGTGACTCTAGGCAAGGCACCCAGGGCTCTATTAACCCCACCCATGGTCACACCCACCATACCCGATTTCAGTCCACGCCTAGCCCCACCAATGTTTACCAAAGAGCAGGAAATATCCTGTAAACTTGCAAGTGCAAAAAAACATTTTTAACCCTTTGGCTGCTAGGGAAGTCATCAACACAATGAGGGAGATGCAATAAGACGTGATAAAGTGGATATGACTTCTCCAATGATATCTCTTCTCCAGTTCCTATGTTATTCTGTGGAGCCTACGCACCAAGATTTCTCCAGCTTTGGATATCGTAAAGGCATAGTAGTATTTAGAATGTGAAAAAATGTATATTGTAATGCTTATCTTCCTGAGTAAAACTAGGCTACTCCGACTTCTGAGAGGTTATTCAAAAGTTATTATAGCTTAAACTTGAATTTTTTTAGGTGCAATATCTCAATTGCCTGAAATTGCACAGTGGCACTGTTGCTACACCGTCCTATGAACAACTTTGGTCAATTGACCATAAATCTCCATAGGATGGTGTAGCAACAGCGCCACTGTACAATTTCAGGCCACTGTGATACTGCACCTAAAAAAACTCAAGATTAAGCTGCAATAACTTTTGAATAAAAAAAACTCTTAACAGTGGGTCTAACCTTGTTTTGCTCATGGGGATAAACCCTACAACATTTTAAGTATTACTATCCCTTTAATGCATAGGCTGCATCGAATAACATAGGAACTGGATATCACTGAAGAAGACCACTCCAATGTAGCATGTTAACCCTTTGAGTGCTATAGGGGTACGCAAAGCAATGCGTTGCCTACCCCTCTGGCACTCAAAGGGTTAAAAGCTCCTTGAGAACCAACTGGATCATCTCTGGGTTAGAGCGTATACTGCCATGGCACATAGAATCTACTTTCTTGGGAGAGTTAAGGATTAATATTTCAAAGATCTCCAGGTGAACTAATTTCAGAAATTCCCAGGTTTGCTGATCTAAGAGGTTAAATAATAGAAAGTATACTGGTGTATATAAACTGGTAAACAAACCAAATACATAAATGTGGAACAAGGGCATTTTGATAGTTCTAGCCACTCCCACAACTCAGAATATGGGTGTGGCCAGTACAGGAGACGCATGACCCACTTATATTTTATTACTCCAGGCAGTTGCCTATGGTGTCTAATGGGAAACACTGGCCCAGATTTGTAAAAGCAAACTGGAGTTATTCTGGAGTATACCAGCTGTACCATAGTGGACATACAAAAATTTGTATTAAAGGAGCAGTAAACTTTTTTATGAAAACATACATATTGTAGGGATTTTCCTACTGAGTAAAATAAGGGTACTCCCATTGCAGAGAGATTTATATTTCCAGAGTTATTAAAGTTTAAACGTATGTTTCTTTACATTAGCAGTGCCCTCTAGTGGTCAAATTCTAATTAGCTTTCCTGTTAGATTCTAATGGAGAGAAAAGTCAGAGACATACAGTTCTCCATAGAATGTGATAGAAACTGCCTGTCACTTCCTGTCAGAACTATCAGGAAGTAAACACAGTAAATTCACTTCCTGTTTATTTGAACTGCTATAAGTTTTGAATAAAACATCTGACAGTGATGGGGGTGCCCTTGTTTTATTCAGCAGGAAAAGCTCTATAAAATATGTGTTTTCATAAAAATAAGTTTACTGCTCCTTTAACCCCTTCGCGACAATTGACGTACATGTACGTCCTCTGTGGGTGTAACTTAGTGACAGAGGACGTACATGTACGTCCAGGAAATCCGGATCCCCGCGCGGCTGCACGCCGTTCAGGGACTCCGGATTCTAATGCAGAAAAAAAAAAAAAATGTTAGACGGGCGTTAAGTGACGGCCGCGTCTGCACGCGGCCGTCACTAAGGGGTTAAATTAGGCTTTTGAGCACTACTAGTTTAGCTCCATTTGGATTGTACCTCTGTAGTATAATTTATGTAGCTCCATTTCAATTGTAAGCTCTGTGGTATCACTAGCGTAGCTCCATTTACAGCAGCAGATTTAGTGAGGTGCAGTCACCCACCAGCCCAGGCATATGACCATCCCAGGGGGCAACTGCCCCCCAGGCCAGCCCTCCCCTGGGAGGGAGGGGGAATTTTAGCAGTGAATATCTCTCAAACCATAAAGGTTTGAGAGATGGGATTTTCTGCACATAATTTATTTTATTTTTTTAAAATCTACAATAAAACAAAGTTATCTTTGGGCATAACTAACCCTTTAAAAAGCTCTATTCAAGTGCATGAGAATGTATGAAATTTTATTTGTCCCCTATGATGCAGTTGGTTGAGTCCACAGTAACTCCAGTTTGTAGTTATAAATATGGGTCATTGATCTTGTACTCTTTATTTAGATCTTCATGGTATCATTAACTCATTCCTTTCCAGATCCTTAAAGGCACAATTCAGACTGTTCTGTAGAACCTTGGAGCCTCAACCCCCAATGCCAAAGCGATATCCAACTCATTGCAATGCATTGCTTTTGATACTTCTCTGGCAAGCAAAGAGTTAAAGCTGGATTATCAAATTATCACTTTACGACAACATTGATTCATATGAAAGAGCTCTCAAAATTACCTGGAAGTTGTGATCGCTATTTTTTCTTTTAAATAATAGTTTATGCTCTGATGCCTTTAGGCTTCCTATTGCCCTAGGCCCAACCATGGACATGTATCCCCCTCTCTTAACATATCTAGGCCATGCTCTTCCCACAACATGCTCTCCTAATTAAAAGGTCTAATTTGAGAAGCAAGTGTTGCACATCTCAGTGGCACTCAAAGGGTAAAAATATTTTACATAATTTATTTTTATTTTCTTTAAAGAGATAGTAATGTTTCACAATAAAAGCAGCTCCAATTAATCTTCTTAGTATTTAGGCCATAGAGAGTGTTATTTCATTACTGTCCGAGTTGTAGTTCAAGAGTAGGGCCCTCTGTTCTCCACATCTGATTGTACTATTTAATACCTCTGTATGTCTATTCCCAATTGTACAGTGCTGCGGAATTAGTTGGCGCTATATAAATAAGAAATAATAATAATAATGAGTAACTGAATGATAAAGTATCCCCCTCCCGCCCCTTTTTCCTAGTGTAAGCCGCCTCCCCTCAGATGTGGAATCTGGTTCTGGGACCAGACAGGTCACAGCAAGGGACAATCTTCTTACTGTGAGCATAAGGAAAACCCTGCTCCCCTTGACAGATTTTTCAGGTTTTTCCTTATGCTCAATGAAGATTGTCCTTCTCTTTGATCCATCTGGACAGTCCTGCTGCTCTGAGGTGAGCAGTGTTACATCAGTAAAAGGGTGGGAGGGGGATACTTTATCATTCAGTTACTCTTCAAATACAACTCTGACAGTACTGAAATAAAGGAGGCAAATATAGTTTTTGATACCTTTTATTGGCTAACTAAGCAGATTTAGAATGCAAGCTTTCAAGACCTTAGGTCTCTTCCTCAGGCATGTTATACAGATAAATATGAAAACATCTCTCTTAAGTACAAGTACTATGTTAAACAATGTGATGTGTACTTGTATTTAAGAGAGATGTTTTCATTTTTATCTGTATAACATGCCTGAGGAAGAGACCTAAGGTCTTAAAAGCTTGCATTTAAATCTGGTAAGTTAGCCAATAAAAGGTATCAAAAACTATATTTGCCTCCTGTATTTCTACAGCTAACACGGTACCAACTCTCATCCAGTATTGAAATAAAACTCTCCATGGCCCAAATACTATGAAGATTAACAGGAGCTGCTTTTATTGTGAAACATTACTATCCCTTTATCCCTCTGAGCGCCAGAATGGTATTCAACACATTGCATTCCAATGTGCTGGATACCTCTCTGGCATTCAAAGGGTTAATTGTTTCATTTCTGTGCAGGTAAAACACTATAGCTCAATGAATATATTTTGAAAGGTGTGATATCAATCTTGGTGTCTCGACACACAGAATGTGTCACAACATGCCCGTTGGTAACCACTACCTTAATATACAGCACCCTGCGTGCCCTGTTCTCTTTTCCCTCATGCCGAATGCTCATTAAGTGAGACATATTAGGGCAGGTTTAAGAACCCCTGAGGTCTTTGGCACAATTGTGACTGGAGGCCCCATATATAGGTAAACATTTAGGATCCTCTTCGGTTCTCTTCTCCCTATTTGTAAGGAAAGCCACCAGATTCAACCATTTGCGTGCCAGAAGGGTACTGAATGCATTGCTTTGCAATGCTTTCCGTACCCCTCTGGCACTCAAAGAGTTAACTCTTATGCACCCAAAACAGCCTCACTGTTTCCTAACCATCTGGCCACATTTTAAACTGGTTCCATTCTCTAAAACTAGGACTGTTGGAGACTCAAGGTGAGGCGCCCTAAAACAGGAGACCCCCAGTGAACGGGGTTATACCTGGTAATTATCAGGATTTGACCTTGTGACTCAGGATTTTGACCCAAATCTCAGAGTGAAAGCAAGTCCAAAGTCTACTATATGATCTATGCCAAACAACGGCTTGTTTAGTCACTAAATTGCATACCTCCCCACATTTCAAATGACCAAAGTGGGACACTTTTGGTTTAAGGGCAGAGGCGTAACTAGAAGCCTCCAGGCCCTGGTACAAGAAGTGTCACGAGCCCCCCCCCAACATTGGCCCCCCGACCACATTGACCCCTCCACAATGCCCCCATCTCCTACTTGGTGCTCCCACGTGGTCCTCTTAGTAATGCAAAGCGCTGGGAGATGATGTCATCTACCAGCGCTCTGCATTACTAGAGTGCCGGCGGGAGATTGCGTGCGCCAGCTATAGTTACACCACTGTTTAGGGGGTGTTCCTGGGGATGGGGCATAAATGAGAATTTTTGGTTTATTTCATGAATTATTGGCACCTCTTTGTGTAACTGAATACATTATTTAGGGCAAAACCAAAGTATTTTATATAAACAGATTTATTTAGAAACACATACACTGAAGTTTAAAAAATAAAGGGTTAGTAATGCCCAAAATAAAGTTGATTCTATATGTTAGATTTTACAAAAATAACGTATTTGGAAAAAGTCCTATCTCTCTTTATGGTTTGAGAGATATCCTCTGCTAAAGTTCCCCCTCCCTCCGCTTCTCCTGATGTCAGCTGTAAGCTGACAGAAGGAGTTCCTGGTCCGGGGACCAACAGGTGGCTCTTCAGCAGAGCCACAATAGCACAATTTAAAAAGAAATACTTCTTTGGAACAGTCTACAAAGTGTGCTTGGTTTGCATGCACAATTTTTATACCGTTCCAAAGAAGTATTTCTCGTTAAATTGTGCTATTGCGGCTCTGCTGAAGAGCCTCCTCGTGTCGGCCAACATGGCTCTCCTTCTGTTACCTTTACAGCTGACATCAGGAAAAGGGGAACTTTAGCGGAGGATATCTCTCAAACCATAAAGGTTCGAGAGACAGAACTTTTTCCAACTACTTTATTTTTGTAAAATCTAACATATACAAACAACTTTATTTTGGGCATTACTAACCCTTTAATGGGAGTTTTATTGCTGATCTCCTAAAAAGAGGGACACCAGGGTGAGAAAGAGGGCAGATGGATTTGGGTCTCAAAGAGGGACTGTCCCTCCTAAAGATGGACACTTGAGAGGAATGAAATTGGTGTAATTTTTACCAGAAAGGCAGAGGGAGAAGTCCTGCTTGTCTTGTATGTTCAGGAAGGGAGATCTCTAAGTTGTTGCATATTAACCCTTTGAGTGCCAGCCAGATGGGTGTGCAACACATTGCAAAGCAATGCGTCCACACCTCTCTGGAGCTCAAAATATTAATGGATCCTTAAAGGGATAGTATTACTTCAAAATTACTATCCCTCATACTGTAGCCCTTAATAAACTGAGTTAAATGACACCAGCAGCATCTCTCAGACCTTTATGATTTAAGAGATAGCCGCTTTCAAAGTTTCCTCTCCCCCACTGTCAGCGTTCTGTCAGGGAAATCCAGTCCCGGGACAGGCAGAGGCTCTTAAACAGAGCCGATATCTCGTTATGGAAGGAAAAATTATTCATTGAAACAGTCTTCTACGTGTGCTTGGTTACCAAGCACACATAGAATTCTGTTTCAATTAATTATTTTTCCTTCCATAACGAGATATCGGCTCTGCTGAAGAGCCTCCACTTGATTCAGAAACCGGATTCTCCTGCTGGCAGCAGAACGCTGACAGCAGGGGAGAGGAAACTTTGAAAGCGGCTCTCTCTTAAACCATAAAGGTTTGAGAGATGCCGCTGGTGTCATTTAACTCAGTTTATTAAGGGCTACAATATGAGGGATAGTAATTTTGAAGTAATACTATCCCTTTAAGGACTTAAAAGCGAACATTCTGGATTACAGCAAGAAGGCACATACAGCCCAGAATCTATGTTTTGGGAAAATGTATTAGTTAATATTACAAAGATCTTATGGTCTACTCAGTTTGAAAGTTCCCAGGTATGAGGCCAGGTACTCTCCTGCATTGGAATGCCTCTGAGACATAAACCCCTTTGCTATGGAAGAGCCCTGAGCCTAGAGAAAAAAAAATATTTAAAATGTTGACATGTAAATTCAAAATTTTGACTTTAAAAGTTGAAATTTTTACTTTAAAACTCAAAATTCAGATTCTCTTTAAAAGTCAAAGTTCTGACTTTAAAATGTGACTTTTAAACTCATAATTTTGAAAGTCAAATTTTTTAGTTAAAAAGTCACATTTTTTATTTGGTTGTCTTGGCCCATGCCTCTTACGTAATTTGCAGATACAGTTCAGTCGCAGACTGTTTTTACAAACTGCTGGAAGAGGGAACTGAGATTGCTGAAACTGGAAGAAATTAATTCACTGATTAAAAGTAAGTACAAACAATTAAAGAAAAATAAGTCCAGCAGGTAAATATAACACGTTAAAACAAAGTTTTACTATCCTGTACTGTATCCGCCAACACCCTCTCCCCTATTGGCTTCAGGGTTTTTTTTTCTATCCTATTAGACAACTGGAGTTCAGCTGTATATTTAAACCAGCGTAAGTGACATAAAATACATTGAAGAAAACAGAAAAATGATGACATCAGCAGCCTCTTCTAAAAAGCTGATTTATTTGAGGAAAAAATGTGAATAGGCAAGCTTAAAAACTTTCATAAATCTGTTTACATTTCCCAGGCAGTTGCCTGTGATGTCTAATGGGAAACACTGGCCCAGATTTGTAAAAGCAAACTGGAGTTATTCTGGAGTATACCAGCTGTACCATAGTGGACATACAAAAATTTGTATTAAATTAGGCTTTTGAGCCCTTGAGTGCTAGAGGGGTCTACAATGAATTGCAATGCAATGCATAGGAGAGCCTTCTGAAATTTAAGAAAACAACAAAGTGAGAAAAATGTGAATAGGCAAGCATCAAAACTTTCATATATCTGTTTACATTTCCCTTAGTGTGTTCTTTGTTATGAGACACATGTTTAGATAGTAATTCCCCTTTAACAAACTGTAAAATTGTTCACACATCCTACTAAATACTTTCTTGGCTTTAGTCTCTTCAATGTTTATTCTACATTAAGAACTATAGAGATACCTTTACTCAAATGGCTGACAGAAAACAGAGCTTTCAGCTGAAGAAAAGAGAAGGATTATTTTTATCCTAAGGACAGCAATGTGTGGAATTCCTTGCCTCAGAAGCCTGTGTTGGCATTTACTGTAAAGCAAAAAAAGTGAAAAAAGTGGATATATTTTTAAGAAACAGCAATAAATAGAATGACAACATTTGTCCAAAATTCAGAGGTTGTAGATCTTGAGTGAATGTGGATTGACATTTTGGAGTCGGGGATGAATGTACGAATCCAACAGTGTAGGTGCACTAACTATATTCTCCAACGCCAGTGGCCGCACTTCAGGGTAGGCTAGAGAGTATGATCACTGTAGTACATCATACCTCCCAACATTTCAATTGGCCAAAGAGAGACACTTTTGTTTTAGGTGGTGTTTATGAGGGTGTGGAGGTGGGCAGGACATTACCATGAATTTTTAGGTTATTTCAAGACCTGCTGACACCTCTTTGTGTCACTGAATAAATTATTTACAGAAAGCTAAAGTATTTTATGTACTTCACAGCGTTCTAGGCAGCAACGGTAAGACTAAGCAGCCTGCGGGGCGTCAGCGCGCCAGGGCTGATAAGGAGTCTCTGAATCCTGTGGATGATGAGGAGCAGCTAGTATTCCTCTGGATCAACAGAACGGAGATCTGACAAAGGTTGCACTTGGTGGACTTTTGTTTTTTCTGCCTCGTCAACCATGTAACTATACTGTCCCAAGTTAACCTATGTAAATCTTCCTAAAGTCCAGCAGGAGGAGAGAGAGAGCAAAAAAAAAAAAAAACTTGATTGTAGCAGGTTACACCCCTTTTGCTTAGACACGTGGGTGCTAGTGAAAACAACACATTTTGCAGTGAACTGGAGACATCTCTGTCATCAAATAAGTTAAGGAAGATATTACAAAATATGTTATTTTAACATTTTAAAGAGCAAAAGGGTATGTAATCATACCTCCCAAGTGTCCCTCTTTAGGAGAGACGGTCTCTCTTTCAGATACAAGTCCATCTGTCCCTCTTTCCCACCCTGTTGTCCCACTTTTTAGCAGATCAGACTGCGAGGTGTGTATATAAGTGTATCACATTGCTACACAGCAATAAAAGTCATAGTAATGTTTGTTTAAACTTCACTATATTGTTTATAAATCAGTCTGTATTAAAATACTTTTGTCTTGTTCTAAACCATTTATTCAGTTTCACAAAGAGGCGTCACTAGGTCATGAAATAACCTAAAAATTATTGAAAATGCCCTGCCCACCGGCCACAACCCCAGCAACACCACCAAAAACTAGGGTGACCACACATCCCGGAATGCCCAAGACTGTCCCTTATTGGGGGTCTGTGCCCCGCGTCCCAGGTCACCCCCCACCGGGACAACAAAGAGTCCTGGAATTGACCAACACGCGCCAGTCCAGCCAGCCAATGAAATGTATTTGCTATACGGTCCTCATTGGCTGGCTGAGCCAGCCAATGAGGACCATTTAGCAAATACATTTCATTGGCTGGCTGGACTGGTGCATGCGAGACAGCTGGGGTGGAGCAGGTATGCTGGCGCTGCAAGTGAGAACCGCAGCTGAGGCTCCCACCGGCGCTGACCATCTTTCTGAGGCTGGAAAATCTTACTCTGTGTCAGCCTTAGAAAGATGGTCAGCGCTGGCGGGAGCCTTAGCCGTGGGACTAGGGTGACCACATGTCCCGGAATGGCAGAATGGAAATGTGGTCACCCTACCTAAAACACAAGCATCCCTCTTTGGCCATTTGAAATGTTAGGAGGTATGTGTAATGCATTCCACACATCTCTCTGCTCCTTAAAGGGTTATAATGAGTTTTGCAGTATACTTGTTTCCAAATGTTTAATTTGCCTGTTTATTATGATTTAAAATGGAGATCTTAGTGCATAGACTCCCTAGAGTAACATAGGAATTGGAGAAGTGATATCACTGGGGTTGTCATCACCACTTTATCACACCTTAGTGAATAACCCCCAAAGTATCCAAAGATCCATTTGAATTAGTCTGAATATTTCATTCTTCCCAGTGGTGCAGTTTGCTTGCCCCAGATTTGCTCAGCTTTCTTCATACATGAGCTTAGCTATCAGAGTGCATTGTGCTTGAGCTATTACTTTGAGAATATGGCAGGTTTTTATACTGTGGATCCCCCTGGTGGTTGATAGACATAACTAAAACTCAGGATGTGTGCTAAACAGACCAGGGCGATTTGCACTAAGGCTCAAAAAGGGTCCAGTTTGTCCATATAGTGGCAAACTGGACCCAAATCCATCTCATTTCTACAATTCACCTCAAACCACTATGCTTTCACCAAATTTACAATGTTGCAGTGTCTCCTTCTCCAGTGGCTCATTTGCATACTGAAATTAGGCTTAAAGGGATAGTAATGTCAGAAAAAGTATTAGCTATATGGTAGATATAATTAATAGAGAGTACTTGCACTTATTCATATCTCTCAAACCGTTATGGTTTGAGAGATAGGAAAATAAAGTTCTCGCGCCCTCCCCTTTCTGCTTGACGAGCTGTAAAGCTGTCAGTAGCAGATTCTGGTCGCTTGACCAGACGCGGCTCTTCAGCAGCACCGACACAGCGATATCTAAAGATAAATACCTCATCTGAATGGTCTACAACATGTGCTTACAAACCAGGCACACTTTGTAGACCGTTCTGATGAAGTATTTATTTTTAGGTGTCGCTATGTCGGCACAGCTGAAGAGCCATTGTCTGATCCAGGAACCAGAATCTGCTTCTGACAGCTTTACAGCTCATCAAGCAGAAAGGGGAGGGAGCGAGAACTTTATTTTCTTATATCTGTCAAACCATAACGGTTTGAGAGATATGAATAAGTGCAAATACCCTCTTTTAATTGTATCTACCATATAGTTAATACTTTTTTTCTATCCCTTTAAAGCAGAACTTTCACTCAAATTAAAGTACCCCACCAAATCATTATGCACATATCGATACGCATATCAATACTAGCATTATCCTGAATAAGTCCGGCATTACTGAGAAATTCAACTTGTTCCCAGATGCCCAGGCAGGCATCAGCGCAGACATCTTGCCGAAGAAACATCTGTGCGCCTGCGCTGTCCTCCCAGTCTCCTCTAGGAGGAGTTGCATTGAACCTTAAGATACAGGAAGTGACTGACAACGCAGGCGCACAGATTCCTCTACAGAAAGATGTCTGCCTGTGCGTCTCAGAACAAGATGGATTTCTGAATAACGCAGGACTTATTCAGAGGATAATACTAGTATTGATATGCTTATCGCTATGTGCATAATGATTTGGGGAGCACTTTAATTTGAGTGATAGTTCTGCTTTAATGAGCCATTGTTGTATACCTGTGGGTGTGTTTATATGATAACTAGTGTAAAAGCCCGTGTACACAGGCCAAATTGTGTAAAACAGCAGAACTACACCTCCCAGCATTCTGTGCATTCGGACAGTCTCTACTGCGAATGACTGCATCGGAAAAACATACATCTGGCCTTTTATATTATAGGATGTGGCTATTTGCCACATGCATTAAGATCTGATAGCTGCCTATGGTTAGGCTGACCAGACCTCACCTTTAACCGGGGACGAATAGTAAAAATGCATACTACAGGACTGCTTTGATTTCAGTGAAGCACTTGAAAATGGCTATTTCCTATGTGTCCTCAGTTAAAGGTGAGATCTGGTCAGCCTACCTATGGTATCGGAGTTCAGAGACTCAATTTCGACTCCCTGAGGATGGAGAATTTGGGATCTTCCCATAGCGGTCTATGCAGCCACTGAAGACAATTTGCTATGTCTATGGTGGAGAGCAGAGACAACAGCAGCTCTAGCTTAACCCTTTCAGTGAGAGAAATGTGCAGTACATTGCAGAGTAATGTTTTGTACACCTTCCTGACACCACAGAGTTAAAAGTTGTGAGTGCTATAGGGATGCGCTCCATCTCCCTGTGATTCTAAAAGGATTGTAGCATAGATAGACACCTGCTGCAGCTGCTTAAAGGAACAGTAACGTCCCAGAAAAATTCTTTATAGTTTTGTAGTGCTTAAAAAAATTAAACTGTATGCAACAAATCCTATCTCTCAAACCTCTATGGTTTGAGAGATATTCACTTTCAAAGTTTCCCCATTCCTCCCCTTCTCCTGATAGCTATAAAGATGACAGCAGGAGATCCATGTTGGCCGACACAAGGAGGCTTTTCAGCAGATCGCATTATTTAAAACAAATTACTTTACTGGAATGGTCTACAAAATGTGCTTGCAAACCAGGCACACTTTGTAGACCTTTCCAATGAAGTAATTATTTTACATTAAAGAGATTTCGGCTCTGCTGCAGAGCCACCAGTTGGTCCCCGGACAGGACTCCCCTGCAGTCAGCACAGCGCTGACGTCAGGCAAGGGGAGGGAGGGGGGAACTTTAGCACCGAATATATCTCACACCATAGCAGTTTGAGAGATAAGATTTGTTGCATATAGTTGAATTTTTTAAGCACTACAAAAAATGATTTTTTTCTGGGACATTACTGTCCCTTTAACAGCTGTTTCAGGACAACACATAACGGGGCAGCTGTCACCTGTTCACAGCGGACTGCCCTCCAATCAGCTGATTCATGTGAACCCAGGACTCAGCCACGTTATGCATGGCAAACTGATCTGCAATGTTCTGCACACTCCTCTGGCATACAAAAGGTTAAGGAAGTGCTGCTGCTGTTCTTGGCGAATTAAGCAGAGATCTGCATTTTAAGTCATTTCACTGTGATCAAAGAAATAAATCCTTAACCCTTTGAGTTCCAGGGTAGTGTAGGGTGACCACGGGTCCCGGAACGTCCGGGACTGTCCCTTATTTCAGGGACATGTCCCGCGTCCCGGGTCCCCTTCAACCGGGACAATGAAGTGTCCCGGAATGAAGCCAAGCCGCCCTGAATGTCAGCCTGCAAGCGGTGTGTCACATCATGGACGCCGCTTGCAGGCTGACATCCAGGGCGGCAATGCAACTTACCTGATCTGGAGGCAAGCGCTCTAGTAATACAGAGCGCTGGGAGATGACATCATCTCCCAGCGCTCTGCATTACTGAGCACAGCGCGCGGGAGCTTCAGCTCTGTGCCGGAGGAGGCATAGAGCACTTTGCACGCCGCTAGACCACCAGGGACTCAAGGTAAGGCAATAGGGTGACCACGTCCCGGAATGGCAGAAGGGAAATGTGGTCACCCTAGGGTAGTGTCCAACACATTGCATGCACAGGGATAATCTATCATTTACCAGCCTGCCTGTATAGGCTAGGTATAGTCACCCTCACTTTATTTTTTGATGTTAATGTTCCTTTAATGCAAAATAGCATAATCCTAATCTGGGCAGACCTTCCTACATCACCCAATATGAATTAGGAGGTAACTCTGCACTGATTGGTTGATATACAAGATCAGTTGTAGGCTAGGTTGACCACATACCACTTTATCAGAGAGTCTTGCAAGACACAAACAGGCTCCAGAGTTGCAGTGATTCCTGTGCAGTTCTGCTAAATAACATTTCCATGTGTGCCCCTGAATTAAAGGGAAAGGTTGTCAATTTATAGCCTTTCATTCAACAATTCATAGGTCAGGATGTGTGGTTCTTCTATCAGAACTAGAATACCCAGAATTCACTGCAGACAGTCTAAACCAATAGTATACACTTACAAAATAACTACAACTCCCAAAATCCCTTGAATGAGAGTCTAGATTGTGTCCAATCACTGAAGAGCTTTGTACACAAACATCCTGTTTTATTCCCCAGCACGCTTCTGGCTGCATTAAGGTATGGTCTAATTGGTACTGGTTTATCTCCTGTAAAGAGCATTGTAATTTAGTAACATTTATTGTAGTACATCCACATCCACTGTATACTTATAAACACTTCACCACATTTATTTCATATATATAACCACACAGCTATGGAAAGGTGACCACATATGTTTTAAATCAAGGAAAATATGAAAATGTCATTGTGCAAGAATGCACAGGAATCAGTGTGACCCTGCACTATGTGTATTTTATGTGTCCCTGATTTAAATGGGTATGTGGTCACCTTAGCTGTGGGAAGGGATTATTTAACCCCTTACCGCCCGAGCGGATGTCCCAGGTGGACAGAGGACGTCCATGTACGTCCTGGAAGTCATTGAATAAAATGAAAAATAAAAAGGTTCGGTAGGCGTTAAGTGCCGGACGCGTGCACACACGACCGGTCACTAAGGGGTTAATATGCTTTGTTACAATTGTCTCCAGACCTCACCATTAACCCCTCGAATAACAGAGGAATGTCCTGCACATGTGATGGATATCCATTTGGATCTCAGAGTTAATGCAGGATGCTTACTAACAGGGATAGATTTCCCATTAGGCAGAATAGGCAACTAGAGCGCAACATTTTGAGGAGCTGCGCCTCAGCTGTGCTGGCCACACCCATATTCTCTGTTGTGGGCATGGCCAGAGCAATTTGCACGTATCATATCGCATTGCTTCACTGGTAGTACATGTAACATTGACAGAAAAAGAGGTGGGAAGGAGGGGAAGTAAAAGGGAGGGTGATATGAAGTGGGGAAAGTGAGGGAGGGGGAGGCAAAGCGGCAAAAGGGAGGGAGAAGCATATAAAGCGACAAAGTGGAGAAAGGCAGGGAGGGAATATGAGGTAAATTGGAAAAAGAGTGAGTTCAGTAGGTGAAAGAGAGGGAGAGGAGAATGGGATGCAGAGATTTGGAAGGAAGTGATTAAAGTGATAGTAATGTCTATGTTTAACAACTTACTTTGATGTCGTTCAAAAATTATTAAACATAGAAAGATCCCCCTCCCGCCCCTTCTGGCCGCCTCCCACTGAATCTGCAAACTGGTCCCGGGACTGGACGGATGCTGCGAGCGACAAACTTCAGTCAGTAAGTATAAGGAAAACCCCGCCCCCTTGACAAAGGAAGGCAGGATTTTCCTTTGCTTACTGAAGTTTGTCCCTCACTGCTCTCCATCCGGACTGGACTGAGATGATCAGTGACAAGGCCAGAAGGGCCTTGTCACTACATCAAAGTAAGTTGTTAAACATGTGCAATGTGTTACATTTACAATAGAGAAGACTCGGGATCTGTTTTATTGCAGACTTTACTATCACTTTTAGGGATGCAGTGAATAGGAGTGAAAGGGGGTCAGTAAATGGGAGCCCTCCTACCTGTCCTGGCAAATCACTGCACAGAATTTCATAGAAGTGCTGATTTTCCCAGGAGTGACTGAGGGGGCAGAACCCCCCTGGACACTCCTGTCAAAATCAATGCAGAGAGTTTCATAGGGACTTACATGGGATGACAATTTCAGTTCCCCTCCTACCCCTTTTTGCTGCATGTTCTTCTCTTTTGTCACAACCCTTTGTCACCTCCCTTCCAACTGGCTGCATCCCTTTCTGACGGTCACTCCCTTGACTTGGTCTTCACTAAACTTCTGCTCTGTCTCCAACTTCTCTAACGTTCCCTTTCCCCTCTCTGACCACCCCCTCCTCATGGGCAGCCTCATCACACCGCACAAATACATCTCCCCATCCATGATCAAGAGCAGGCAGGAAAATCTGCATACTCTTCATCTTCAACAAGTTTCCACATCCCTGCAACCTCTTCTCAACACCATCTTTACACTTACTTTAATTAAATTCAAAATTCTGGCGCTAACTTATAAAGCCATTACTAACACCGCACCCCCCTATATTTCATCTCTCATTTCCAAATACACTCCCACTCACCATTTTCGCTCTGCACACGACCTTCTCCTCTCTACAGCTCTTATTACATCCTCCCACTCCCACTACAGGACTTCTCCCGTGCTGCACCCGAGCTCTGGAATTCCCTCCCCCGCCCCATCAGGCTCTGCCCCAGCCTTCAGATCTTCAGACGCTCTCTGGTAACTCCCCTCTTCAGGGAAGCCTGTCAACTACCTCCAAGATCATTATGAGCAAGGTAAGACCAACAGCCTGTCCAACTACTGCTCACTCTCATTCCCTTCTAAAATTCACTCTTCCAACTACTTCCCCATCACATCCTAGTTGTTCAGTCTTTATCCCCAAACAGAACCACCGTTTCCCTGGACCACTGCACTCAATAGCACTTCTTTCTCCCATCCACTGACCGGCAGTTCATGTGACAGGAGGCACTTACACCCAGTAGCACTTACACCTTCTGTGGACTGTGATCTCTCTGACCCTTTTGTTTTCCATATTTGATTTGTACTATTTAATATCTCTGTATGTCTATTCCTTATTGAACATCATAGTGTCTCTCTACATTTCAAAAAAGAGCATAATTCAGACCCTAAGCATTTATTGTTTTTTTGCTATTGATGAAGTCAAGAAAGATTGGAGAGGGGGCAATTATTTGGAGGCAATGTCCCAAATAGAATCAAAGTGGATTTTTGATCTTGATACACTTCAGCCAAAGGGGTTAAATGCTGAAATGGAACTGTTTGCTTTTTTGTAAGAACAATAAACAATAATGCATTGCTCTGGCAATGTGTTTGCATTCTCTGTAGCATTTATGGAATTAATAGCCTCATTGAAATCAATGGACATTTTCAAAGAAATCAGTGTAACCCTGTGGGCAGCTTGTGAGGAAGGAGTGAGCTGCACAATACCCAAATGTGGAAGCTTTCCAAATAGATATTAACCCTTTGACTGACAGAGGTATGCAGAGCAATGGTACTCCAGGGGGTTAATGGGCTTAACCCTCTGAGGCCAGAGGGGTATCCAAGGCATTGCAACAGCACTCAAAGGATTAAATTGAAACAAAGTGAGTCCATCAGGCCCAGTTCTTACCATGGAAACTGAAGATCTGTGTGTTCTAACCTATTCCCCAGCTGACTCCTCTCACCTGATTCCAGTCTGCCTCTGAATGTCCCAGTGCATTATGAGACAGGGGGTGGAAACAGAAGTTTTTATGCTGTTTGAAAGAAGTGATCAATATGTGGCTCCGCAGCAAAATGGGAGCTGCTGGTTGGTGGGTTATATTATTGTGTCATGAGTTGTTTACTGTAGGAGTTGTAAGTCGAGAGAAGTGATGTAGCGGTGTAGATGAGTTGTGGAGGAGAGGGCTAACCCTTTGAGTGCCAGAGGGGTACACAACACATTGCTTTGCAATGTGTGCGTACCCCTCTGGCACTCAAAGAGTTAAGACTGATGTTGGGGGCGGGCTAACTCTTCCTTACAGCCGCCCCTGGGTGTGTGTGGCAGGAGACGCAGATTTTCTCATATATAATATACATACTCAAGAAGATTACTATCCCTTTAACCCTTTGAGTGCCAGACGAGTATGCAACGCATTGCAAAGAAATGTGTTGTGTAACACTGTGGCAGTGAAAGGGTTAAGAAAAAGAGAATCAAGGGGAAAGGATTCTTTCCCAGTAAGCACTTAGCAAAAGTAATGGTAAAAGTAATGCAGGCAGCAGAGGAGGAAGCAGGCGCACTGTGTGAGAGAAGGTGAACCATTTGAGTGCCAGCCACACACACAACACACACAATACACAAACACACACACAATACACCGCAACACACATGCGCAAAAAACACTGTGATCAACTATAAGCGGGCTGCCCCGGGTGGTCAGTAAGCACAGTCTTCTAGGTTATCACACACAGTCAACAGTTCTTAACCATTTGAGTGCCATAAAGGTACAAAAAGCATTGTTCTGCAATGCATTGCATACCTCTCTGGCACTCAAGGAATTAAGAAAGATTTGCAGGTTTATTTTGACATTGCATGAAACACAATCAGCAGGCAGTGTTTTACAAAACAAAATGAAAACATTCCCCTTGTACTTCAAGATTATACAAAAATAGCAGAGGTTTAACCAACCTTTTCAAATCCTGCTTTCTTGCATTGCTCTTCTCAACACTTGTTGCTCGCAGCAAGTTAAACTCCATTTTCTTTTTACATCCTGCTAATTGGGACAGGTGGAGGGGTAGAGGCTGTGTAGGATTCTGGGTACTAAATACTTTGTATTCCAAGCCTCTTTTTTCATGTTCTGATAATGCTCATTCAGTTCCTTGAAGTCCAAGCCTCGTTTTCATGTTCAGGATGAAGTTGAGGGGGTGGAAACTTCTTGCAGAGTCCCCTGCCCACTCCTGTCAAAATCACTCCCCTCTCATATCTCCAGGAATTGCCGTAGGGAGGAGCTATGAGTAACTCCTCCTTACTGCCGCCCCTGAGTGTGTGTGGAGACGCAGGTTTTCTCTCTTATATATATAGATCATAGTGGATGGATACCAAGGGATGTGAATATAATAATGTTGTTTTGCTTTTAGACTACAAATATATCATGCTATAATACATCATGTTATTACCCAAAATGCTTTATGTTTTCTGGGGTGGTACTAGTATCATAGGTACCACCTTTGACTGTAGTTTCTCAGAACAGAACAGTATTTTCTAGTTTGTTCTCCTTTATTCGAATAAAATGGATTCCTGTTTTGTCCCTTCTCCAATCTTGTCTCTTTATTAAACTAGGCGACAAGAGGTTAAAGGCATTTTGCTAACAACTTCTTATTTGCAGGCACTCTTATTTCACTCACAGATCACCTATATGGCAGTGCACCTACATGGCAGGGCAACCTCTAAGCGGACATTTTAATGTCATTCATTTGATGTGGGCGACATTCTGATCTCGCCCTTTTAATTCCGTTAACATTCTGATGTCGCCCTTTTGATGGTCGCCATCTAGGCGAAGACATTTCAATAGTAAACCCCTTTTCCTATCACTGGTCAATGGAACAAGGCTGGAGTGTCAGATAGTGTATGTGGGTCAGTGATTACCAACAGAACCTCTCCATTTCCAGTGTCTTTTTTCACAGATTTATTGGTAAACATGTTGGAGGGTATGTGACTGGCATCTCTGGCTCTCTGCACCTCTTATATCCATTCTTGGCTCCCTCTGGCTTTCCCTCTCTCCCAGCTCTTGGCACACAATTCTTGCACCCCCTGAACATCTCACATTATTTTGCTGGCCCTGGAACATATTGTGGGCCATTTCTGGCTGACACTCCTAAGCAGGCCGTTTTCAGCCCATCAGTACGGCCCGCGTGTCATGGGACATTTTCAGACCAACTACCTCACGAGCTCCATTTTCAGCCAGCCTACCTCTAGGGGGCCAGTTTTGGCCCACCTATCTCTTACAGCCTGTTTTTGGCCCCCTTAATGTGTCACAGGCCACTTCCAGACCTTGAAATTTACCAACATACCAGCCATTGCAACTGCTCTGCCCTCTACCCACCCAGAACTCATTCCTAAGTCCAATGAAACATTTCATTCCTCTCTCATCCCACCCATCACAAGTAAGTTTCACCCACCTCTTCAGGTTTGGAACGGCCCCAGGTATCTGCATCGCAGGGAGGATTCTCTAGTCTGTGCTCTGTTACTGATGTCCCTGGAGGATTTCACCTCTAGCCCTCCTACTTCACTGTCAGCCTGGGGAGGACTTTCCCCTCTGTCCCTCTCATTAGTAGCGCTCTGTGGTCCCCTCCCTCAGAACCTGCCCAGGGATGTATCTGTCTCCTCCCTCACTGGCAGCCCGGGAGAAGTCTTTCCTTTACTTCCAGCTGAGGGCAGTCAGTCTCTCCTGCCCCATACTCGCTCCCTCTCTAGAGGGGAAGATCTTATGGCTTACCTGTGCAGGTCTCACCACAGGGCCTTGCTGGAGCTGCGGGGTCCCAGGGAGCAGTGGCTACCAGCTCTGCTTCTTCTTAGTGAAGAGACACACTGTGTCATGCCAAACCTTAGCCTGGGCACTCGAGGAGAAAGCAACAAATTCCATGGAGCCTCTTCCTCTTTTATATATATAATCTATTATGTGCGTAATGCATTACAAAGTACCGTGTTACACAACTCTCCATCAGTGAGCCTGGGTGTGTGTGTGTATAGCGTGTGTGTTCTATGTGTTGTCCGTGTTTATATACATGTAGCGTGTGTGATGTCTGTTGTGTTATGTGTGTGTATAGAAGGCCCTGCAATTCCTTGCAGAGATTTTCACAGCCATGGCCAGAGGTGCCTCACCCTCCTGGCCACTACTGTAAAAAACAAGCCCCATGAATGGACCAGTATAGAGGCGATTTGAATAAATCTTCCTTGCTACTGCCCCTTGGTATGTGTGTGCCAGGCACTGAGAATTCAGGGCCCCATTTCCCAATAGGCAGAGTAGGCAACTGCCTAGAACTCCAAATTTTGAGGGGTGTCTCAGCTATGGTGACCACACCCACATTCTGAGTTGTGGGTGTGGCCCTGAGCAGTCTTAACGTCCATGCGCCAGTTTATAAATCCCTTATTTAGAGGCTATTAGTTAACCCCTTGGAAGCTAGAGAGATCTCCAACACATTGCTCCACAAGTACAAACACCAGAATAGATGTATACATAGGTTTCCAGTTTTGATTCTGGCACATCAATGCCATTCTCCAGTCACTTTGTCATAAAGGAAGACAGCAGACACACTGACCTATACCATCAAGTTAGATTCTCCAGCAACAAACCAATTCCTACCATGATGTGGAAAACGCAATGAAAAACACAGGTACCAGTTACAGAGAACAAAATGTCAATATAGGCCTCTTCTCCACCAGAGTTACATGGCTGAGGCTGGCACATCCACCAGACTGCAGCTTGCTATAAAAAGACCAGCGTTTAACACTTTGTGTGCCTGAGAGCTTTCCAAAGCATTGCATTTCAATGCGTTGGACACCACTATGGCACTTAGATGGTTAAAGACAACTGATTGTGTGGGGTTTTGAATCAGAGGTCTGAAAAACACAAAATAATCATTCATTCCAAACTCCTACTTCTATCTCAGTGGAATCTACAAGAAGATGACAGACATTCACACAAGAACAGGAAACCAACGCTGACTCCATCTTGAATGCTACATCATTGTACACGAAATCCTTTAGCGATGACAAATGCAGGCAACAACACCTCATGTGATCCCAGGGAGGATGGACTGGTACGTCAGCGATAATTATTTGTATTCTCTTCCATTTTTTGGCTTGATGTGGTTTTTCCTAATTGTAGTTTTAGATATGGATGTAATGCCATTATTTATAAAACATCTAATTATGTTTAACCAATTAAAGGAGAACACCTTTTCATAAAATAATAGAAAAAAATAATAAATTACTTTATTATGACTAGAAAATCCTAATGGCCCATATGGATTTTCCCTTGTGTTTATGGTCAAGAAATAACACCTTCAGTCAGTCCTGGAGATCATGTCTATGGAAGTGAACATAACAGATGCTAGCAGGACCACAGGGCAGGACCACAGGGCATTAACCCCTTGAGTTGTGTACCCCTCTGGCACTTAAAGGGTTAAACCCTTAAACACCAGAGGGGGTTAAACTCTGCTCACACAAGGTAATCTTAACCCCTTCACGTCCTGTGATGTACCCGGACCGTCACTTAAGGACCAGTGACAGTCCTGGTACGTCACGTACTTTTACTCACCGCGCTCCTGCAGTAGCGCGGTGAGTAATACCGTGGACTGAAATTGATCGCTGGAAGACCGGAGCGATCTCTTTCAGTCCTCCTTTCGGTGTGCCGCCCCACGTGATGAGTCACGTGGGACAGCACGTCGAACGCGTCTATCTGGTCCTTAAAGGACCAGACACTGCGGGATCGTCGGACCCTAAGGGGTTAAGTAGGCTCACAGACTCAGTTTATCAAGCAATGCATTACACTTCCCTTTAGTCTTTAAAGGGTTAAGATTACCACTGAGCAGAGTCTGAGGTCCTGTCCTGCTAGCAATTGCCTTGTCCTCTTCCATCAACATGACATCTAGGACTGACATTATGTCTTGTAACAAGGAGCCATGGAAAATCCATAGGGGCCATTAGCATTTTCTTGTTGTATAGGTTTAGTTGTGGGGGGGGGGTTATTATTAGGAGGCATTAGCTTTCCTTTAATCCTGTAAGGATCAGAGAGATGTGAGAAGTGCAACACATTGCTTTGTAATGTGTTGCTCAACCCTCTGGTCCTTAAAGGGTTAAAAGTAGTAACACTAGAATGCAGTTAAAAATAAATCTGGGCACCAGGAGGCACTGTTGCTAACAACCTAATGTAAGAAAAAGCGTGTTCATTGCTTTACCGAATTAGGAACAATCTCTTATCCTCTCACAAAATGGCTGACATTTAGCCACTCCCACTTTTTCAAATGCATTCGCAAAAAAATCCACACATATTCGCTAATTGTGGAAAAAAAATGCAATTCAGTAACATTTTGATAATCATTGTGCCATCAAAAGTACACTGTAAATAGCGATTATGAACTTTTCTTGCATTTCGCCATAAGCATCTAGCAGTAGTGTGGGGAAGAACCCTACAATGTATGTATTTTCTATATAATAAAAGTTTACTGATCCTTTATTTGAAATGCATTATGTCCATGGCCTTAAAGGGATACTAATGGTTCGTTTTAAAGGGATAGTAATACTTGAAAATAAGTTTATTTTATATTGTAGCCCTTAAAAAAAACATGAAAAATGATATAAGTCTTATCTCCCAAACCTTTATGGTTTGGGAGATATTCAGAAGTAAAGTTTCCCCTGGAGTGAAGTCATTGCTCCACCCTTCAGATTTGGAATCCGTCCCCGGACCGGCTGTGCCTCTCCAGAAGTGCTGAGATCACGATCTTTAAAAAGAATTTCTTAATTGGAATGGTCTACAAAGTGTGCTTTCAAGCCAGGCACACTTTGTACACAGTTCCAGTTAAGTAGTTATTTTCAAAGATCGTGATCTTGGCACTCCTAAAGAGCTGCAGGTTGCTCTGTGGACCGAATTCCAAATCTGTCCACTAGATGGCAGACTTGGCTGAAACAGCCAGGAAAAGAGAACTTTACTATATTTTACATGTGAATATCTCCCAAACCATAAAGGTTTGGGAGATAAGACTTATATCATTTTTCATGTTTTTTTAAGGGCTACAATATAAAATAAAATTATTTTCAAGTATTACTATCCCTTTAAGTGAACTTAATATTTATATTAAAAAAAGAAAGTAATTGAGGCCAGTTGAATCTCTCAAACCTTTATAGTTTGAGATAAATACGATTACAAAGTCCCCCCCCCCCCTACAGAAGTAGATCCTGGTCTGCAGACCGGCCAGCGGCTCTTCAGCAGAGCCGAAATAGCATGATCTAAAAACAAATACTTCATTGGAACGGTCTACAAAGTTTGCCTGGTTTGCAGAATGCATTTAAAAAACGATCCATTACTATCCCTGTAAATTTTATGCTGGTTATGCTGACACAGTAGTGTATGGACAGCTATTGTCAGTGACAGTGAATCTGTGTAGGATGCTGTAGCAACAGCACCACTGTAAAAAAATTCAGGCCATGATGGTATTGCGCCCAATAACCTTTGCACACAAGCAACTGTCTCCTCTACATTACTGTATCTGGTGTCCATGTTTGGAGGTGGTAGCACCATAATAAGGTTATCTTTCAACCTGGTAAACGATATTCCCCAAATATAAGCTCGAGTTGTAGAACGAGGTATTTGAACATGCTTTGGTAACTCAAAGGTTAACTGAAGCCTTTCTGTTTCCTTAGGAACATTGTGAATTTGATGAGGTGGCGATTTACTTCTCCCAGGATGAATGGGACTGTCTGACAGAAGAACAGAAAGAACTTTACCGGAAGGTGATGGTGGAAATTTACCAGACCCTTAGCTCTCTGGGTGAGAAAATGTCAGTCCTAAATATTAGACTTCCGTATGCTAGGAAAACCTGATTAACCCTTGGAGTGCCAGACAGGTATGTTATGCATTGTGAAGCAATGCATTGCACCAGGGACGTAGGACCTGGGGGGGACGACATCCCCTCAGGAAATGATGCGGGGGACAGATAATGTAGAAATCCCCCCCAGGCCCGGGGGCACGCAGACTCTGGGTGATCGGCAGGAGAGGGCGCACTGCACAATGCTCCCTCCTGCCAGTCACCTCCTTGTAGCGTGGCCGAGCAGAGCGGACCGCTGGTAGAGGAGCTTCTGTATCCTCTACCCTGGTCTGACAGGACAGGAAGCTGCTTGCCGAGGGCAATGAGCAGCTTCCTGTCAGACTGGGTAGAGGATCAGAAGTTCCTCTACCGCGGTCCGCTTGGCCATTCTACAAAGAAGGTACAGAAGGGCTGGGGGGGGGCAAAGTGCTATCCCCCCCCCCAGATTTGTGGGGGTTCCTACGCCTCTGCATTGTACACCCCTCTGGCAATCAAAGGGTTACAAGAGCATACATCTGAATTATTATACTTTCAAAAGTATTTATAAAATTAACTTGACCTTTTTATGATCGATTGACTTCAAAATGGTTTGTTGACATGTTGCACTGTCATCACACATCTATGGAACGCTTCTGTCTGCAAAAATCAACTTTTTACAGATAGTAATATCGACAACGCCACCTGGCTGCAAAAAGAATATTGAACTCAAACGCTAAAAAAAAAAAAAAAAAAAAAAAAAAAATGCAAATTTGCTCTGTAATAACTTTTGATAGACACATCTCCCAGTAGTAGAAAATTCCATGCAATATAAATATTTTCATAATAGAGGTTTACTGCTCCATTAAAGATAACATTAATTCTTAAAAAAAAATGCCCTATTTAACCCTTTGAGTGCCAGAGGGGTACGCAACGCATTGCAACGTACCCATCTGGCACTCAAAGGGTTAGCACTATTTGTTAGGATAGGTGATGAATATGTTTGTTGATTCAATGTTCCTATATAGGAAGAGTCCGCAAGGAGCCGGAGGTGGTAACACAAATCTCGAGAGGAGAAGAGCCGTATGTGAGGGATCACCGGCAGACTGAGGACACTCTGACTAATGCTGGTAGGGGTAAGCAGTCTTTATATATGAAAATGAAAGTGTCCCACCTTAGTCTTTTTCTGAGAACCTACTGAACACATTCTAGTAATCATAATTGAAAGAGTGATTAGATAAACAGGCACCCTCATGATTTTATCTCGCATTCTCTGCCTATATTCACCCAAATATAGACAGATCATACCACAGCAAATCACTCTCTAAAGGATCACTAAAATTCTATTTGCTCTTCATGGACTAGAAGGCTGTGCAGTGCATTGCTTCACAATTCATTGTGTACCAGCTGGTTCTCAAAGGCAGAGGTGTAACTAGAAGCCACCGGGCCCAGGTGCAAAAGTTGCCATGGGCCCCCCCAACCAAATTGACCCCCCATTGATCATCTACACTGGACACCTCCACAATGCTCCTAATCTCCACATTGCCCCCATCATCTCCACATTGCCCCTATCATCTCCATATTGCCCTCACATTGCCCCTCTTCATCTCCATATTGCCCCCATCATCTCCATATTGCCGTCGTATTGCCTCCCATCATCTCCATATTGTCCTCACATTGCCCCCACCAGCTCCATATTGCCCTCATCATCTCCACATTGCCCCCATCATCTTCATATTGCCCCCATCATCTCCACATTGCCCCCATCACCTACATATTGCCCTCACATTGCCCCCATCATCTACACATTGCCCCCATCATCCCTACATTGCCCCCATCATCTCCACATTGCCCCCCATCAGCTCCATATTTCCCCCCCATCAGCACCATGTTGCCCTCACATTCCCCCCCCGTGTCCATTTTCTACCTCCCTGGTGGTCTAGCGGCGTGGCAGGAGAGGTCTGTGCCTCCTTTGGCACAGTCTTGTAGCTGCAGGAGCTCCTGCGCAGTCTTTTCTTAAGTAATGCAGAGGGCTGGGAAAGGATGTCATCTCCCTGCACTCTGCATTACTAAAGAGCCAACCAGAGAGCTCAGCAGCTACAGGTCTGTGCCGAAGAAGGCACAGACCTCACCATGTTGCGGGAGCTGGGTGGGGGGGTTGCAGGGGGTGGCCAGGCCCCTGGAGTGACGGGCCCGGTCGCAGGTGCGGCCCCTATTGTTATGCCACTGCTCAAAGGGTGGAAGGGATAGCATCACATTATATGGAAACATATATATTTTAGTGTTCTCCTGTTAGATAAAAACAAGAGCACTCCCACTGCTGAGAGATGTTTTATTAAAAAATTATCATAATTCAAATGTCCATTCTTGGCTGTGTATGTATCTTTATTTATATAGCGCCATACATGTACACAGTGCTTTACAGAGGTGGAATCATACAATAAAGTGTTATCATTGCATTATTAGAGGGGAAAAGTGCAGCAAAGGGAATCATACATTGGGAAAGGGACCCTCCCCCGAGGAACTTACAACCTAATTAGAAATCATGACAACATACAGAGATAGTAGGAGGGGGTGCAGTACCACCACACCCTAAAATTGTACACAGGAGCTGCAACTACAGCAGCTGTCCATAGACTGCTGCAACAGCGCCACCATAAAATATCAGGCCTTGGAAGTCCTGCACCCAAAAATGTACGTTTGACCTGCAATAACTTTTGATTAAAAAATCTCCTAACAGTGGAATTACTTCATTTACTACATTTTATGCTATACCACCTCTTTAAGAAAAACACATATTATAAGCCTTTGTTAAGTAATCAAACATGCCCCCACTACTGGAATGTGCTTCATTCAAACTCTGTGACAGTTCAAACTGTGACAAATCACTGGAGCTGTCACTACCACATTCTGTGGAGAACTGTAGCCAGAGGCTCAACATTTCAACATTCCAGCTAAATATAAAAGACACCACTATGAGCTGTAATAAATTTGGAACAAAGCATCTCCCACCAGTGGTTGTATCCTTTTTTTGGCTGATTGATGATGGGAATTGTAGCTGGAGAACTACATATAACCCACTAGGAAGCCAGTTAGATATATATATATATATATATATATATGACCCTATTAACTATCTAAAGACAGTCAGCGAACCTTATTCATCAACCTAAAAAATAGAGCTCTGGAGCATTCCAATGGAAATCACCATTAGTTTAACCCTTTGAGTGCCAGAGGGGTAAAAGTACCCCTCTGGCACTCAAAGGTTTAAATGGAAATCTTAACCTCATGAATGCTAGCTATATCTCCAACCCATTGCTTCACAATGCAATAAAGTTCTCTTTGATATTCAAGGGGTAAAAATCCCCATTTTAATTAATGGTAATTTATTGAATTAGTGCATTGTTTTTCCCTCCAGAATTGCATCTCTTTGGCTTGGTAAAAAAAAGGCCCAGTGAATGTATTTATTTCCAACAGATGGGTCCAAAATCTTTAATTCTCCAGACATGGCTGATCATTGTACACTGGAGACAGGAGAGAAGATGTTTCCCTATTCCAAACGTGAGAACGTTTTTCCCCGTGGATCAAATCTTTTCTCACATATGAAGGTTCACACTGGAGAGAAATCGTTTTCCTTTGCTGATTGTGGGGAATGCTTTAGCACAAACTCAGTTCTTCTGAAACATCAAGAAATTCACAAGTATGAGGGACCATTTATATGTCCTGAGTGTGGAATAAACTTTAGATTGAAGCTGTACCTTGATATACATCAAACGATTCACAAAGAAGCGAAGGAGTTAAAACGTGCTGAGTGCAAGATAGATTTTCAGAAATCAGAGCTTGTTAGACATCAAAGGAGTCATTCCGGAATTAGACCATATGCATGTTCTGATTGTAAAAAAAGCATTTTTAAAACGTTCAGCCCTTGTTAGACATCAGGAAATTCATAATACAGAGAAGCAATATGAATGCAATGAGTGTGGCAAACTATATGCCTTTAAGTCATCCCTCAACAGACAAGAGAGAAGGCCTTTCTGTGTTCTGAATGTGGGAGGAGTTTCATTCTTAAATCACAGCTTGATAGACATTTAATTATCCACACAGGGGCTGGCTCACTTGCCTGTTCTGAATGTGGAAAATGTTACACCAATCGCACAGATCTTGTTATCCATCAGAGGACTCACACAGGAGAGAAACCATTTGTATGTTCTGAATGTGGGAAATGTTTCACATCGAAATCAAAGCTTGTTTCACATCAAAGAATCCACACGGGTTTGAGACCATTTGCATGTTCTGAATGTGACAAACATTTTCTTAGATATTCAAATCTTATTGTCCATCAGAGAATTCACACAGGGGTGAAGCCATTCGTTTGTACTGAATGTGGGAAACAATTTACAAGGAACTCAACTCTTATGAGCCATCAGAGGATTCACACCGAGAAGAAATTATTTATATGTTTGGATTGTGGTGAACATTTTTATTATAAATCAGAGTTTCTTCTACATCAAATGATTCATAAAGCAGAAAGGCCATTTCCCTGTTCTGAATGTGAAAAATGTTTTGTCAGACATTCTAATCTCGTTGCACATCAGAGAATTCACACAGGAGTGAAGCCATTTGTATGCCCGGAATGTGGGAAAGGCTTTACCAGGAATGCAACTCTAGTCAACCACCAGAAATCACACAAAATAGTGAATAAGTGTAGCAAATGATTTTACTGCTAATTAAATGAACATTAACACTTCCTAATAATAACCCCAATTTATCTTAAAAGAGAACTAACTGCCTATAATAACCCCTAACTTATCTTACTATGGACAGAAAATCCTAATGTCCTCTTGCGCCTTGGTTCAAGAGATGATGGTGTTATGCACTAAGGAGTGATAAAGAGGTGATAAAGTGGAGATGACTTCTCCGGTGACATTATTTTACTGTTCTATGTTATTCTATAGAGGCTATGCACTAATATCTACCCAACTTTGGAGATCTTTGTGCGATGGCTCCATAGTATAACCTAGGAACTGGAGAAGTGTAATGGGCCGTCACTGTAGGCACCCCTGGTGCCAAAGAACGTTTGCCACTTAAGAACTGAGATTCACAGACAAACCACCGGCAGCCCGAACCTCACTGCTGCTGGGTAGTAGAATAACTGCCGCCGGATCTTTCCTGTTATCTGCCCTCCACTAATGTCATTAATATTTAAATGCCTGAAAATTGAACTGTCACTTTGTTAACTGCCACTGTTAAGGTGGAACTACCACCACAGTTAAATTGCCCTGCAATAATTAGGCTGGTGGCGACTAGCTTAATAGTTAGCTTACCTCTCAGAATGACACCATTCTACAGAAATCCTTAATCTTCCGAGACTGATGGCCAGGTTAGTGCAGTCTGAGCACCTGTGTTGTCAGTCCCTTCCGGTGCCTTTCAGAACAGTGCAATGTTTTTTAATTGAAACCGGGGCTGACAGTGCAAGTGCACAGACAAGATGTCTGCTCTGATGCCTGGATTCTGTAGAATTGTGTCGTTCCGAGAGGTAAGATAACCATTATTAAGCTAGTCACCATCTGCTCAATTATTGCAGGGCGACTTTAGCTGCAGTGTTAGTCCCACTTTAATTGCCACTTTTTTGCCACTTTGTTAACTGTCACTTTGTTGTGTGTCAGTGTGTTTATGTGTACCCACATAATCTGTTGTGATGAATTTCATTGATTTATCAATAACTGTTAGAGACCGAGAAATGTCCATCCGTTTCCTACAAGAGAAAGGAGTTTTACATTATAAAAGAAATTGCTCTTCAGGTCAAGAGATGACATTGGCATTAACAGGAAGAGAGATGGAGATGTTATAAACTAGACTGCAGAGAAGAAATACCTTTATCTTCTAATACGTGGTTCAGCTTCTAAATTAGACTTCAAAACCGCTATATTTTTCATATTTTCATGGAGCCACGAGTACACAACAATTTCTTTTTGTGAGCATGAACTGCGTGTAAACAAGAACACTTGTGTGGACTGGAATAATTGCCTGAAAGAGGTTTGTGCAGCTGCGTTGCTAAGAAATCCTTCGTTGATAGGAGTAGCAGGACTGACAGTAGAAATAGATTAAGACTAAGAAGAGGTCATTCAGTTAAATATCAGTGAGTTAAATAGCAATGACATTCATCACATAACAGTTTAGAACACAGAACCCAGCAGGTAGTGGAAAGACTAGAGGAACTATTTTAAAAAGTAGTGTCTTTCTGATTGGCCACCTACCACTGTATGTAAAATATAATGTGAATGATGCACTGTGTATTCGACAGGTAGGCTTTTGTTTCATTGATCGCTGCACGTCGAACAATGCATTCAGAGCATGAAGTTGCTTCGACAAGTAGGTGGCCCTGTGATTGGTCGCCACCTGTCCCCATCTTGTCACTCCGGTTCCCATTGGCTGGGGAGCTGGAGCGACAAGTTTGAATTAGTCTGCCAGGCCTGGGTAATACGATCAAAGTATGAGTACAGTAAAACAGGTCCCAGATTGGTCACCATGGTTTTTGACACTTGTCTCTTTGATTCCCATTGGTTGGAGATTGGAGCGGCAAGATTAAATGATGTTTTTTTTGTTTTGCACAGTATAAAAATGTCCCCATGTTCCCAAATAAACTGAATTTGTTTTGGAATCAACCCTGTGTTGTGTGCATTACTACAGAATGGTTTAAAGGATCCCCTTTGATCCACATTCCAAGAAACTTTGTTCCAGCAAGACCAGCCCTGCAGCCCCACTGTAGCTGCTTCAAGGAGAGGGAAAACCAGAATAACGGCTATGGACAAGCTATCGTCCTTAGCTTCCGTTACAGTGATATCACTGGAGAAGTCAGGAGTTATGCACTTTGGTGTGAAATAGAGGTGATAAAGCAGAGATGACATCTCCAGTTTATCACGTCTCCATGTCCTGTGTTATTCTATGGAGCCTATGCACTAAGATTTATCCAGCTTTGGAGATCTTAGTGCATATGCTCTATTGAATAACAGGAATTGGACAAGCAATATCACTGGAGAAGTCCTCTCCGCTTTATCACCTCTTTATCATGCCTTAGTGCATAACCCCTAAGGGGTGAGATGCACTAAGGGGTAATAAAGCAGTTACATTTCCAGTGATATCACTTCTCCAGTTCTTATGGTATTCTGTGGACCCTATGCAGTAATATTTTTCAAGTGCAATGGCTCCATAGAGTAACATAGAATCAGGAGAAGTGATTTCACTGGAGAAGTCATCTCCACTTTATAACCTCTTTATCTCCACTTAGTGCATAAATCCCGTCATCTACACTTTATCACCCATTATCTTCAATCAGCTCTAGAGTTCATGTATATGGAGGTAGACATGACAGTCGCTAGCAGTTATAGGGCCTCAAACTCTTCTCACTGCATAACGTCATCTTAACCCTTTAATGACTAGAGGGGTATGCAAAACATTGCAGTCCTGGCACATCATGGGTCCAACATGCAATAACGATCCATGGCGTGCCAGGTCCGTCATGGATTTCATGGCTCCCCACGCGGCTGCACGCCGTTTGGAGAGCCCTGATACAGATCGGTTAAAAAAAAAAAGTCCTTGATCCTCAACTGCCGGCCATGTGCGCTTGCGACCAGTCCTTAGGGGGTTAAAGGGTTAAGTAGGACCATGCACTCTTCCTGCTTCCGTTTGGAAAAAGGTGCCAGCAACTGCCATATCCGCCTCCATGGACAGACATCCAGGACTGACTGAAGATGTTATCTCTTGAACAAAGGTAAAATTCATAGAGGCCATTAGGATTTTGACCATATGAGAAAAGGGGGAATTATTTTTATGAGGTGTCAGTTCTCCTTAAATCGTAATGGTCATTATGCATCAAACATCCGCTGATTGGTTCCCCAAAATGAATCGTAAATTATTATATGATATTAGTTCACGGAGGTAGATATAATTATTTGTTGCAAGACCCCAAACTCCACCTATTGAAAAATCCTTAAAGTAGAAGTACTTCTTCTAAATCTGTATTAGTGTTTTTCCTGCTGTGTCAAAAAAAAAAAAAAAGGGTACTCTCACTGCTGGGCGATATTTTTTCTTAATTAAAATATTATTACAGCTCATCGTTTTTGTAACACCACCAGGTGGTGCTGTTCTTATCAATTATTATGGAGAGCAGTAGTCAATGACTCAAACTTTCCCAAATAATGTGTTTAGAAAATTAGCTCTTTATATACTTGGAGCTGTTGCCAGGGCTGGTGCAAGGATTTTTGCCACCCTAGGCAAAACCTAAATTTGCCACCCATTTGGCCCCACCCCTTTATACCCCACCTCTTTTCATGATCGTTACCTCTTTTCATGATTGTCCTCTCTTTGCCCCCCTGGGCCAGTCTGCCCCTGGAGATTCCCCCACCAGCTCCAACTTTCCTCCACCAGCTCCACTTTGCCCCACCAGCTCCAACTTGCTGATAGCCCCCTATCAGCTTCAGTTTGGCCCACCAGCTCCACTTTGCCCCTATCAGCTCCAATTTGCCCCCCCATCACATACCTATAGCTGCTGGAGCTCCCGCGCAGCCTTCTCTTCAGTAATGCAGAGCGCGCCAGGAGATCATGACTCCCATTACTAAAGAGCCGACTGGGATGAGGGAGCACAGTAGCGACACAGACCTGGCTGTGCTGCGGTTCCCGGTATGGCACATGCGGGCGCAGCTCTTCTCTGCTGCATGCCCGCTCCCCTAGTACATGTGCGCCCTAGGCCGGCGCCGGCCCTGGCTGTTGCTAACCGCTATGATTTAAAATCATAAAAACCTAATCAAAAATCTCCCAGCAGTGGACATAACTTGTTTTACTCAGCAGTAAAGGCCACATAACATACAATTTTCAGGTGATTAACCCTTTGAGGGCCAGAGGGGTACGCAACGCATTGCGAAGCAATGTGCCGAGTACCCCTCGGCACTCAAAGGGTTACGAATGCTTTAGTGGGTGAGGTTTGTGGCACTATTACTATTTAAAAAATTGCTTGTGTGTACATTATATCATGTACTAATGAAATATTAATTTGGTGAATTGATTCATAGAGGCATTAGGATTAAAGTAAGCATGGTTTTATTAGGTTGTGTTAGTGTTGCTTTAAAGGGATAGTAGTACTTGTAAAATGTAAAAAATATATATATTGTAGGATTCAAAAATACCTTTTGCATCATATGTTGGTGCCTGATTAGTTTCTTATTTAAATAGTCAAAACAAAATATGTTGTAGGATTTATCCCCATGGGTAAGACGAGGGTACTCCCATTTATGAAAGGTGATTTATTCAAAAGTTATTGCAGTTCAAACTTGTTTTTTTTTTTTTTGTGCAGTGTCACGGTGGCCTGGAATTGTACAGTGGCGCTGTTGCTACACCATCGTATTGAGGTTTATGGTCAATTGACCTGAGCTGTCCATAGGATGGTGTAGCAACAGCGCCACTGTACAATGTCAGCCCTCTGAGATACTATACCTACAAATTTCAAGTTTGAGTTGTAATAACTTTTGAATAAAACACCTTTCAGCAGTGGAAGCACCCTTGTTTTATTCAAGGGGATATACCCTATCCCCCTGAATAAAACAAGGGTACTCCCACTACTGAAAGGTGTTTTATTCATATTTTGTTTTGACTGTTTAAAGGGATAGTAATACTTCATTGTATCTTTATTTTATTTTGTAGGCATTAAAAAAACATGAAGAAAGATATAAGTCTTATCTCTCAAACCTTTATGGTTTGAGAGATACTCACAAGCAATGTTTCCCCCTCCTCCCGCCCCTTTTACCTAGTGTAAGCCATCTCTTCTCAGATGTGGAATGCAGTCCATAGAGCAGACAGATAACAGCAGGGGACAATCTTCTTCCTATGAGAACAATGAAAGCCCTTCCCCCCTTGACAGGTTTTCCTTTATCTTAATTGAAGATTGTCCCTCTCTGCAGTCTACCTGGGCACCTCCCTTCTGATCTGGCTGAGCAGTGTTACATCAGTAAAAGGGGCGGGAGGGGGATACTTTGTCATTGAATTACTCTTGAACTACAACTCTGACAGAATTGAAATAACACTCTCAGGTACCGACATATGAAGCAAAAGGTATTTTGTTTGCTACAAGCATTGAGGAGGAAAGCAGCCTTTCAGGAAGCCTGAAGTTCAAGCCCTAGTGCTTCTTGAATATATGGAAGGTCTTCCACGTGGTGGCTCTACAGATCTGTCCAATAAAGATTCCTGCCTTTTCAGTCAAGGAAACAGCTGTAGGTCTGGTGGAACGGGCTTTCCGTGTCTTCAGAGGTGTTTTCTCTTGAGTGGAGGTTTCTTGAGCGGTGGCCGATTGCATCCATGTGGCAATAATCAGTTTAGAAGCTCTCATACGTTTGAAGGACCAAAGAAATTACAAAGAGAAATGGAGTCTTCCGAAATGCTGTTGTCCTATCTACAAAGCACTATAAATGAACTTCTATAAGAACTGATGAATTGTGTTACACAGATCTCCTTATTTCAAGCCAGTATATTTATGGTGCTGCAGGAGGGCTTCTGTTTAGAGGCCGACCAAACCTTGAGTGGAACGCCGGATAATTCAGGACACAGGGTCGCAGGTATTGTGGAACAGCTGACGCCTCTGGACATCCCTGAGGATCAGGACCATATCTAGAAAGTCCTTGCATATATTGCAATTAATGTAATGTTTCTTTAAAAAGTAATACTTTTTTTTTTAATCTACACCATATTACTAGGACCATTCATATCTTATGATACATTGTTGGACATTACCAATTATCCTTTACTTTTTTTTTTTTAGCTTTCTGCATTCTGTATTTTATTTGGTTGCGGGACCCAATATGTTTATATTGTAGTCATCATATCACTTCTATACCGGATGGTGTGTCACACCATCAGAATGAGTCTGTCACACCCTTCCAAAAATATATATATTTTTTCTGCATACAAGGTTTACAAACAATGTAATATACCAGCTATGTGACATGACTTAAAGCAGTGTTTCTCAACTCCTGTCCTCAGGACCCACTAACAGGCCAGGACTTATGGATTTCTCTGCTAGAGCACAGGTGTGGTGATCAGAGGCTCATTCACACTGATTAACTCACCTGTGCTCTAACAAGGAAATCATGTGATCAGAGGCTCATTCACATTGATTAACTCACCTGTGCTCTAACAAGGAAATCATCAAATTCTGGCCTGTTAGTGGGTCCTGAGGACAGTAGTTGAGAACCACTGACTTAAAGGGATAGTACATTTTCAAAATAAATGCAGCTCAGATTATTCTTTATAGTTTTTGGGCCATGTAGAGTGTTATTATCATTCCCTACAATGTGTAGCTCCAGAGTACTTGAATTATAAATTGTCCCCCTCCTGCCCCATTTGCCTATGTAAAGCTGTTCAGCAAGACTGTCCGGGTGGATCACAGCAAGGGACAATCTTCTGTTAGCATAAGGAAAAACCTGTCCTCCTCTTTCAAGGGTATCAGGGTTTTCCTTATCTCACAGCTAGAAGATTGTCCCTCACTGTGAGCTGTCCTGTCAAGCTACCAGATTCCACATATGCAGGGAGGTGGCTTACATTAGGTAAAAGGGGTGGTAGAAGGACACTTTATAATTCAATTACTCTGGCACTATGCATCTATAGAGAATGATAATACTGCTCTACATGGCCCAAAAACTATAAAGAATAATTGGAGCTGCATTTATTTTGAAACATTACTATCCCTTTAAAAAAGTGGAGTACAACTGCACTAGAGGCAGAACTGCCCATGGATTGTTGTCACAAAATGTGACTCCTTTGCTGGACAATGAGAAAATGGTCACAAAGCTCCAAGAAAAACACAGCATCTACAGATAATCAGAAAGCCACAGAAATATATTTGTACATATAAATACAATTACAGTAGAGTAGATTTATTACAGCAGTTAATGAGCATGCAGCAGTTTTATGGTAAAAGAAAATGCTTTTTAACCCTTTGAGTGCCAGAGGGGTACGGAACGCATTGCAAAGCAATGTGTTCGGTACCCCTCTGGCACTCAAAGGGTTAAATGATCATGTGTCAGGAATTAGGGCTTTGTTCTCCCTCAAGGATTTAGAACTCTGATCCTCTAGGGGAGGAGCTAGCAGCTGATTGTTCAGTCATATAGGTCTGAAGACTATTTAGATTCAACCGGCCAAAGTGACCATTTTTCTTTAACCCTTTGAGTGCCAGAGGGGTACACAATGCATTGCTTTGCAATGTGTGGCGTACCCCTCTGGCACTCAAAGGGTTAAAAAAGTAATTCCTGTGACTGCATCATCTTTTTTTATGCAATTTTTTTTTGTGTGTGTGTGACTGAAGTTGGAATCATACCAAGAGAATAAATGACTGGTTAATAGAAATACTGAACAAGAGAGCATTAGGTATACAGCAATCAAATATATCTATAGACAATTTTGCATTGGAATGCAATGTTGTACAATGGCATTTCACCATATTATGATGCTTGTATGTTCTAAAGAACAAGGGTTGGTTCTTTTCGCCACAGAATTTCTCCTTTAAAGGGATAATAATACTTAATAATTACTAATCCCTATATTAGTCATATTAAAAAGAAATGTATTGCCCCCAGTTTCATCTCTCAAACCTTTATGGTTTGAGAGATAATCGCTCCTAAAGTTGCCCTCCCCCATCCTCGAAGTCAGCGTTGTAGCTGACTGAAGGGAAATCCGGTCTTACGATAATCAGGCGGCTCTGCAGCACAGCTGGATCGCGTTAATAAAAAAATAAATCTTTCACTGAAATGGCCTTCTACGTGTGCTTGGTTTGCAAGCACACGTAGAAGACCGTTTTAGTTAAATATTTTTTTTTTTATTAACGCGATCTAGGATCTTCTGCAGAGCCGCCTGATGATCGTAAGACCGGATTTCCCTTCAGTCAGCTACAAAGCTGACTTCAGGGGAGGGGGGAACTTTAGGAGCGATTATCTCTCAAACCATAAAGGTTTGAGAGATGACACTGGGGCAATACATTTCTTTTTAATATGGCTAATATAGGGATTAGTAATTATTAAGTATTAATATCCAGACTTCCAACACGAGTTGAGTAATTCTGAGGCAAACTAACTATACCATAGGGAACAAATATTTGCCATTGATATGAATGAGGCTTTTCAAATCTTGAATGCCAGAGAGGTTGCCAAGGTATTGTGAAGAAAATTTGTGGCTTTTTAGCTGATTTTTGTTAATTTACATTGTTTAGCGATTACATCATATATGTATTTTTTATATTAAAATAATCTTATTAAGGAGATTGAAGAGTGGCACCTTCCTTTCTGATCCATGGGCACCTGAGCCGAGACAGGGTTGTTTTCTCTGCGGGTATACTGTGTGTTGGGAGAAGGTGTAAGCTTCTACCCAACCACTACAATTGTGAGTATACTACTTTTTTACATCTACTCAACATTAATTTGGATAACAGGCACTACTGGGTGCCCTTTTCCTTTGTATTTCTCGATTTCTTACGTTTTGGAGATCTTAGTGAATTGGCTCTATAGAATAACACAGCAACTGGAGAAGTGATCTCAGCTTTATCACTCCTTAGTGCGTAACCCACATTGTGACCTTTCTAGATTTCAAGAAGTTGAAAGCCCAGTTTAAAATCAGTGGGGATTTCAAATTGTTCCCGTTAGTGTAGCTGGATTGCCTCAGAATTGCTCAAATTCTTAGTACATCAGTCTCCTTCTGTTAACCATTTAAAGGGATAGTAATATTAAAAATGTAATAAATATGTTGTAGAGTTTATTCCCCGTAAAACAACAGTACTCCCACTGCTGAAAGGTGTTTTATTCAAAATTTATTGAAGCTTCAGGTTGAAATTTTAAGGTGCAGTATCACAGTGGCCTGAAATTGTTCAGTGTTGCTGTTGCTGCACCATCCTATGGAGATTTATGGTCAACTGGCCAGAGCTGTCCATAGGATGGTGTAACAACAGCGCCACTGTACAATTTCAGGCCACTGTGATACTGCACCTAAAAAAATCTAAGTCTGAGCTGCAATAACTTTTGAATAAACCACCTTTCAGGAGTGAGTCCCTTTATTTTACTCAGGCGGATAACCCCTACAATATTTTATGTACATTTTAAGTACTACTATCCCTTTAAGAACCAGAGAAGTGTGCAATTCATTGGTTCATAATTCGCTGCAAACCCCTCTGGTCTAAATTAAGACCGACTAGTTCCTAGAACAATAGTTCCTCTTTAAGTTCCCACACAACTGACCTTTAGTATAATGAAAGCATTCTTAAATGTATGAATTGATGGCTAGCAAGATACAGTTTTACCTTGATCCATTAAAGTGATAGTAAAGTTTCACAAAAACAGCAGCTCCAATTAATCTTCATAGTATTTGAGCCATAGAGAGTGTTATTTCATTACTGTGAGCGATGTAGTTCAAGAGTAATTGAATGATAAAGTTTCCCCCTCCCGGCCCTTTTACCTAGTGTAAGCCCCCACTCCTCAGATGTGGAATCCAGTCCTGGGACCAGACAGCTCACAGCAAGGGACAAGCTTCTTACTGTGAGAACAATGAAAACTCTGCCCCCTGGACAGGTTTTGCAGGTTTTTCCTTATGCTCACTGAAGATTGTCCCTCTCTGTGATCCATCCAGTCTTGCTGCTCTGAGGTGAGCAGTGTTACATCAGTAAAAGGGGCGGGAACAGAATACTTTATCATTCAGTTACTCTTGTACTACAACTCTAACAGAATTGAAATAACACTCTCCATGGCCCAAATACTATGAAGATTAATTAGAGCTGCTTTTATTGTGAAACATTACTATCCCTTTAACTAACAGACACACTGCACATGTAACCTGCTTCTGTACACTTTGTTGTAGATCAGGACTGAATAAGACATATACTGTAATTGAAGGAAGCAAATGCCTCCTCTCAGCTGTCAAATGAGTGACTTGTAAACAAGATCTGATTCCTAAAAATAAGGTGTATCACATGCAGAACAAGCCAAACCCTTCTCTCCTCCCAGAATTGTGTGATGTTTAACAAGTTCTGAGTTAAGAGAAAAACATTTGTGACATTTAGGACAAATGAGCAGTTTGTCATGGGCCGCTTTTTTCTTTTCCGTTGCAGGATCTCTTTGGGTGGATTTGTTGCATATCGATCCGCCTGTTGGGGAGAAAAAGAACTTCAGAAAAAGTCTTGGGGACTCCTGAATCCAAAAATCGGAAAAAAAATGCTCCGTGGGCTAGAGGGGCTAACTGGCACACAAAGGGTTAATACGTAACCCAATCTGTGATCTGCAGGACTGAGTGGCATCAGTGAAACACTCCACGAACATGGGAGATTCCCCTAGGACACACTGAAGGTGGATTCAGCAACACTGGGCTTCCATGGAGAGAAAATAAATATTGCTCTGTCTCCCATAAGTGCTGAGTGAGACACTGATTTCGCTCAGCCCTGCAAGTCATGGAGATCTACAGGGGTAATGGGAAGGAACAGGTGAGGTTTAAGCCTTTGAGTGCCAAAGGGGTGTCTAACGCACTACTTTTGTAGTCTCTGACAGAAAGCTCCTTGGAAACAGAACCATGGGTTACACTTACAAGGACATAAAACTGTAAAGTAAGGGAAGATGAAAAACATAAAATAATAAAAGTTACACATAGGTTGACTTCTACAAACTCATAATGTGTCAAAATGTAGGGTTGCTGTCACTTTAACAGTTTGAATATCGCTGCAATGCCCACTTTATAAACCCATATTTAGGAGTCTTTTTTAATTGTATAAGTATTATCTGTACCAGGAAATAGTGATATGGGCTGTGGGTGTGGGTCATGGCAGAGGTGGGGGAGTGGTTATGGGAAAGCACTCCAGTGGAGCTGGGTGACATGCAGCCTGCATGGAAATTATATCTGGCCCTTGGATCTGGCTGGCTGCTATACAGATACAGAAGTGGTGCTCTGCAAGCAAATATCACTATTGGCTTTTCCTGAAAATAATAATTTTATTACAATGCACAAGTCTGATACAAATGTTTCACTGTATAAGAGCAAAGATACATAGTTGATACATTCCATTTGTAGCAGCACAGCTCTTAATCAGGAGCACAAGAAACATCTGGGTGAATTACAGATGGAGAAGGAGTATTAGTCAGAAGTTGTGCATCATAGCTGGGAACTCGACGGATTTACCAGGTCTCCGGGTAAAGAGGCTGATTTTCCGGTGGTGGGGAGTTTCCTATGAAACTCTGCCCACTTCTCTTCTTTCCCCACCCTGTTCTGCCCACTTCCCACCTACTTTATTAGCTCGTTAAACCCAGCCTCACCCGCTATTAAGCCCCACCCCTTTTTACACAAAGCGCACCGTTTATATCCTCCAACCAGCCATCCTCCGGGAACTCTAGAAAGAAAGGTTCCAAGTATGGTTGCGCATACAAACTCATTTTGTTATATATATGGGCTTAGAGGTTTAAGTGTTGTTGCTTGAGATGAAGATCAGGCCCTAAACACCAAATGATGGGCTGATTCCCACTGCAAGTGATAATAAAGGTATCTCTGGTTTTCTAGTTCCAAATTTCGCAATAAATGTCAGTGGGAATACGTTAGATAAAACTGGTGATATTATGTATAGCCTGCAGTGGAAACCTGCCCAATATGACATTTTATAAACAATTGAAATCATTTAATTTGTTTCAGTGGTAATGTTCCTGGTCTCAGTGGCTACCTGTAATTAGTGTAACACTTTCTTACCTGGAGGTGAAGCAGTGCGGTCCTTTGCCATCAGCGCATCAATACAAACCTCCTTTTCTTCTTCTTTTATACAGTGAACATTAACTTGGTCCATCCCGGATTGGTCCTAAAAACAAGCGCAAATGTCCCATGCGTGAAAAAATACAATGGTGTAACTCAATCACTTGCACCATAGGGATAAGTAAACCATTAATTCATTTAAATGGAGCTTTTTAACTCCTTGAATGCTGGAGAGGTTTCCAATGCATTGTCAAGACCTTTCTAGAATCCAAGGGGTTAAAAACAACGATTTTTTTTGTTTCTTACGATGCAGCTGGTTCGCTCTACTCCACTTTTACACATATGGGCCCTTGTGTATTCACTGTGGGTGAGGTACTAAGAGAAATCGGGGGCAAACCAGCTGCACCATTGAGGATAAACATTCCCCAAAATTCATACTGATTTAAATGGGGCTTTTAACCTTTAAAGGGGAACTCTCACCTCCTATAAATAAAACTTTGTCCCCAATACAGGTTGAATCCTTTTTTTTTTTTTTTTTTTTTAAATCGCTAATTTTATGGAGAAATAAGCTTCTAAAGTGTTACCGCATGACATCACATCAGGCCTCGGTGCGGTACAGCTCTGTACCACACGGCTGGCAATCTTCTCCTCCCTGCTGTACCTCACTCCCTCCTCATCTGATACTGGAATCCTCCATATGACCTGGCGTACTCTCACTGGCAAGAGAGAGGTCACCTGGAGGATTCGAGGATCAGACAAGGAGGAGGGAATGAGGTACAACATGGGAGGAGAAGACTGACAGAGCTCTACAGCAGCGAGGTCAGCAGTGAAGTAATGAGGTAACACTTTAGAAGCTTATTTCTCCATAAAAAAACCTGATTCAGCCTGTATTGGGGACAGAGAGTGGAATAGGTGTTACTTTATAGGAGGCGAGAGTTCCTCTTTAAATGCTAAAGGGCTCTTCAAAAGCATTGTTTCGCAATGAGCTGGAGACCTTTTTAGCACCTCCTAATAACCTTCCACTTACCTTATTGTGGCTAGAAAATCCTAATGACCCCTATTATTTTTTCCCTTGTGCCTTGGCTCAAAATATTTTCAATCAGTTCTGGATGTCGTATCCACGGAGGTGGACATGACTCCTGTTGGCAGGACTACTGGACCTCAAACTCCACCCACTGAAACATCTGTTCTTCCGTCCATAGTTCCCAATACAGACAGAATGCCATGAACAGCAGCGGGCAGAGTCTGAAGTCCTGCTAGCAAGTGTCATTTTCATGTCTATGATAAATATATAAACAAGTGGGGCAAGCACTGACTATCGGCACCTCCTAATTAACCACTAAAATAGTGGGGTGTTCTCAAGACTTCAAAACACAACCATATGCTAATCATGGAGATCCAAAGTCCTAAAGGGACAACAACTCCAGGCTAGAGAAGTCTTTATAATTGAGGCACTCTCAACAGAGGTTTGCAAAATATCACAGACAAATATTTATTGGGTACAAAAACAATAATACAAATTATCGCCCATTAGGCTTCGTCATTCCCTGACAAAGCCTAATGGGTGATACGCGTTGGGATTCGTAATCAGAGGAGGTCTTCAGTTGGTTCCCGTTTCATTATCTCCCTTGCTGTGTGATAAGTACACTTTTTGATATTTATATTCCTGGTGGTTGATATATTTTTTCTTTTGTTATTTTTCCTTCACTCAACAGGGTATTTCTGGTTACATGACATATACATTTGTTTACCTATTTTTGGTGTTATGTATGTCATACCTGGTTTACATATATTGTATAACGGGCTTTTTTTCAACTGATGTGTCTTCCTCTGTAATGTTTTTAATTGTTCTTAACCCTTTGAGTGCCAGAGGGGTACGCAACACATTGCTTTGCAATGCTTTGGGTACCCCTCTGGCACTCAAAGGGTTAACATTAGTCATTTGTATACGGTAATTGTTTTTTGTACCCAATAAATATTCGTCTGTGATATTTTGCAAATCTCTGTTGTGAGTGCCTCAATTATAAAGACTTCTCCAGCTTGGAGTTGTTGTCCCTTTAGGACTTTGGATCTCCATGATTAGAAAATGATTTTCATGTCTATGCACGTGATATCCAAGACTGTCATATCATGTTATCGCTTGAACCAAGGTGCGATGGCAAAAGTCACAGTGGACATTAGGGTTTTCTGTCCATAGAAAGGAAGTCATTATTATGTGTTTACTGTTCCTTTGAAATCCCCATATTATCTGTTACATACGGTGAAGCTGTTTCACTGCAAAACTTCTCCACGCCTGTCTTTATACCTATACCTAAATGACTCTTACTTTACCACAAATCATCTTAACCCCTTAAGCACCAGAGGGGTGACCAATGTATTGCTTTGCAATGCACTGCTCACCCCTCTGGTGCTAAAGGGGTTAAAAAGTTTTGAATAACCTAAAACGGGTTCAGGAGGGAGGGGTTTCAATTTTTTGACAACAAGCCCATTGAGATATTTTGCTCCTAAGAGATATGAGGGCCCCCAAAAGGTACAGCACTCCAGTAATTACATATTGTTAATTACAGAGAGATGCAACTGCAGAGTTAGTACAGTCACAGGGAAACATACACACTCCATATTATTAAAGTAGAACTTTCATCCAATATAAAGTCGCCCTGCAATAATTAAGCAGGTAGAGACTAGCTTTATAATATATATGCTACCTCTGAAATGTAGACGATTATAAAGAAATCCTCTATTTTAGGAGACTGGCGGCCCGGTTAGTGCAGTCTGCGCGCCTGCAACGTCAGTGCCTTCTGGTTACCTTGTGGCTCACTGCAATGCTTCACAATGGAGACCGGGACTGATAGCGCAGGTGTGTAGACAAGATGTCTGTGCTGATGCCTGTCTTCCGGTCTCCTAAAGTAAAGTATTACTTTATAATCTGATGCATTTCAGCGGTCACATATATATAGTACAAAGCTAGTCACTACCTGCTTAATTATTGCAGGGTGACTTTATATCGGATGAACGTTCCGCTTTCATGTAGAGTGTGGGTATTTAAGGGGCAGTTATCATATTTTACCAAGTCTGCTTTGTTGGGGCTTGGTAGAAAACCCAGGTCAGTTCTCTGCAGTCCATAAATGGCAGCTATCAGCGGTTCGGGGGTCTGGGTGACATGTGTGCACATTCTCTGCAGATCTGCAGTCTGAATTTCAAGCCCAGTACAGTGGGTCTATGTGGATCTGTATCTCACAGGATAGGAAACTGTCCTGTGCAATGCAGCATCGGTCCACTGAGGGGAGCATTGTGGCTCTCCCTTCAGACCTCTGTTCTGTTCCCCTGTTGGTGTGTCAGAGCTCTCAGTGCAGCCTCAGATCAACCCTTTGAGTGCCAGAGGGGTACACAAGGCGTTGCTCTTCAGTGTGTTGCATACTCCTCTAGCACTCAAAGGGTTAATCCGCAGGTCTGCAAAGGGCATATATCAAATGATATTTTACTTTACATTGTAAGGGGAACTATCAATTATAAACAAAATACAGAATGTCCGATACACTGAAGAAAGGGTGCAATTTTGGAGTAAACCAGCTGAACCATAGGGGACAATTAATACCCCTGATTATCATTGATTTAAATTTGGCTTTTTTGTTTTTTAGTTTAGTCATCCCCTATTGTACAAATAGTTTGCCCCCCAACTTTTCCTATTTTCTTTACTAAAACAGCCTCGGAATGTTTATTATATAGCCCTGGCCTGTATAATCTGCGTTAGGGAAGGCAACTTCACCCTTTGACTGCCACAGAGGTATCCAACCCAGTGCTATGGATACCTCTCTGACATTCAGAGAGTTAATTAAGACTTAACTTTTTTATTCAGAAGTTAAAATATAATAAAATTGTAAAATGTATTACAAAATACATTTAAATCAATTGCTGATTTATTTTTCCTTTATGACGCAATTAGGTTCCACCAGAAATGTCCCTCTGTAAATGGCCTTTAAAGGGATAGTAATGTTTCACAATAGAAGCAGCTCCAATTAATCTTCATAGTATTTGAGCCATTGAGAATGTTATTTCAATACTGTCAGAGTTGTAGTTCAAGAGTAATTGAATGATAAAGTATCCCCCTCCCGCCCCTTTTACTGATATAACACTGCTCACCTCAGAGCAGCAATACTGTCTGGATGGATCACAGAGAGAGACAATGTTCAATTAACATAAGGGAAAAACCTGTCAAGGGGTCAGGGTTTTCCTTATGTTCACAGTAAGAAGATTGTCCCTTACTGTGATCTGTCCAGTTTCAGGACCAGATTCCACATCTGAGGGGAGGTGGCTTACACTAGTCAAATGTGTTGAAGATCTCTCCAGCACTCAAAGAGTTAAAGCAGACCTGTCACCTAAGGCAAGTTTAGTTAACTATAAAGGGGAGTAAAACCGGTCTATATGTTGTGTAAGCCATTTGCTGGTGAAATAAAGAGTGAGAAATTAACCATTATTTGGCGGCACTTTATGCTAGTTACTGGTCCAGCATGTGAACTATTACCACACACTGTGATAAGATTAAATCTTGGCAGGGCCAAACACCCGAGGCAAACTAAAACTAACTAAACTTGTCTTAACCCTTTGAGTGCCAGAGGGGGTACAGAACGCATTGCACTCAAAGGGTTAAGGTAATAGGCCCACCTTAAGCAACTGAGTGCCAGAGGGGTATGCTTTAGATACCCTTCTGGGACTCAAAGGGTTAAAAGCACCATTTAACGAGGTAGTAGTTCTTAATGGAACAGTCATCCTTCCTACACTAAACTAGCTGAAAATGCTGGCTATGTGCCCCTGACTAATACCAACTTGCTCCATCAGTTCAGGGGTTAATACTTACTGAGTTGCATGACTGATCCCACGGTTATTCCCTAAGACTAAGGAGAAGTGGCCTCCACTTCCTGTCTGTGATTGGTGACTGGTTCTATGGGAGCTGAGATCTGGCACTGACATCTCAAGCGCCCATAGGGCCAGTGCACTTGCGAAGAGACAAAATCCTGCAACTTAAATGATCGTAGGAGGGTTTTCTCTTCCTTTAACCCTTTCAGCACCAGAGTGGTGCACAGTGCATTGCAAAGCAATGCTTCGCGCACCCTCTGGCACTCAAGTGTTAATATGTAAAAAATATATTATATTGCAAGGATTTTTCTGCTGATTAAAACAAAGATACTCACACTGTACAGAGGGATTTTAGTCAAACGTTATTGCAGGTCAAATTTGCATTTTTGGGTGTAGTACTTCCATGGCCTGAAGGTTTGCAGTGGTGCTGTTGCTGCAGCAGCCTATGAAGGGTTACGATCAATGACAACAGCTGTGCATAAACTGCTGTAGAAAAGCGTCACCATAAGGTTTCAGCCCATGGAGGTAATGCTCCAAAAAGGGCCAATGTGAGCTGCAATAACTTGAATAAAACATCTCTCAAAAGTGGCAGTATCCTGGTTTAACTTAGCTAACTAAACAATACAATATATTTTTTTCCATATTGTACTATATTATTCCTTATAATGAATGGGAATGTATATTTGCTCCCCATGGTGCAGAGCTGTCTCATTTTTGTCTTGGCACATGCGGCCCTTTGTTGTCATACCAGATCACAGCCACCAGGCTCTTGCTTAATTGAGGTGATGTTCTGTGTGCTTTCACCACAATCCCGTTTGGGCTCAGGAAACTGCAAACACTTGTCTGCTGTGGGACGCAATGATGTAGCGGATGTACAGGCATCAACCATACGCACTGAGCCCGGCATGCCGCGACCTCTATTCCACTGGCTGAGGTCAGTGTTCGTACTGGCATGTTTAACTTCGTAGTAATGATTGGATTCTATCTTGACCTCTTTCACTTCATAGAAATGATCGCTAGCTGTTCCAACTCTAATGACAGAAACTGGCATTTTTCTAAGTTGCTTGCGTGGTGGCAGGGAGGCATTGTCGTCTATGGGAGAATGTACTTCATTTCCTGGGAAAATTGTTGGCAGTGCTTCTGTCTTAAGAACATACCTGCTGCCTTGAGCAATGTAAGAGTCTGGAGAAAAATGATCAGAACAGATACGGAAAATCTCTGTTCTCTTTCCTTCCAAAACTCGTTGTGCAAATGTGTCCAAGTCACCAAAGTTCTGTCCAGTCTGCTGAAGCCACTGCTTTATCCTGTCCAGGTTATATGGAAACACGTGCAATGTGATGCCTCTGGAAGTAGTTGCCTTCCGTGTGGAATTCTTACAGTCTCTTACAATGCACTTTGGCATGGCTTCCCCCTGAAAAATAACATTCACGGTTTTAGTTTGATAAAGACTAGAAGGTATTTTACATATTTTTCAAGTGTATACTATGTACAGTCAAATTGCCTATACTTTATTTTTAATCTTACATAGTAAATTAGGTTGAAGAAAGACAAAAATCCATCAAGTTCAACATTTGCCACAGTACAACCCAGAAAATGAGAATTATATAAGTCTCCCTGACTCCAAGATGGGTATTAGTCTGTTTACCAGATCTTCTTGTTGTACCGATTAATACACAATATAACCCTGTATGTTGCCTTCTGCTACAAATGCATCTAATCTTCTCTTGATTGCATCCATTGTATCTGCCATTACCACAATCTTGAACAAGGAATTCCACAATTTAACAGTCCTCACTGTAGACAAACCTGTCTGCTGAAGCTGAAACCTCCTTTCCTCCACTTGTAATGAGTGTCCCCAATTGCATTTATTATTAGTAACATGTACTTCTCTCACAGTAAGCTCCACGGTTCTCTGTTTGGGGGGGGGGTTACGTATCCCTCTGGCACTCAAAGGATTACAATATCAAATGATGCACTTGCAGAATAACTAAAGTCAAAATAAATGGTTACTCTCTATTGGAAACCAAATACGTACGTGGCTCACCAGCCGATTTCATGGGGCCAGGATTCAATTTCTGCTGATATATAATATATTTATTTATATATAATTGCATTTATAAAGATCATGGGCTGCATACAGGAAACTAAAGAGAAGAAAATGTGGAGTAAACCAACTGCACCATAAGAGACAAAGAATAATCCTTCAAATTCCCATAGACTACAATGTGGTTTTTAACCCTATGCATGCTAAAGAGGCCTCAAATGCATTTCAAATCAATGCACTGGAGAACTCTCTAGCATGCAAGAGGTTAAATCCACATTAAAATCAATGGGAATTTTAATTTGTCCTGTATGAAGCAAGTGGTTTGTGCCACAATTTTTATTTGTTTACTTTCAAAACACAGCTACACACATATGTATTTATTAAATAAAAAAAAAAAAAAAAAAAGCTTCCGCAATACAGCCCCATGAGTCTTTGTATAAATAACTCTTCCGGAATACAGCCCCAAGAGTCTATGTATAAATAACTCTTCCGGAATACAGCCCCAAGAGTCTATGTATAAATAACTCTTCCGGAATACAGCCCCAAGAGTCTATGTATAAATAACTCTTCTGGAATACAGCCCCAAGAGTCTATGTTTAAACTCTTCTGGAATACAGCCCCAACAGTCTATGTATAAACTCTTCTGGAATACAGCCCCAAGAGTCTATGTATAAATAACTCTTCTGGAATACAGCCCCAAGAGTCTATGTATAAACTCTTCTGGAATACAGCCCCAAGAGTCTATGTATAAACTCTTCTGGAATACAGCCCCAAGAGTCTATGTATAAATAACTCTTCCGGAATACAGCCCCAAGAGTCTATGTATAAATAACTCTTCCGGAATACAGCCCCAAGAGTCTATGTATAAATAACTGTTCCGGAATACAGCCCCAAGAGTCTATGTATAAATAATAACAATATGTAACAACATGAACGCCAGCTTATTTGAGGTTGTGAGACTGGTATTAACGAACAGTAAACATTTATCATGAAAAAAATATATATATTGTAGGGCATTCCAAAGAAATATTAATAACTGTGACAGTTTGAACTGTTATACATTTTTAAATAATCATCTCCCAGCAGCGGAAGTACACTTTTTCTTTATTTTCTTCATAATAAGACTTTATTTGTCCCCTTAAATGGTTAGTAATGTCTATATTAAAATTCTGTTCCGATTCTTATATCGCGTAGCACTATGTTTAAGTACTTACAGTTCTGTAGTTCAAAAGATATTTACCTTGAAAAGATCCCCTCCCGCCTCTTCTGGCCACATCACACTGCCTCTCAGTGTGGTCCGGATGGAGCGTGGCGAGTGACAATCTTCAGTAAGAGAAAAGGATAATCCTGCCCTCCTTTGTGAGGGGGACAGGGTTTTTCTTATACTTACTAACTGAAGATTGTCCCTCCCTGCATCCGTCCAGTCTCACAACCAGATTGCAAATCTAAGGGGAGGCGGCCAGAAGGGGCGGGAGGGGGATCCTTTCAGCTTTAAAGCGTTACTACAACCCTACAAAATCTTTAGCTTAACTAAGTCTCCATCTGGCGACTAGCTGCTTAGTAGCGCTAGTTGCCAGAATTATTAACTAATTTAACAGATTTATGCTCTCTTCTATGGCTGACAGTAGCACAGAGCATGGACATCTTGCCATTGTGACATCCACACGCCTGCGCGGTCAGTCCCAGCCGGGTGTAGGAGGCGTTGCTAGGAGCTGGGCGGCTCCAAAAGGGACTGACAGCTCAGGCGTGTGGACGTCACAATGGCAAGATGTCCTCGCTCTGTCCTACCTGTCGCCCATGGAAGAGAGGAGAAATGTATTAAATGAGGTAATAATTCTGGCGACTAGCGCTACTTAGCAGCTAGTCGCCAGATGGGGACTTAGTTAAGCTAAAGATTTTGTCAGGTGGTAGTTCTGCTTTAAAATCTTTTGAACTACAGAACTGTAAGTACTTAAACATACATCTACATGTTATAAAAATCTTAAAGAAGACTTGGAACAGAACTTTAATACAGACATTACTATACCTTTAAATATCCATGAAGGAACTGATAACCAGACATAAGATCACAGACTAACAAATGAGTGTTGCTAGACATTGGCTCATCCTTCATATATGTTCACCAGTGTTCTTGATGCATCTCACGCTGTGCAAAAAGGAAATATAGAATTTAACCTTCTGAGTAAAAATAGGGTACTTCCACTTCTAAAAAATTTTTTTCTTTAATCAAAAGTTAATGCAGCTTAAAATTGTATTTTTTTGGGATGCAGCATTTCCGTGGTTTGAAATTTTATGGTGATGCTGTTGCTACAGTAGTCTATGGACAGCTATATTCTGTGACTGTAACCATCCACAGGCTGATGGACCTCACCTTAACATTTCAGGCCATGGAGATAGTGCACCCCAAAATGCAAGTTTGAGCTGCAATAATTAAGAAAGAAACAAAAATGATATATATAAATTTATCTCAGCAGTGGATGCACGTATCCTTGATTTATTGAGGAGGGTAAACAATGCAAAACATATTTTCCCATTACACAAAAAACTATAATTTTAGTATAAAATTAAAATACCTGGTTTGTATCACAGCACACAATAAAAGAATTTGCCAAGGGGGAGCTCCCATAGGACTAAAGAGAATCCGGAAAAGCAGTCACCACAGTAGTAGTTTTGGACAATCTAGCACTCCACCGCAGCAGCTGCAAAACATGATTCAGTTACTAGTAATACTTATTATATAAAATGTATAATATTTCAAGCAAGTAACTGGATTGATACACCTCTTGAAATATCTATCTTAAAGAAAAATCTTTATTTAAGTCCTTGAATCTGAGAGGGGGTTTGCAATGCGTTCAAGACATCTGTAGCCCCCCAAGATATTAACCCTTTGAGTGTCAGAGGGATATCCAATGCATTGCTTTGCAATGTGTTGGATATCCCTATGGAACTTAAAGGGTTAAACCACAGGTGTCCAAGTTCACTCCTCAACAGCTACCAACAGTCCACGATTTAAGGATTATCCTATCTGAGAACAGATGGGCCAATCAAAATGAACGAGCCACTGGTTAACTCACCTGTGCTCAATCAGATAAATCCTTATATCCTGGCCTGTTGGTGGCCCTTGAGGATTGAAATTGGACAGCCATGTATTAAACACACTCAGACAGCACCTTACAGGCAACATCAGACCTGCAGATGAAGCTGGGGTTCATTGTGAGTACCAGCAGAGCAATGGAAAACAGATTGCTGAGGCTTCCTCGTTGGTACCACAAGAAGAGACTGATCTGCATACATCAGGCCTTTGGCTGGCAGGGGATAAAGGGAATTGTAGGGCTTCAGGTTGCCCATGTCAGTCACAGGCCCTCTGTTTTCTGGCTTGAAAGTCTGACACTGAAAGTCTGTGGAGGCTGCGTGCACAAGCAGCGAAGCTTGTAGCAGAGAGCCACATAGTTGCAATGCACTCTGCAAATGAGGGGGTTAGTTTTTTTGACTCCCAGGAGGAGGAAAAGTGTAGTTCTAGGGCTGTACTGTGTGACTCCGGGGTCTCTACCAAGTCTGGTTCCATGGTAGCAGCAGTAAAACATAATTGCCATTTAAATATAATTGTAAAAGGCAGAAAAATTCACAATTTGTGGAAGGAAGAATGTTTTGTTATGGCATCTGCATAGGGCCTTATGATTAAAATAACATTTTGAAAAATTATCTACACCACGGAGGAGAAATAAAAATTCCATAAATCTGTATTGATTTTAAGTATAAGTATCTAAAATGATAGGTGATTTTGAAAGAGTTTTCAGAATCCCCTATACAGAAAAAGGTGCCCAAATAGACCTAGAATGCAACAATGTGTATATACAAACATATATAACTCAATCAAATGCACTCTTATTTAAAACTGGTCATAATGGGAGTACTCACAACTGATTAACACCTAAAAATTTGCTTTTGGTGCTAAATTTTAAAAAACAAAACAAAAACAAAAAAAAAAAACACACATTCCTTTCCTCCCAAAACTCCAAGCTGGTTCCTAAATATTATCTTTGGCCCCTACGTTTTCAGTCTTTTTTCACCCCTGCCTGTGGGTAAATAAAATGATCTTGTGAGATTTAAGAATGAATGTTCTGGTAAGAAAGAAAAATCCAAGCATTATTAATAATAACTGCCCATTATCAAGTGACTGATTTTAATGACCAATGCCAATAAGGATATACAGAATCTTAGCTTTAAGGAAAGAACATGTGTAAAATATATATTGTCTATACATGTTTCAGTTCATTCAGTGCTAAAAATCATAATGAAAAGGTGCAGTGGCTTAGCCCCCCTATTAAAAAATGAAGTATGTGTAGTCATGTCTTACAATTGCCCAAGATAACTTTCAATAACTGATGATGGCTGTCAATCATTTATACTAGCCTATCTAAAAATATACTTAAATACCATGTACTTCATGTCAGCATCTGTAAAAATGTTCGGTTTTCTAATGACTAAAATTTAGTGTTACATAAGCTCTGAGGAAACAGTCATTCCTGCCTGGATTGTTGGTTAATGGGCTGAGCTAAAACAACAGCAAGTACAAAAGCAGTGACTTTAAGTACTGTGCACTTTAGGGATATTATTGGATCCCGTTGTATGTTTCGCTCAATCAAAAGAAGACTGCCAGTTGCACTGAATAACCCACTAAACTGTACACTGTGCAGTTTAATAAAATGTCAGTTATAATGTAACTGGGGTATATGTATAAACACAACTGGATCAAATACACTGTACCATAGGTAACAATAACATTGATTACCCATCTGCTTTATTCTATTCAGAATAGCACCAGTGCTGATTATATAGGACCTCATCTGGTAATACGGAAAACAGCGCTTGTATCCGTACATAAGACAATAACCATATCCCCTGTTATGAATCTCATATGTAAATAACACATAAACAAACCATACCTTACTACAGCCGCCGTATAGTGAAACGGAAGTACGTACAACCAGCCGTGCGCCGATTGGCTGAGCTATGCCCAATCAAAGGTGATTAATTATGGGATCCTGGGACTTGTGGTTGTTTTGTGTGACTTCATTCTTAAAAAAACTGAAAAAGAACTGCAACTCCCAGAATGCCCCAGCAACTGGAAGCTTTAGGCAGTGAATTAGGGGATTAGCCTTACGGGCTTTTCAGGAGTGGGTTACCTCTATTCAAAGTTTGTACCCTCAGACATTTGCCAGACAAAAAGTGTGCGTTTACAGACACTACCCCTGACGGGCACTAACGTTATATTTTTTATCCCAAGTCCTAAAACGGGGTGAGCAATTATTTGAACCCTTTGAGTGCCAGAGAGATAAATGCACTGGAAACCTTTCTGGTACTCGAGGGGTTATACAGAATGTAGTATTGCGCGACTGTGCCCAGTGCTGAGATGTGAGTACAAATGGCAGAAGGTTAGAAGGACAGTGACACTAAATCTTTTGAGTTTCTGAGGGGTGCCAAAGCATTACTTTGCAATTCCTTGAGCTCCCGTCTGGTATTCAAATGGTTAATGTGGAAATAATATAATATTCAGGGTTTATCCTTCGAAATAACGCATGGGTATTCGCACTGCTTATATATTATTAGGAAAACATTACAGTCCAAACTTATATTTTTTTGAGTGCAGTCCATGGCCTGAATCTCTATGGAGGAGCTGTTGCTACAGCAGTCTATGGACAGTACTGATCAGTAGATCACAATATGTTGTACCAAGTGCTGCACTGTCCAATTTCAGCCCATGGGGATACTGCACACTAGAATATGCACGTTTGAACTGAAAATAACTTTTGAATAGAATATCATTAAGCAGTGGGAGTCCCCTTGGTTTACCTGGAAGGATAAATCCTGCAAAATATACATTTTCAATATGAAGCGTTTTCCTTGTGCTTCTGATCATACAGTTGTAGTGGCGATGTATTAGTTTTGTATCTGTGCACTGTGAGACTTATACATTGTATAAAATGAGTGCTTTGTGATGCGATGTATCATTCCAACCTCTGCAGAGAAATACCTTTTGGCTGTTATTATTGCAGTTGGTAAAAGCAGATCCAAAATCAGAATCCTATATAATAGTTGGCTAGGATGTTTGTCAGAAGCCGACATACACTGTAAAGACTGCCCGAACGCTCTGTGCGTTCAGGAAGTCCCTACAGTGCATGACTGCGTCGGCGGTAGGACGCAGAGCAGGACCGGCCTCTTAACCCTTTGAGTGCTATAGGGGTACGCAAAGCAATGCGTTGCGTATGTCTCTGGCACTCAAAGGGTTAACATCACCCGGCCCTTGGCCAACGTACACGGGCTTTTACACTAGTTTGAAGTAAAAAAAAAAAAAAAAAAAACCGCTTGGCAGCGGTGGGATTCGAACCCACGCCATCGAAATGACTGGAGCCTAAATCCAGCGCCTTAGACCACTCGGCCACGCTACCAGTTCTTTTTGAGTTTTACTGTAATCCATATATACGTAAATATGGTATGTCACAGACTACATTTTGTATTTATCTAAATATTTTTTCAATGGAACATTTGTTAATGCAACCCTCTCTTTTAATCGATAAAAGCAATAGATTTCAGGCGCTGATTGTTGTTTTAACTGGTTAAAATTCATGCAAAAAGTGACAACAATGCCAAATACTGACACGCGGTGGCGATCATCTCTCGTCATTGCTCCTTCACCATTGTACTGTGGTCCTTATTTATGGAGTAAACCAACTGCAACTTTGCAAACAATGTTTTTAAGCCCTTGCATTCCAGGAAGGTCTCCAATACGTTGCACGTAGACCTTTCTAGCATTCAAGGGGTTAAAAAACAATTTTAATTTAACTGAATATTGTATATGTCCCTTATGGTGCATTTGGTTTACTCCAGAATAACTCCAGTTTTTATAAACGTTGGACTGTGTGCCTTATGTGTAAAAGAAAATGGATACAGTATATGATAAACCAACAGCACAGAAGAAAAAAATTCATAAACTGAACTTTTTAACCCTTTGCATGTTTGAGAGGTCTCCAACACATAGCAATCCATTGGCAAACTCTCTAGTTTTCAGGGGGTTAAATGCCTCATTTAAATAAACTGGCCACCTCCACATTGGCCACCTCCAGTGGTTAATGTACTGCAGTAATAATAACCCTTGTACTCCCATGGAGGCCTGGATAATACACTGAAGACAAGGTTGACCCCTTGGGGACCAGATTTGTGTGCACTGCATTGCTTTGCAATGTATTTCCCAACCCTGTGGTGCCCAAGAGGTTAAAGGGATAGTAATGGATGTGAATAAATGTGGCTCTGATTAATGCTCATATATTATGGTTCATGTAGAGCTGTATATAAATTACGTCTGTCTTGTAGTTCAAAAGTAAATACATTTTAAAGTATGCCCCTCCCGCTCCTTTTATGCACTCCCCCAGCCGGTCCGGACAGAGCACAGCGAGGGACAATCTTCAGTGAGTGTAATAAAAATCCTGCTCTCCTTCATCAAGGGGGGCAGCGTTGTCATAATAGTCACAGCGAGAAGATTGTCCCTCGCTGTGAACTGTCCGGTCAAGAGTACGGATTCCACATCTGTAGGGAGGTAAAAGGGGTGGGAGCTGATACTTTAAAATGTATTTACTTTTGAACTACAAGTCAGACATAATTTATAAACAGCACCACACCATAATATATGAGCATTAATCAGAGCTACATTTATTCACATCCATTACTATCCCTTTAAGATCAAGACCCAATCAAGCTGTCTGTGAATAATTTTTCTCACTTTTCCTTTACAGGACAAACTGTACAGCACGTTAGGATTGAAGGAAATGTTCTTTCAATCTGAAGCCTTCTTGGAAACATCACAGCTGGAGACTTTGTGTTATAAATATCCATATTTACAGTAGGAAAACAGCTTTAATGTATCATTTTGTAGTCCTGTAAAACTGAGCCTCACAGCAGATGCACAGCATGTAAAGTGGAAGTGTTGCCTTTGCACGTGCCCAGTAGTGACACAGAGTCTGAGGTGGGGGAAGTTTGTTCCTGCTTAGACCCTGTATCAGACAGGAAGAAGGAACCAAACTCCCCTGTCACTGCAGGTTTGTCCAGGAAGTGAGAAAACAAGTCAGTGGGACAAATGGATAAAGTCAAAGGTAAGTATTTCTAGGGTAAACCAAATTTACCTTCGGAGCAAATAAACATTACAGTTTATTTCAGTGGGGTTTTATCCCCTTGAATTATTTACAGACTTCTGTACCATTCAAGGGGTTAAAATACATATCACTATTCACTAAGATAAAGAGGTGCAATTCTGGCCAAAACCAACTACACCATAGGGCTGAAGTTAACATTCCCAGTCAGTTAAATGGTGCTTTTCTCATTTAACACATTGGGGATTTTACCATCTCCCCATGGTGCAGTTGGTTTGCTCCAAAATTGCACCTCTTTAGCTTATTAAACTGCATGTCAGGGACCCGGTGAACCACAGCAGTGCAAGTGAGCGGGGATGAAAATCTCAGCCCCTAGTTCGCTGCATGCTCCCATGACACCCCAGGGCAGGGCAGACAGTGAACTATAAACCATTTAGATTTTTACATATATAGAGATTTATTGTTTAGGTTTATTGCTCGATTAAAAGTAAGAAATCTTACACATGAATTAGTGCATAGAAACATGAATTGGAGACCTGTGATGAACAGGGACAATATGAATAATTAGCTGTTTTATGCACATAATTAAGGCTGATGTACTAAGAAGAACCAGAGCAGTTCTGGGGCAAATCAATCGCATCATGGTGGCCAATGCATTGGATACCTCTCTGCTATCCGAGAGTAAAACCATAGAACTCCGGGGACTCCTCTGATGCCACTGGAGAGTATAATTGCCGCAAATTGTGGCAAAAGGGGCAGAGTATACCCGTGAGTGGGGGCAGGGATTTCCGGGGCATCACACAAGTCGGAGAAACTCTGTGGGGAAGGAAGAAAAGTGGGAGGAACTGGGTGGGAAGGAGCAGAAGTGGGCAGAGTTTTAAAGGGATAGTAATACTTCAAAATTACTATCCCTTATATTGAAGCCCTTAAAAAACTGAATTAAATGCCACCAGCGGCATCTCTCAAACCTTTATGGTTTGAGAGATAGCCGCTTTTAAACTTCGCTCTCTCCTGACGTCAGCGTTCTTGCTGCGGCAGGGGAATCCGTTCATTGAATCAAGTGGAGGCTCTTCAGCAGAGCCAGATCTCGTTATAGAAGAAACAATCCTTCACTAAAACGGTCTTCTACATGTGCTTGGTAACCAATCACACGTAGAAGACAGTTTTAGTGAAGGATCTTGTCTTCCATAACGAGATCTCGGCTCTGCTCAACAGCCTTCGCTGGTCCCGGGACCGGATTTCCCTGCTGCAGCAAGAACATTGACATCAGGGGAGAGGCAGGGAAAGCGAAGTTTAAAAGCGGCTATCTCGCAAACCATAAAGGTTTGAGAGATGCCGCTGGTGGCATTTAATTCAGTTTTTAAAGGGCTTTAATATAAGGGATAGTAATTTTGAAGTATTACTATCCCTTTAAAGAAAACCCCCCACATCCAGAGAATCAGCCTCTGCCCCAGAGACCCAGTAATGCACTCTCAAAACTGGAGTCTCCGGGGCAAATCCAGAGAGTTCCTAGGTAAGGAAAGAAGCACCAGCATTTAAAGTGATAGTAATACTTCATTTTAAGGAAGTTTAATTGTGCATATTAAAGTGTTAGTAATGTCCAATTTCAAATATGTTGCATTGTGTAGAGCTTAAAAAAGTTAACTTGAATGCAAAAAACCGTATCTCTCAAACAACTATGGTTTGAGAGAGATCTGCATTCAAAGTTTGATGTTTCCTGCTGTCAGCTGTAAAGCTGTCAGCAGGAGATCCGCGTCGGCCAACACGGAGGCTCTGCAGCACAGCAGCAATCACGTTATTTAAAACAAATTACTTAATTAGAATGATCTAAAAAGTGTGCTTGCAAACCAGGCACACTTTTTAGACCATTCCAGTGAAGTAATTCTTTTTAAATAAGGTGATTGTTGCTGTGCTGCAGAGTCTACCTGTCAGCAGACGCGGATCTCCTGCTGACAGCTTTACAGCTGACAGCAGGAAACATCAAACTTTGAATGCAGATACCTCTCAAACCATAGCGGTTTGAGAGAGACTTTTTTTTGCATTCAAGTCAACTTTTTAAGCTCTACACAATGCAGAATATTTGTAATTGGGCATTACTAACACTTTAAAAAAATAAATGAAAATATGTCAGTCCCATCTCTTAAACTTGTATAGTTATAGAGTTATAAGCTTCTAAAGTTTCCCCCTCCCGCCCCTTTTACAAAAGTAAGCACTCTAGATGACAGATTGAGATCCTGGTCCCGGATGGCTCTTCAGGCACACTTTGTAGACTGTTCTAATGAAGAATTTTTTTGTAGATAACACTACTTTGGCTCTGCTGAAGAGCCATCCAGGACCAGGATCTCAATCTGTCAGCTAGAGTGCTGACCTATGGGAAAGGGGCGGGAGGGGGAACTTTAGAAGCGTATAACTCTTAAACTATACACGTTTAAGAGATGGGACTAACATCTTTTCATTTATTTTTTTTAATATGCACAATCTTAAACTTCCTTAAACTGAAGTAATACTGTTTCTTTAAATGGTAATTTTCACAGTTCAGTATGTTTACTTTTATGGAAGCAGATTACTAAAAAGTCCAGAGGGGCTTAAGCACTAAAGTGTGATAAAGAGGTGATAAAATGGAGATAAATTCCCCAGTGATTCCACTTCTCCTATGTTATTTAATGGAGCCTATGAACTAACATTTCTCCAACACTGGAAAGCTTAATGCATAGGCTCCATGGAATAACATAGAAACTAGAGAGGTGATATCACTGGAGAAGATATCTCCACTTTATCACCTCTAAGTGCATCCCCCCCCCCAGGACTGAAAAAATGCAACCTTACAATTACTTGTATCAGCTGTTTTGGACATCAGATAACTGACCCTCTTGGCTGGAATGCAACATGGTCTGTGACTCTCAGCCTCAACCTTCATGGGTTGGGTGATCAGCATCCATAGAGCCACAGTGTCAGGCTCTCATGCACAAAGCTGAGGGTCTATGGGGACCGCATTGCAGGATAAGAAACTGAAATGAGAGACTTCAGTCCTGCAGTTCAGTCTCTTCTTACTAGACTATTAGAGATCTCTTTTCAGACACCCAATCTGCTTCACCGTTAGTGTGTCAAGTCTCCCCATGCTGCCTCGGCTTCATCAGCAGGTTTTTTACCAGGGGAGCAGAACTGTTGATGGAACAGTGTCCTGTTGATAGTTGCCCTTTAAGTGCATTCTCTCCGGTCTGCAGCAGATATTGATATGTAAGTGCCCTCACGTGACCTGCATTTTCCTTTAGCCTTAAGGTTGCTGGTGTTGTTTTACATCACGTGACTGGTCTAGAGGTCATGAGCAGTGAGTGCTAGGTCTAGGGTTGACTGTCAATACTGGTTCATGACTAATGACACACGGGACTGCATTTTCAAAAGAAAACTGGATTCATTTTGTTGCAAACCAATTGCACTGGATGAGTGTTCTAAAAAAAAACCATTTATTTAAATTATATTTAACCCATTGAATGATGGCAAGGTCCCCAATGCATTGTGAAGCAATGAATTGGAGATATCTGTCTAGCATTTAAAGTGGAACCTCACTTCCTATAATGTAATGCTTATTTCATCATTTGTCCCCAATACACATTGAATCTTTTTTTTTTTTTTTTTTAAACCGGAACTATCATGCTAATAACATTTCCCCCCAATATATTTCTAACCTAGCGATATGTAAAGCCTTTTTGTTCTTAAATTCAATAAGTCAGTGGTGTTACTGGAAAAACACTTCATTTGCAGGCATAAGGCTGCACAGAGCTTACAAGAGAAGCTCTACTTGCCTGCACGGTCAGGAGCTTCTGTTACCTTAAGGTAACCAACTTACATCAGCAGTGCTGGCAGTGAATGGGATAGACAGAGCACACTCAGAGGTACATTTCCTGTAAGATGTCTACATTGTCTGTTCTCTGGCTCCTGCTGAAGAAGTGTTTTTTCAGCAATACCACTGACTTATTGAGCTTAAGAACAAGAAGGCTTTGCATATCACTAGGTTAGAAATATATTGCGGGGTAATGTTATTAGCATGATAGATCCACTTTAAATCGCTAACTTTATGGAGAAATAAGCTTCTAAAGTGTTACCCGATTATGTCACTGCGGGTCTCGCTGTGGTGCAGCAGCTCTCATTGGAAAGAGAGTGCACCTGGTCACATGGAGGATTCCTGTGATGAGGGGATGAGGAACAAGAGGGGAGCAGAAAAGTAGAAGATTGACAGCCTGTGATACAGAGCTGTACCATAGCAAGACCTGATGTGATGTTACATGGTAACACTTTAGAAGCTTATTTCTCCATAAAATTAGCAATTAAAAAAAAAAAAAAAAAAAAAAGAATCAACCTGTATTGGGGACAGATAATGAAATAAATATTACTAACAATAATATTATTTTTTATTGTAGATGAAAAAAAATAAATTTGCTGCAAATCCCATCTCTCAAACCACTATGATTTGAGAGATCTTCGCATTGAAAGTTCCCCCCTCCCTCCCATTCTCCTGACGTCAGTGCTCTGGCTGACAGCAGGAGATCCCGGTCCTGGGACCAGCTGGTGGCTCTTTAGCAGAGCCTAACCGCGTTATTCAAAAAGAACTACTTCATTGGAACGGTCTACAAAGTGTGCCTGATTTGCAAGCACACTTTGTAGACCGTTCCAATGAAGTAGTTCTTTTTAAATAAAGCGATTTCGGCTCTGCTGAATCTCCTGCTGTCAGCTTTACAGCAGACGTTAGGAGAAGGGGAGGGAGCGGGGGGAGTTTTCAATGCGGATATCTCTCAAACCATAGCGGTTTGAGAGATGGGATTTTCAGCAAATATTTTTTTCATCTACAATAAAAAATAATATTATTGTTAGACATTACTATCACTTTAATAGGAGGTGAGAGTTCCCCTTTAAGTAGCTAATAGCCCTATTTAAATCAATGGGAATTTGGGGTATGTGTATTTTTCATGTTATGTTGCAGTTGGTTTGCTCCAGAACTGTTCAACTTTCCTTTGGAATATATAACCCTTGGATGTAATTCACATGGGCAACTTTGTTGCAGCAATTTTATTGCAACAAGCTCCACAGAATAGACATAGACGTGTATTTATCAAGCTGGAAGTGGAGCCGTTCTAGAGCACATTCAATGGGACATTTTCTTTGAGATACATATATAGAGCAATTGGTTTGCTCCAGAAATGTAACCCTTTGTTTTCAATAAGGTCCTTCAGAGATACAATAATTTTAACCTTTTGAGTGACAGAGGGGTATGCTCTCTGACACTCAAAGAGTTAAATTTTAACTTTGTGTTGCTACAACATCTTGCAACAAAGTTTCCATATTTGCCAACTGGCCTAGATTTCCAGGGACCTTCCATAGTTTGTCTCCCACTTTTATTAGGATATTGTGTCAACAGAGGTGGACATGACTGCTTGTTGCTGGACTCCAGGAAGTGTGACAAAGAAGTGATAACTTGCCCAGAGTGATAAACTGTACAGTTCCTACGTTATTCTATGGAACCTATGTACTAAGCTTTCTCTAGCTGGAGAGATTCTAGTACCTAGTCTCCATAGAACAGGGTTAGCCAACCCTGATTCTCATTAGCACAGGTGGACCAATTAAAGTGACTGAGCCACCAATTAGATCACCTGTGCTCCAGCTGGAATGTCCTGAGAACATGCACTGTCGGTAGCTCTTCAGGACCAGGGTGGGCTATCTCTGACATAGAATAACATTGTTATTGGAGAATGAAACTCATTGGTTACTTTATCTGCTATATATCACCTCTTTATCACAGCTTAGTGCATAACCCCCAGGACTCCAAACTCCTCCCACTTAAATCTTCCAAAGAAGTAACAGTTTAATAGGAGGATTTTGGGGTCCTAGAGTTCAGCAACAAGGAATCTTGTCCATCTCCTTGGACATGGTATCCATTAATAATTAAAGAGAAATATGGGGGAATGAATCCACACAGAACTGATCCATAGAGTCCATTAGGATATTCTGTCCAGATTAACCCCTTAAGGACCATTGACGTGGCAGGACCGTCACGCTGGTCCGGCACTTAAGGGCCAGTGACGGTCCTGGCACATCACGTACTTTTACTCACCGCGCTCCTGTAGGAGCACGGTGAGTAATACCGGGCACTGAAGTTGATCGCTCCAAGACCGGAGCGATCTCTTCCAGTGCCCCGTTTGACGTGCCGCCCCACGTGATCAGTCACATGGGACGGCACGTCAAAGTTTCCTATGTGGTCCTTAAGGGACGGCACGCCCCGGGACCGCTGGTCCTTAAGGGGTTAAGGAGATTATTATTAGAATGCATAAGGCAGTGGTTCTCAATATTTTTTTGAACAAGGCACCCCCTAACATGCAGTTTGGGATTTTTGGGGCACACCTAACATTTTATGCATCTGTCAAGCATGAAATGAATGGTGCAAATTCATAAATATATAGTGGTTTTTAGGTCTTGCAATCAAAACAACAAAAACATAGTATGCATAGCAATTTCCATAAATATATATTTGAAACTCAAGGGGTACCTTAGTGGATGTCCGCAGCACACCAAACTTTAATGTTGCCCTAGCTGAGAACCACTGGAGTAAGGGCTCTTTCACACAGGAGACAGAAATGTTGCACCCCCACCCACCATTAACCATGTTCTGTTCTCACCTTCTCCTGTATCCCCCCAGTGATCCCTGCACAAGCATGTGCTGATGGCCAAGATATTGTCTGATGCCCATGTATGTCGGCCATTGATTGAAGGTTGCAATGAGAATCTCAACCCTCAATGTTGCTCGTGTAGAACATCTGCCTGTGACCCTAAAGGCCTCTGTATAAATCTGACATGCTGAATAATGCTAGGTTTGGCTTCTTTACATGGGGCACGTGTCAGCCATGTGAAAGGCACAATAGCCCAGCAGCTTACCTTTCAGCAGAGGCAACATAAACAATGTCCATTCCTGAATCGGTATCACCATGTGAAAGAAGCCTTAGTGTCGATTTAACAACATTAGGCTCTTATTTAAAGGGGAACTACCACCCTGCAATAACTTTACCTGAGTTCAGTCTTCATCTGGCGACTAGCTGCTTAGTAGCGCTAGTCGCCAGAAATATTACCTGGTTCCAAAGATTTTGCCGTTTTTCCGAGGCTCACAGGAGGCTCACATGTAATATTTCTTGCGACTAGCGCTACTAAGCAGCTAGTCGCTAGATGAAGACTGAACTCAGGTAAAGTTATTACGGGGTGGTAGTTCCCCTTTAAAAGATCAGATTTGATCATTCTAGGCATATGTAAATTTTATAGAATCACTATGTATTCTGACCTTTCCAGAAAGGTGATAACTTGTTTCTTTCACTAGAAAATCTGGTCTGCCATCTGATAGGCCATTGACTTTTTACTACAGGATAACTCTGTCTCTTTTGTTGGAGCTATTTACTTCTGAAAATGATTTATGAACAGCAACTGAAAATTTGCAAGCTTGTGCACACTCATCATGTTTGTTATTTCCATATATTTCCTTTCAAGTACGGAGGATTAACATCACTCTACTACAGAGCCTGGTGGTGATGTCACAAGGTCAGTGGTGGACTAGAGGGGGAAGAAGTAAACAGTGTCTAAGGTTGAACAAGAAAATTCAAGTAGAAAGTCTACGGTTCTGTGAAGCAGAGTAAAGGTTTACATATATTTCTATTATTGATAAAGTTTGCTTTGTAATTTCTTGGATGTTAGAGATGTATCTGACCAATATGGGGGGCTTAAAGTGATAGTAATGTTTCACAAAAACAGCAGCTCTGATTAATCTTCATAGTATTTGGACCATGGAGAGTATTATTTCAATACTGTCAGAGTTGTAGTTCAAGAGTAATTGAATGATAAAGTATCCCCCTCCCTCCCCTTTTACCTAGTGTAAGCCACCTCCCCTCAGATGTGGAATCTGGTCCCAGGACCAGACAGCTCACAGCAATGGACAATCTTCTTACTGTGAGAACAATGAAAACCCTGAGCCCCCTTGACAGGTTTTTCCTTATGCTCACTGAAGATTGTCCCTCTCTGTGATCCATCCGGACAGTCTTGCTGCTCTGAGGTGACCAGTGTTACATCAGCATAGGTGGGAACTCTCCGGATTTGCCCCGGAGACTCTGGTTTGTGCAGCTAATTACCGGGTCTCTGGGGCAGATGCTGTTTCTCCGGATGATGGGAGACCTGTGCATTTGCGGTCTGTTCCTCCCACTCCCCAGCTGCTTTGCTTTCTTCCCCAGCCTATTAGTACATTTTTTATAGTCCTGCCCCTCACAATTAAGCCCCACCCCTTTGTTACTCAATTTGCTTCTTTCATCTCCTTCACTGGCACCACAGGACTCCCCTCTCTGGGGAATCCATAACCCAGGTATGTACATCAGTAAAAGGGGCGGGAGGGGGATACTTTATCATTCAATTACTCTTGAACTACAAATCTAACAGTATTGAAATAACACTCTCCATGGCCCAAATACTATAAAGATTAATTGGAGCTGATTTTTTTGTGAAACATTACTATCCCTTTAACTTGAAATTGCTTCATTGTTTTTTTTTTTACCTTCCTTTCAACAGGGGAGAAATGGCAAAGATTGAACTTGATGAATTCATGTTTTCAACTATGTTATTATGTTTCTATGTAACAGCGCCCACTAGTGTCCAAAAGGTATTGTTTTAGTAATGCACTTGACTCAGTGGGACTACATTTCTCTTTAGAAAGTGATAATAAGAGCAACACATGGTGAACAGAATAGTAAATTGAATTTTAGCAAAAAATAAATAAATAAATAAATAAATAAAAAAAATTCGAGTTGTAATAGTTATTGCATCTTCGACCAGTGAGAGTGCCTTAGTTTTACTAATCAGGAACAGTCCTATAACATATTTTTTCATAAAAAGGTTTACTGCTCCTTTAAAGGTGGTTCCAGTGCAAAGAGGAGTGGAACCAATGAAATGGATGGCTGCAACATACTTACAACTCAGGACATAAATGCAACAAAATAATGTATTGTTCTGAAATCTAATTATTATATTTAGTACTTGCAACAAAAGACCTCTAAACTCACTTCACATTCAGTTACAATATGATTTCTATTTAGCAAGTTACTTTCCTCCTTTGAATGTTGCAGGCCTGACAACTTCTTGGGCCAAAAGTTTTACTAGAGCCGCACCCAAAGTTATGTTGTACAGGGACAGATTTGCCAGTTAAGCAGAGAAGGCAATTACCTACAGTGCCAAATTCTAAGGGGTGACTTAAAGGGATAGTAATGTTTCATAATAAAAGCAGCTCTAATTAATCATCATAGTATTTGGACTTTGGAGAGTGTTACTTCAATTTTGTGAGAGTTGTAGTTCAAGAGTAATTCAATGACAAAGTATCCCCCTCCTGCCCCTTTTACTGATGTAACACTGCTCAGCCAGAGCAGAAGGGAGGTGCCCAGGTAGATAAGGGAAAAACCTGAAAAGCTTGTCAAGGGGGGCAGGGCTTTCATTGTTCTCACAGGAAGAAGATTGTCCCCTTCTGTTATCTGTCTGGTCTATGGACTGCATTCCACATCTGAGAAGAGATGGCTTACACTAGGTAAAAGGGGTGGGAGGGGAAACTTTGCTTGTGAATATCTCTCAAACCATAAAGGTTTGAGAGATAAGACTTATATCATTCTTCATGTTTTTTTAATGCCTACAAAATAAAATAAAGATAAAATGAAGTATTACTATCCCTTTAACTGTGCTGGCCACACCCACATTCTGAATTGTGGGTGTGGCCAGCACAGCCTCAATGTCCCTGCCGCAGGTTTATACCCTTTTATTGGATACAAATAGTGTAAAAGCCCATGTACACAGGCCATAGTGAGTAGTCATTTGCAGTAGAGACTGGCCGAACCCGCAGAATGCTGTGAGGTATAGTTCTGTGGTAGTACACCTGCCGTGTAGCGTTCTGTGCATTTGTGCAGTCTCTACTGCGCATGACTGCATTGGACAAACATACATGCCTTTTATATAATAGGATTATTTAACATCTTGGATGCTAGCGAGCTCTCCAACTCATTACTCTGTATCTGGTAAACAGAGTAATACCCATTTTGGAGCAGGGAAGGATTTTACAATTATCATTTTTCTGAGTTATAATGAACAACATTTGAACTTGATGGGCTTGTGCATTTTTTTACTATGTAACTGTTACTGTTATAGTATTACTAGTATAAAAGCCCGTGTACACGGGCCAAAGTCCGGGTAATGTTAACCCTTTGAGTGCCAGAGGAGCACACAACGCATTGCAAATGTACATCTTTGGCACTCAAAGGGTTAAGAGGCCGCTACCTCACTGCTCCACGCGATGCAGTCTTGTGTCGCCTCACTCATGCAATGCAATCATGCACAGTAGGGACTGCCTGAACATGGGCAGTCTCTACTGCGCATGACTGCACCATGACAAACATCCTAGCGAATTATTAAATGTGATGATAGGATGATGCAAGGCAGCTGGGAAACAGACTTTGGTCAATGTTCATTCCGGAACAGGAAGCTAGACATGCCGGACTGGATGTGGGGTGCAGCACTCTGGAATGAAAACAGGAAACACTTCAGAGGCAAAAGAACTGACAGAGAGGCTGATCAGATTGCCAGGCTGCTCCATTTCATCAAAGGTTACCAGGAGATATGCAAGGAGGACATCTAATGCAAGAAGAAAGAAAACTTCATACAGACAAGCCTCTCCAGAACTGCCACCACCTTTCCAGTGCTATGGACAGCTGGAGATGGAGAAGCAGGACTCTCCAGTGCCTACAAGAAGCTTTGACTTGTCATTCATCCCTGCTGGGCTTCCACCTGTCCACATAGGTCAAGAAGAAGATTTGGAAGGGGAAATTTCTGGATATTTTTCTGCTCTTTCCTGCTTCCAAAGATTTTATACTTCAGAAATCTGATGACAATTAAATGTGGACAGTTAGAGGTTTGTTCTGAGAACGTTTTACAGCTGGCTCTAAGCATTTTGCATTTTTGCTGGGGCATTGGGTGAAAAACCACCCTCGATATAGCTTATGGATGTTTCAACATATTGAGATAATATTGGAAGCCTTTAGAACTTTTGGCAGTTTTGCTTTGTTCGTTTATGATAAGCAATTATCTCAAAAGTTGTCAATACATATGTCAGTCACTTGAGGACACCTTTGGATGTCTATAATGATGCCAGGAAGACCCTCTGGCAATTCACAAAGACTACTAGTTACGGAGGGTGGGCAGTTAGCTAAAAAGGGGTATGTTGGTTGTTCAATTAATCGCAGTGTAGTTTCCCCCAACATTGCAAGTTTAAAAAGCACTCCAAACCAAAAACTAGAAAGAGGAAGGGAACTGCAGGTTGTTCTACCTCTTCTAGCAGGGTAGAGAGATCCAGATCCTCCTCTGAGACCACAAAGCAGCCGTCACCTGTGTCTCATCAGCTGTTTGGTGATGATCCCCCTGTAGCCACCAGGCAGAAGAGGGAATTGAGCAGGGCTCCTCAAAATCTGCTGCTGATGATTTTTCTTCCTGTCATAACCTACAAGAGGTAGAAGAATCTGATGGATCAAGGCCTCCTAAGCGTGATTTGTCCAGAGCTTGATTTTTCCAGTGACCTTGATTATTTCCCTGAGCTTAATTTTTCCCGCTTACCATAGTTCTCCTCCTGTTTCTCCAGTTACAACCGTGTCTTCTATTGACGACTCCACGCCTGCCTCTCCAGTTCCATTTGAGTGTCCCAGCCAGGTAGTAGCTGCTAGTGTCTCCACCACAAGTACCACTGTTACTCCACTATCCTCCTCCAATCCCAGTCCCAACATCCCCACAGCCATCTTTAGGTCTACTGGTACCCCTGTAACGGTACGTAGAAATAAAAAGCAAAGTGAGGTTGCTCCAACATGTGAAGATCAAGAAAGTGTCACCTCCGTTTCTTCTTCTCCACCACCTTCCAGAGTCATCCGTCGCTCCAAAGCGTGGGACCATTTTGTGGCACTTGGCGATGGACGTCTAGCGAAATGCAAATTGTGTGGCAGGGAAGTCAGCCATGGAAGGGTGTTGCGTCATCTAATCACCTCTGAGATTAACCAACACCTGAATAACTACCACACGTCAGTGTTGATTAGTGCAGAAAGTAGCACTACTGCATATACCAGTGTCACACTCACCACCAGTAGGCAGTAGAAAAGGCAGGGGGATCATGACACATCTGGTCCTAAGAGCAGACAGTCACAGTCCATCCCAAAATCAATACAGGCCACACTGGAAGATTTTGGTGGGTTTCATTCAAAGGTAATGTGCAAACAGCAGTCCTGAAAAATCACATGCCTCATTGCACAGCTCATAACCGTTGGGGATGCTACTTTTAATTTGGTGGATGGGGAGCCCTTCCAGCAACTTATGGAGGCTGTTGCACGCCAATATAAAATTCCATCCCGCACCATATTTAGTAGAACTATAGTGCCCTCACTGTACCAGTCATGCTTTGGGCTTTTGAAGGACCTGCTAGGAAGGGCTAGTGGCCAGTCAGTGCACTTTACCACTGACTTATGGAGTGCTCCGAGTGGCCAGCATGGCTTCCTGTCCTTGAAGGCGCGTTGGTGGCAGCCCAGTGTGTTGCAAGACACATCATTACCGACAACAGGTTCAGGTGCAGTAGCTAAGCAGGCAGAGCACCGCTCTTTCCTCCTCCATGCTGAGGTAATGATCAGCAGCACACCTCAGATAACATTCGCAAAGCACTGCAGAACATGGTGGCATAGTGGCTATGGGAGCAGGCAGGCACACAGGCACAAATGGGGTTTGAGGTCACTGACAGTGCAGCTAACATGATAAAGGCTCTCTGGGATGGCAGATTTGTGGGTGTGAGCTGCGCAGCACATGTCCTGCATCGGGTAGTTAAGGCTGCTCTCGAGGATGGCAGTAACACTGGAAGGTTGCCAGCACTTCTGGAGTCGTGCCGACAAATTTCTGGCCACTTCCACCTGAGTGCCAGCTCCACAGGGAGGAACAGAAAAAGGCAGACTTCCCAGAGCACTGCCTGAAACAAGATGTTGGGACCAGGTGGAACTCCACCTTAGATATGCTAGAGCGTATCCTGGAGCAGAAAAATGCAATTCACGCAATGTCATGTCACCATTCATTGGTAGTAACAGAACACTGTATGTAAATTGGTGCCCTAGAGGTTCTCTCATATCCTTGGCCTATTAGAACTTGTCTTATCTCTAGTTCCTTATAAAATATCTCCTTACGAGTGGCAATTCTAAAGAAAAGGAAGTGAAGAGGAGGAAACAGTGCCTAAGAAGAGTTTAAAGAGAAAGAACCGAGCACTCCGTCCGGGACTGGAGGTCAGATCTCAGCTGAAGTTTAAATCCTAGAGGCAGGATAGGCCTCTAAAAAGTGTGAGTACCCACATTGAAGGGTGGGATAAAAGTCTACATTTGTGTTTTGGTGTTTATGTGGATAACACTTAGAGTGACTTTGCGCTGTCCTTTTGTTTTGTGTGTATTTATCTTTCTTGTGAAACTGGAAAAGAAGGAGTTTTCCAACAACCCATAGGATAAGCAGCACGTTCCAGGTGGATCCAGAAAAAAGAATATTTGGAAAGAATACCAAAATAGATGTTTTACCCTTACCTAGATTTATCTCAAAACTATAGTCTCTGTTCTGGACTTTATATCCTTTATATTCTCTATTAACCTTTTATATTATTGGCATTTATTTATAGACAGTATTGTAATTTTTCATTTGTGTATTTGTTTATTTGGATGATTCGGGGTTTCTAGAGCTTGAACAATATTTTTTTTAGTTAAAGCGGAACTACCATGTCACAAAATGTTTAGCTTAACTAAGTCCCCTTCTGGGGACTAGCTGCTTAGTAGCGCTAGTCACCAGAATTATTACCTGATTTAATAGATATATGCTTTATTCCCCAGCTGTCAGTCGCACTGAGCACGAACATCTTGCCAGAATGACGTCCGCGCGCCTGCGCTGTCAGTCCCAGCCGGGTCTAGGAGGCGTTGATAGCAGACAGCTGGCTCCGGCTGGGACTGACAGCACAGGCACACAGACGTCATTCAGGCAAGATGTCCGCACTCCGTGCTACTGACAGCTGGGGAATAAAGCATATATCTATTAAATCAGGTAATAATTCTGGCGACTAGCGCTATTAAGCAGCTAGTCGCCAGAAGGGGACTTACTTAAGCTAAACATTTTGTGACATGGTAGTTCCGCTTTAATCCATGCAGATCATATAGTAGGCAAAACTGGACTCATACACTCTGAGAACTGGGCCCTTCACCCTGTGATTTAGCCTCAAACCCTGAATCTCAGGGTCAAACCACGAGAGTTCCCAAGTATGGTGAATATCCAGGATTTGCTGAGACAACAGCCTTTCTGACTACAAGAGCAGTGGATGCTAATCCCAATAAAGTAACTGAATTTAGCTTTTATCTCACACCATAAAAAGCACAAATAAAATCACGATCTCTGAATACAACGCAAGTTTAGGATTATATTTTAGGGATGGAACATGTAAATAATGAATGTTTAGATTTGCTAGCTGCAAGTGCATGATATTTACAGTAATTTCCCTTTAAAAAAACTAAAATAAGACTAATTTAACACTTTCAGGCTGATGTACTATTATTAATTGGAGAATTTCCATATTAAACAAACTACACTGTAGGAAGGCAAATGCACTTTTCCTAGACTCCCTGGGGGAGATGCAGTAAGGTGTGATAAACTGGTGATAAAGCAGAGATGACTTCACCAGTGATATCTCCTCTCCAGTTCCTATGTTATTCTATGGTGCCTATACACTACGTAGGGTGACCATGTGTCCCGGAACGTCCGGGACTGTCCCTGAATTATGATTGATGTCCCGCGACCCGATTGATACCCCTCCAGAACAATGTAGAGTCCTGGATTCCGGTCCGGTAGAGTGAGTCACTCACCATCCAGTCACCATGGAACACATGCACGCTGCACACACCACACCACCAGCCAATGAAGAGAGGATTTGCACAATGTTCCTCTCCTCATTGGCTCTGGCTGGCTGGTCTGTGTGTGCGTGTGAAGTGATACACTGAGATGGCGATGCACACGCAGACCTGACCAACGCAGCAGCATGCCATGATGATGTGACTGATGTCGGAATCTGAGTGAGTGAGCGGTGAGCAGCGCGCTCAGCTGCTAATTTACCGGATTACTGTCTGTGCAGCATCTCACAGATCTCCGGCCCATTTGAAGGTAGGTAACAGAGACCGAGCATCAAACAAATATTTATGGCAATTTGGCAAAGTGTTAAATTTACTTACTGCACCGTAGGCAGGTGCCAGCCCTGGACCCAGCTCTCAGTCTATATCTATACCCATCGGTGGCGGTGCTTACTTGGATGGAGTCTAGGGTGACCACATGTCCCGGAATGGCAGGTTGGAAATGTGGTCACCCTAACACTATGGTTTCTCCAATTTTGGAAATCTTAGTGCATATGCTCTACAGAATAACATAGGAACTATAGAAGTGATATAATTGGAGAAGTTATCTCTGCTTTATCACCAATTTATCACACCTCAGTGCATAACCCCCTTTCCCTTTGTTTTAAATGTGGCTTTTGAATGCTATATAGGTATCCAAAAACATTGCTTTGGAGAACTCTCTTACATTGAAGAGGTTAAAACCCCCAAATATATGGGAATTTTCATGTGTCCCCTATGGTGCTGTGGTTTTGCTCAAGAATTACTCCATTTCATCTTAGTCTCAGCCACTCTATGTAGCTCACCCTCATGTGTATCCATTTTTCTCTTCCAATGCGATGCAAGGGTTACTTCAGCAGAAAGAGCTAATAACCAGAAGGATGTGAAACGCGCTGGACCCTCCCCCAGTTAACCCTATGAATGCGCGCATAAATGAATAATCTCGAATACCTAATCAGGATAATAACACGCTCTTGTCCATCCCGGTCAGCTCTGTAACGCACAGGAGATGATTGACAGGGAACCCAGTGCAGGGGATGGGCGGGGCTGAGTGAATGGGCGGAGCCATCATAGATCAGGCAGGATTTGGGTGTGAGGCTGCAGTTCCTATGTGGGTAGTGAACTTGCACTGAGCTCTGTGATCTGGGCTGTGTATCAGGACACGTCTGGCCTTCAGCACATTTCATTGTGAACAACCTGCACCCAGACCACCAAACCTCAAGATCCAGGCAGCTCCTGTGCTGCCAGGCCGTCCCGGGGAGTGCCATCAGTGCAGGGTAAGGGTGGACAGACACGTTTGCTGGTTTATTTCTTCTCTGCCTCGCAATATCTATATACCTAGTATATGTGGCTTTACATACAACAGTTTCTTGCATGCCGTCTTACTAAGAAAGGGAAATGCGCCAATGAAGAATGTTTTGGAAGGCTAGAAAATATGGTTCTTTAACCCTTTGGATGACAGATAATTAACTGCACTCAGTAGTTTACTGAGCACACACATTTCGATTTCGTTTTCAGCTCAAGCAGAATAATGTAACAGTAGCATAATAGAATACCGATAGACACATAGAGCTTAATCATTTGAATGCAAGATGGGTGTTGCACACTCCTCAAAGGGTTAATCTTTTGTGTGCCAGATGGATACCCAATGCATTGGGCATCTGGCACTCAAAGGGTTAAATTACTTATAATATATATTATATTAAATTGTATGATCACATGTGATATACAACACATACTCTTTCTCTATCTCTCACACACTCTCCATCTCTTTCTCTCTCTCTGTCTGATGTACTAAGAAAAAGTGGGGCAGACCAACTGCACTTTATGGAGCAAATACAAATTACCATTGACTTAATGTTTTTTAAAGCCCCATATAAATCAAATGGAATCTTTATTTGTTCCCTGCACTTTGATTGCCCCAGAATTGCCCAATTTTCTTAGTACATTTTCCTCACGAGTGTTAGACATTGGATACCTGTTAGCCCTTTAGGTGCCAGAGAGTGGCTTCACATAATTGCTCATACCTGGCAATAGATTGGTTGAATGAAAATAATGTCTTTTATGCCCATGGTATGATTTTGGTATCAGCACCCACTGAGGTCCATTCATTTTAATTAAAATATGTTTACTTTGCATCAGCACTCATAAATGTAATAAGTATAATTTCGGTTTATCAGTAGACTCCCACGCTTTTAATCCTTTGAGTGCCAGAGAGATACCAAATGCATTGCAGCTCAATGCGTTGGATACCTCTCTGGCAATCAAAGGGTTGACAATGTCAGTGTCACAGTCAATAGCCAGTGAGATCACCATGTAGCTGTGAATCGAGTGTATGGCTTTGGAACACAGGTCTCCTGTAGAAAGCATTCTGCCTAGCTTCCATGTTATTGTGCTGTGTGCATGCTTTTGTTTTGAATGCATCATGATTCATACCTAGCTCTGATCATTGCACACTAATATGTATGAAAACCACATCAGCATGATCTTTGGTTAGCAGTATACAATTTAATTAACCCTCTAGCTTCCAGCCTGTTCATTGCTGATCAGTCTGACAGAAAAAAGGTTGATAAAAATACATACATTCCAGTTCAGCATGCAGCCTTTGCAAAAAGCACATGGGGCGGGGGAGGGGATATTTACTCTGCCATATGTGCAAGGAGAGGAAAAATAATATTATTATTATTCTTTATTTACATAGCGCCAACTAATTCCGCAGAGTTGTACAATTGGGAATAGACGTACAGAGGTATTATATAGTACAATCAAATATTCAATTATATATATACTAGTTGAACAGCCCGTTACACGGGCCACAGTGCCTCTGGCAGCCGGTCGCGGGTCTCCCGCGCCTCGGCTGATACAGAGCCTCTGGCAGCCGGTCGCAGGGCAGTCACACGCAGTGGAGACTGCCCGCGCCTCGGCTGATACAGAGGTGGACGCTCCTTCGGAGCGCCCAGCTCTGTATCAGCCGCGGCGCGGGCAGTCTCTACTGCGTATGACTGCCGCACGCGCAGCAGTGACTACTGCGCATGTCGGGCGTTACACACAACTTGGCGAATTATTATATAGGATATATATATATATATATATATATATATATATATATATATATATTTTTTTAAATGCATATTTTAATGTTGTTATTAATAAAACAGATTGCAAGCTCTCCCTATCAGTTCTGAATAAATATCCTTCTAAACAAAACACAAGGTTAACGTACTTGCATTCATTTCAAGTTGTTTTTCATAAATTCACCCTACTTTTCCATAAAGCTACGTAGAGGACATTAACTCCTTGGTTAGTTATATATATAATAATTATGATGTTAATTTCAATACACCCCTCCTGGGATGTCTGTATTGCAGCAAGTATGGAAATATATTGGCCTGCAGCTATGCCAGATGACATTAACATGTTGATATTCAAGTAGTAGAATCCTTGCTGTCTTGATAGTCATATAGTCGCTGCTTATAGAAACGTCCCATAAATTCCAGTAACTGACGTCCCATCTCTGGGGATCTGATGCCTCCATGAATATTTGTTTCTCTCATTTTGTAATAGTAGTCTGGATATCTCTCTTACATGTGACTTCATAAAAATAGCAGTGAACATGTATATTCACAATGCATGGCCTGTGGCTTCAGGTTTCCTGTTGTGAATATTTGGAGAAAATTCAGACTGGGTAGATGAAAATGTAGTATATTGTTGCAGGGAACTAGAGATAGACGTATACAAAAATTATATGCAAACTAGGGGTGCACCGAAATGAAAATTTTGTACCGAAACGTCAGGATGCACTTGGCCGAAAACCGAAACCGAAAAGGACTTTTTTTAGTTTATAGGGCTAACAAAAGAAACAAAAAATATAGTAGAGCAAGTGCAATGGCACAGTCAAATTGAAAGTTCCATGACCTGAAGGTTGCCAATACTGCTTACTAAACAGGTCTACAAGTCCCAGGGTGCATTGCTTTAATATAATTTTACTTTAAAATTTACACTATAGCATAACACTGTATGGATTAAAATATCAAACTAAATATGCAGTGGTCTGCAAAATAAATGGCTTGCAATCTATGAAAAGTTCTCTGGACAAAGTTTTGTCAGAGCCTCGTTATGTTGTCAGTGTCCTCACTTCTGCGCTATGCTCCCAGAACGTTATAGTTACATAGCGATGGTTTTGCTCAATCAGTGCCCTCACTTCTGCAGCATGCTCTCAGAACGTGTTAGTTCTCCACTTTAAAAGTTGCTGTCTTCACTTTACTACAAGTCCCATCATCCTTACCTTGCCTGGTGCCGAACATAGCTTTGTTCAAGTGCTAAAGAGAGTTGTGAATGAGCGCTGTCCCGCTTCCTACCCTGCTTTGCAAGCAGAATACAGGGCGGGGAGAGAGAGTGAGGCAGCGTTCATTCACAACTCTGTTTAGCACTCAAACAAAGCTATGTTCGGCACCAGGCAAGGTAAGGATGATGGGACTTGTAGTATAGTGAAGAAATACAACTTTTAAAGTGGAGAATTAACACGTTCTGAGAGCATGCTGCAGAAGCGAGGACACTGACTGAACATAACGAGCAAAACCATCGCTATGTAACTATAACGTTCTGGTAGCATAGTGCAGAATTGTGGACAATGACTTAACATAACAAGGCTCTGGCAGTTCAGGGAGCACTGAGAGAGCTTCCCCTGTTTCGGCTCCCCGTTTCGGCCATTTTTTTTAATTTCGGCTTTTTGCCGAAAATGCCATTTTCGTCCGAAACGTTTCGGCTACCGAAATTTCGGTGCACCCCTAATGCAAACATATGGCTTTATTCTCTTTTAAATACATGTAATATTTCCTACCACTATTTATATTGATGCGTGCTGGTGCAGTCTTCATAAAGGGACACTGTCACCTAAAAAAGAGCTTTTAAAATAATCTACGTTGTATTAGCATATTTTTATTTAGAAAACTAGTTTTTGAGTTATGCAGATTCATAGATTATGCTAATTAAGGCATGGCATGCAGGTTCATTGGCCCATATTTATAAATGCAAACTGGAGTTATTCTGGAGTAAATTTACTGCAACATAGGGGACAAAACACAAAAAATCCTTAAAGGGATAGTAATGTTTCACAAAAAAAGCAGCTCCAATTAATCTTCATAGTATTTGGGCCATGGAGAGTGTTATTTCAATACTGTCAGAGTTGTAGTTCAAGAGTAATTGAATGATAAAGTATCCCCTTCCCACCCCTTTTGCCTAGTGTAACACTGCTCACCTCAGATGTGGAATCTGGTCACTTGACAAGACAGCTCACAGCAAGGGACAATCTTCTTACTGTGAGCATAAGGAAAACCCTGCCCCCTTGACAGTTTTTCAGATTTTTCCTGTATGCTAACTGAAGAATGTCCCTCTCTGCAGTCCATCTGGACAGTCTTGCTGTTCTGAGGTGAGCAGTGTTACATCAGTAAAAGGGGAGGGGGATACTTTATCATTCAATTACTCTTGAATTACAACTCTGACAGTATTGAAATACTGCTTTTATTCTGAAAAATTACTATCCCTTTAAATTCCCATGCACTTGAATAGAACCTTTTAACCCCCTGAATGCCAGAGAGGTCTCTTGTACTCCAGGGTTTACAAGCCCAATTTAAAAGGAATTTTTATTTGTCCTCTGTGGTACAGTTGGTTTACTCCACAATAAATCCAGTTTGTTTAAAAAAATCTGGGCCTTTGAGGGAGATTTATAAAAAAAATGTGTAGTACTTTTTATGGAACCGTCCTTAAAGTGTTAGTAATGCCTGAAAAAAAACTTTTTTGCATTTAGAAGAGCTTAAAAAGCTGATCTAAATGCAAAAAAACGTATCTCTCTAACCGCTATGGTTTAAGAGATACGGGCGTTTAAAGTTTGATTTCTCCTACTGACAGCTGTAAAGCTGTCAGCAGGAGATCCGTGTCGGTCGACACGCTGGCGCTTGAGAAGTGCCGAGATCTCGTTACTTACACGGAATCCCTTCATTGTAAAGGTCTAAAACGTGTGCCTGGTGTTCAGGCACACGTTTTAGACCATTCCAATGAAGGGATTCCGTGTAAGTAAAGAGAACTCGGCACTTCTCAAGCGCCAGCATGTCGACCGACACGGATCTCCTGCTGACAGCTTTACAGCTGTCAGTAGGAGAAATCAAACTTTAAACGCCCGTATCTCTTAAACCATAGCGGTTTGAGAGATACGTTTTTTTGCATTTAGATCAGCTTTTTAAGCTCTTCTAAATGCAAAAAAGTTTTTTTCAGACATTACTAACACTTTAACCCCTTAACCACCATTGACGTACCAGGACCGTCTTCAGTGGATGTGTATTAAGAACCGGTGGCGGTCCTGGAACATCATGGAATTCTGGGATTGCAGCGCTGCTGCACGCCTCACTGTAATCCCAGAATGCATTATGCAAAAAAAAAGTGCTGTGGTCCTCTAGGGCCGCCCAACCCCAGATCAGGCAGTTAAGGGGTTAAAGGGGAACATTCACATCTGAAAAACCTTTTAGTACTTGTTAAATCCGATAATAAGTATTAGAACATGTGCTTTTTTTTTTAACTTGCTTCTTAACATTTATCTTCAAAGTTACTCGCTTCCGCATAACGTGGCATGGTGTAGCTGCGGCACTACTTTCAGGACTTCACAGCACTATGTCATTCTCCTCCCACCTCTTTCCCAGCTGCCCCCAGAAGCACCTTCACGCTTCACTTTGGTGTGGAGTGAACGGCTCCTAGTGTTACAGTAAGTTACGATTAGCATTAGACTGAGGTTGCAACCACTGTGATATTGAACCTTAAAAATTCAAGTTTGAGATATTATAATTTTTTAATAAAATATCTCTCAGCAGTGGGAGTACCCTTGTTTTATTCGGGGACATAAACCCTACAACATATAGTTTTTTACATTTTAAGTATTACTATCCCTTTAACTCCACTTTTATAAATCTCCCCTTTGTGTCTTAGCCCTACATTACCTTTGACTCTTAACCCTTTGAATGACAGAGGGGTTCCCGACTGAGCCATAGGTACCAAACAAAATCCCCAATATCCTATTGATTTAACTGGGGTCTGTATGTATTTCTTCTCAATGCATTGACAACCACTTCCATTTAAATAAATGGAAGTCTGTATTTTCATCCGTGCTGCAGAATTCCAAAGTACATCAGCCTCAGTGACTCTAAAAAACACTAACAAGTAGTTACATTATTTACTAAGACCTCATTTCATTACTGAGCTGCCATCTTTGGCTCAAGGGGATATTTGTGCAAGTCTATTAATATGGATTTATGGATTTGTCCCAGCAGAAATAGCTGTGTGCTTTCAGTACATTTTTTTCTTGTTTTGGATTTATTTTGGAGATTAGCTAACCTTCTTTTGTCCTTTGTGCTCTGGGTCCTGATGAACAGGACAAAAGCAACATGACTATAGCCAGTTAAACTGATAGTATTGTCTATTTAAAATTAGTTGTCAGAGTCTTCTGTATATTAAAGTGTTAGTAATGTCTAAAAAAAACCTTTTTTTTCATTTAGAAGAGCTTAAAAAGCTGATCTAAATGCAAAAAAACGTATCTCTCACTCCGCTATGGTTTAAGAGATACGGGCGTTTAAAGTTTGATTTCTCCTACTGACAGCTGTAAAGCTGTCAGCAGGAGATCCGTGTCGGTCGACACGCTGGCGCTTGAGAAGTGCCGAGATCTCCTTACTTACACGGAATCCCTTCATTGGAATGGTCTAAAACGTGTGCCTTAATACTAGGCACACATTTTAGGCCATTCCAATGAAGGGATTTTGTGTAAGTAACGAGATCTCGGCACTTCTCAAGCGCCAGCGCGTCGACCGACACAGATCTCCTGCTGACAGCTTTACAGCTGTCAGTAGGAGAAATCAAATTTTAAACGCCCGTATCTCTTAAACCATAGCGGTTTGAGAGATACGTTTTTTTGCATTTAGATCAGCTTTTTAAGCTCTTCTAAATGAAAAAAAAGTTTTTTTTAGACATTACTAACACTTTAAAAGGAACATATTGTGCTATGTCTAAGCGCTTACTTCTTTGTAGTTCAAAAGTTATGAAGCCCTGAAGACCCACCACCCGCCCCTTCTCCCCATGTCACTCTGAATCTGCAGTCTGGTCAGGACGGATGCAGCGAGGGACAAACTTCAGTAAGCAAAGAGAAATCCTACCCTTCTTTGTCAAGGGGGCAGGATTTCCCTTATACTTACTGAAGTTTGTCCCTCGCTGCAGCCTTCGAGTTGCATGACCTGATCTCAGATTCTGTGGGAGGCGGCCAGAAAGAGGTGGGGGGTGGATCTTCAATGCTTCATAATGTTTGAACTACAAAGACGTAAGTGCTTAGCCATAGCACAATTGGTTCCTTTTAATATACAGAAGGTTATGGCAACTCATTTTAACCCCTTAGTGACAGCCGCATGCGCACGCGGCTGTCACCTTAACGCCCATATTAAAAAAAAAAAAAATTGCTAAATGATTCCAGAGTCCCCGAAACGGTGTGGAGCCGCACGAAGACCTGGACTTCCGGTACTACTTCCGTGACTTACCAGGTACGTCCTCTGTCACTAAGTGACAGTTTTTGCGGGACGTACCTGGTAATTCTATTGTTGGGAAGGGGTTAAAGAGACATTACTATCCCTTTAGTGTTGAAACCTGATGCCTGGTTTACACAGAACAGACTTAGGACTGTATACAGGACATCAAAGGGGAACAATTCTGGGGCAAACCAATTGCACCATAGGGGACAAATAAAAATTATCCAAATACCCATTGATTTGACTGAGCTTTAAATCCCATGAATATTAGTGAACTCTCCATCAGGGACCTGTAGCATTCAGAGTGGTTCAAAGCCCCTTTTAAATCAATAGGAATTATTAGTTCACCCTTGCGGTGCAGTTGCTATGATCCACAGTTGCACCAATCAACTGCTTCTTTAGTCTTTAACTTGATGCCATTGGTACAGAAAAGAATAGGGAGACATACTGCATGTCTTGTGTGTTATCAAGCAGTGATATCACTACTTTGTGTCCTATAAATGGTTCCGTGAAGACTGATTGGAGAACCTCTGTAATAATGGTGGGATGTATCATCTGTAATGTATGTTATGAGGAACGTTAGGGGTTAATATTTCAAAGATTTCCATGTCAGATTATATTGAAAGTTCCCAAGTATGCTAGTTTGTCCTACTTCAAACATATCCCCTAGTAATAATGAAAAGATTGCTGAAAACTTGAGTAGCAGTTTAGCAAATTATTTATCTGGTGTCCAAGAGCTTTTCATCTGTCTGTGTGTGTGATCATTGATCGTATTCCTGATTGCAAGGTGTATATTCTGTCCGTTTGTAGTCTTCCTTACACAAAGCCGGGGACGTCATTGCCTCGCCAAGCATCAAATGGAGAACCAGCCATAAATAAATACAAACCTGAGAGGAGGGTGGGAGCTGTAACCCGTTGAGTGCCAGAGAAGTATCCAAAGCATTGCGTTGCAATGCGTTGGATACCTCTCTGGCATTCAGAGTGTTAAAGGGATAGTAATACTTTGTTTTATCTTTATTTAATTTTGTAGACATTAAAAAAACATGAAGAACAATGTAAGTCTTATCTCTCAAACCTTTATGGCTTAAGAAATAGTCACAAGCAAAGTTTCCCCTCCCGCCCCTTTTACCTAGTGTAAGCCATCCCTTCTCAGATGTGGAATGCAGTCCATAGACCAGACAGATAACAGCAGGGGACAATCTTCTTCCTATGAGAACAATGAAAGCCCTGCCCCCCTTGACAAGTTTTTCAGGTTTTTCCCTTATCTTAATTGAAGATTGTCCCTCTCTGCAGTCTACCTGGGCACCTCCCTTCCTATCTGGCTGAACAGTGTTACATCAGTAAAAGGGGCAGGAGGGGGACAATTTGTCATTGAATTACTCTTGAACTAGAACTCTGACAGAATTGAAATAACACTCTCCAAGGTCCAAATACTATGATGATTAATTAGAGCTGCTTTTATTATGAAACATTACTATCCGTTTAAAGGGGAACTTTCACCCCGCAATAACTTAAGGCTAACTTATTGCACACCTGGTGACTAGGTACGGTGCAAAAGGGACTGACAGCGCAGGCGCACGGACGTCACTGTGAAGAGACGTCCGTGCTTCCTGCTCCTGTAAAACGCCGATATCTGAAGAACCGGGTAATATTGCTGGCCACTAGCGCTACTAAGCAGCTAGTCGCCAGGTGAGCAATAAGTTAGCCTTAAGTTATTGCGGGGTGAAAGTTCCCCTTTAAAGCCATAGTATCATGTAATAAGGATACACTACGTCATAAGGTGTTGGATACTTCTTTGCCAATCAAATGGTGTAAGGGGTTAAAAGCCCCATTTACCTAAATGGGAATTTAGCAAAAAAGTTATTTTTTCCCCGTATGGTGCATTCTTTTGCTTCAGAATTGTTCCACTTTTTTTTCCGCATACAGGCCTTTGCAATTAAATGTCAGACTGGATTATGTAGACCCTTTGGTGCCTTCTAACACCTGTTTCTGTGGTCAGTAAACTGTCCCTCGCAGCTGTGGCTGGTGCTCGCCTAAAGCAAGTGAATCTGAGACTGAAGTTTTGATTTTCACTGCAGATGTTATGCTCTCAGCTTTCCATTGGACTCCAGGGGAAAAAGCACTCAGTTATGATAAATTGGGGATAAAGACGGGGTAACTTCCAGTGAGAGAAACCCTCAATGTCCTATTTTATTCTTAGAGCCTATGCGTTAAAGGTATAGTTATGTTTCAAAGAAAAGCAGCTCCAATTATTCATCATAGTATTTGGGCCATGGAGAGTGTTATTTCAATACTGTCAGAGTTGTAGTTCAAGAGTAATTGAATGATAAAGTATCCCCTCCTGCCCCTTTTACTGATGTAACACTGCTCACCTCAGGGCAGCAAGACTGTCCGGATGGATCGCAGAGAGGGACAATCTTCAGTGAGCATAAGGGAAAACCTGAAAAACCTGTGAAGGGGGCCAGTGTTTTTCTTATGATCACAGTATGAAGATTGTCCCTTGCTGTGATCTGTCCAGTCAAGAGGCCAGATTCCACATCTGAGGTGAGCAGTGTTACATCAGTAAAAGGGGCAGGAGGGGGATACGTTATCATTCAATTACTCTTGTACTACAACTCTGACAGTATTGAAATAACACTCTCCATGGCTCAAATACTATGAAGATTAATAGGAGCTGCTTTTATTTTGAAACATTACTATCCCTTTAACCTAACTAAAACGCAGGAGGAGGGTATAATCCATCTCCCACTTGGGATACTCCTGTATATTCTCCTTGAGTTAACAAGACGACTCCAACATACGTATAGATGTAATGATCAAGACTCTCTGCGTTTCCTAAGGTCTCAAGGCTGGAAACCTCCTGTCTGTCTCTCACTGGAGACTGAGGCCACAACTGGCAAAATCAATGAACAGAGTTTTTCATCCATTCCACCACCCACCCTCCCAGTTTCACCTTTCCACTTGCCACATTGTCTGTCCGTGTTCTGGTCCAAACTTTTCTTTCCCCTCATTTTCCACTCCTACCATCCCTTTCCCCACTTTGCCTCCCCATTTTGCCCTCCCACCCTCCTTTTCGCTGGTTTTTCTCCCCTCCCACCCTAACATGCTATAATCAGTTTTAATTAAGTTTTTAAATATGTAAATGCAAATTCAAATTTAAGATAACAGGTTAATTTTAAGTGTGTATAGAGTCATTAACCACTTAAACATCAATGGAATGTGCAGTACATTGTGTTGCTTATGCATTGCACACCCCTTTGGTGTTCAAAAGGTTAACGGGATAGTAATGTTTAATTTTTCAAGTAAAATCGAGTCTTCTGTATTCTTTTTTATAACGATGTGTAGCAAGAAAACGTTATTAAACGCTGCCGTTTTTTAATTTACAGTCTAATAAAGTTTCCCCCTCCCGCCCTCCTTCCACTTACATCAGCAGCCTCAGCAAGCCAGCCTGGACAGAATGCGACGAGTGACAATTTTCTTCCAGCATAAGGAAAAACCTGCCATCCTTCATCAATGGGGCAGGCTTTCCCTTATACTGAAAGCGGAAAGATTGTCCCTCGATGCAGCACGTCCAGTCTGCGGACCGGATTCCAAATCTGAGGGGAGGCTGCGGAAGTAAGTAGAAGGGACGGGAGGGGGAAACTTTATTAGACTGTAAACGAAAAACGGCAGAGTTTAATAACGTTTTCTTGCTACACATCGTTATAAAAAAGAATACAGAATACTCGATTTTACTTGAAAAATTAAACATTACTATCCCTTTAAGTGATCAGCAGGCGGCATCTTGCAGTCCTAGCGTCACTTGAGAATAGGGCCATTTAGAGTCTCTGTTTGACCCTGGGCAAAGAATAACCCTTTGAGTGCCTGAGGGGTGCGCAATTCATTGCATACCCCTCTGGCACTCAAAGGATTAAAGTAGTAGGTCCCCTTCACATTTGGTGCTAGGAAGATCTTCATCGTACTCTGCATTTTCTCTGAAGCACATACTAACATCTAGATGTAAAGTAAATAATTTTTCATATTCCACTGGGTTGCTTTTTAGAAATGATGGATACCAGGTAAAGCTGATTCTGGCTAGATGTGAGAGCAACTTCTTTACAATATATATGATAGTTAACACAGTGTTTAGGTGGGATCTGCAATTGTGTGTATGCATGTGGGGGGAGCAGGTTCTCTGAGTATCTTTCTGGGTTACTAATGTTGCCTTCTGTATCATAACCTGGTAATTTAAAGAGGAACTATCACTGAATGTAAAGTGCCCCCCCCCAACTCATTCTACATATAGCCATAGGCATATCCATACTAGTATTACCCTGAATAAGTCCAGCAATATTGATAAATCCATCTCGTTCCCAGACACACAGGAAGGCATCTTGCTGTAGTGGCATCTCTGCACACGTGTCATCAGTCACTTCCTGAACCTTAAGGTACAATGCAACTCCCCCTCACCAATCCCAGAGGAGACTGGGACGGACAGCGCAGGAGCACAGATGCCTATTTGGCAAGATGTGTGCGCTGATGCCTGCCTGTGCATCTGGGAACGAGTTGAATTTCTCAATAACGCCGGACTGATTCAGGATAAAACTAGTATAGATATGCTTATCGCTATATCCATACTGATTTGGAGGGCACTTTATTTTCAATGATAGTTCTGCTTTAATGCACAGATCAATGATGTTGTTGGAATGTACAGTGACCCACATGTACAGAGATAACGTGGAGCAATTCTGGGGCAAACCAGCTGCATTCATTGGTGTATCAGGTACAAATCGCAGGGACCCATTTAACCCCTTAACGACCGGGAAATCTGCGCGCGGACGTGACTGAATGACAATGGAGCATTTTTTTTTATTGCTCCGTTGCATGCCGGACTCCCCGAACGGCGTGCAGCCGCAGGGGGAGCCCGGAATTCGATGACGGTCATAGTACGTCATCGGTCGTTCAGTCAAATCGACCCTTGACGTACTATGACCGTCAAGGGTCGTTAAGGGGTTAATGCTGAAAATGGAAAATGTTTTTTCTGTAGCATGCAGTGAGTTAGGGCCCCAGGGATATTTTGCACAGGCCCTCAATCCCTTCGTTCACCAGAGGCGGCATCACAGGGAGTCAGGAAAAATTCCCATTGATTTAAATTCATTTGTAACCCTTTAAATGCTGGGGAGGTCTGCGTTGGAGACATCTCTAGCATTCAAGGGGGTTAAACACCTTATTTACAACAGTGGGAATGTGAAGAATTTTTATTTTGTCCACTGTGGTGCAGTTGATTTGCTACCATATTGAGCCTGTTCATTTTAATACATCGATATCAGCTCTGTTGTTATTGCCAAGAACAGTATTCTGCAGAACCAGGAAGTATTGATAGAATCATATGATGTGTCTGCCATGGGCTGAGACCGAATGATTTCTGTTTGTTAACCTGAAGCAGTTTATCTCTCTCACACATTCTTATAGTTACCCCAGGCATACTAACATCATAGGTTGCTTCTTAACAGTGCATTACACAGCGGTGGAGTTTCACTGGTCTGCTATCTTGGTTCAAGGGTCTGCAGGCCTCTTAAAGGGATATTTCAATTTTAAAACCAAAAATAAAAAATATGGATTTACCTAATATGCACTTGAAGAATATATAGTCAAAATAAAGGGATATTATCATTTTAAAACCCTTGGATGCTAGGGGTGTCTCAAACACATTGAGAAGCAAGGGGTTAATTCAGATTTGGATAACTCGCCACCCTCTAGCTGTTTTTGGACTACATTCCCATTATCCTCAGGCACAAAATGCAAGACCAGGGCGAAAGCAGTTTTAGTATACCAACTGCTAGAGGGCCACACATTACGCAGCTCTGTCTTGGTAAATATTTACTATGAAAAATATATACGTTGAATGCTTTTCCAGCTCAGTTGAAATAAGGGGAATTTGCAATGTGTTTCGTATTGCTCTGGTCCTGAGTCAGAATGTGCCATTTGTATGGGGCAGATGATGTTACTGGTCACTGACCAGAGCTCTCCATAGTCAGGAATGTGTGAGTGCCAGAGAGGTATCCAACACAAAAGGTTAAATTCCAACTGTTATATAGTAAAATCTATCTATCTATCTATCTATCTATCTATCTATCTATCTATCTATCTATCTATATATCTATATATGTAGAAGAAGTCAGAGATGCTCAACTAGACTCATGAGCTTGCAGGGGTATGCAAAAGCTCACTGGGACTGTGTCATCGTGCCCAGAGTGCAATCTCTTTTAGCTCACCAGTGCCATACACAGAGAAGATATATTCTGAACCATATCATACAGGTCCTGCCAAAATGACAGTCCAGCCGCAAAATGCCAGACAATTCTTCTCTGAACAAGGGAAGCAGCTAACTCCAGTCGTACTTTTTGGCCTTTTTGGGCCTCATCGGTGAGGTGAGCAAGGGGTCCACGTCTGGATTCCCCCATTACCCTTAGGGTGACTTACTCTAAGAGCAATTTGCATAGAAGTAGAAGTCAGAGATGCTCAACTAGACTCATAAGCTTACCCCCCTTTTTTGGCCAAAAATGTGGGCACTAGAGCCTCAAATTTATCAACAGTATTATTATATATGCCCAATACAGGGCACACTATTCTTAATTAGGCTGGAGGAGCTCAGGTTTGAATCTTGTTTTATGTATATATATATATATATATATATATATATATATATATATATATATAATCATGGTCGAGCTATACTAACTTTTGAATGAAGCATCTCCATACAGTGGGAACCCTTATCTTACCCAAATGGAAAAGCCCCACAACATGAGAATTTTTCTTAACCCTTTCAGTGCCGGGGGGGAGTAACCAATGCACTGCTTCATAATGCTTTGGTTACCCATCTGGCACTGAAAGGGTTGATACATGTTTGCAATCCTTTTACTGACCGGAGCTGTACATAATGTATTACCCTCCCCAAAGCCCTTCCCTTGGTGTCGGTGAAGTTAAGGGGGTCATTTTTGGTGAGTGTAACTTAGTAAAGTGGCGTTTGGCAGGCGTATCTTGAGAAAATCTACACCAGCTCCTGCTTTGAAGCTGAATCGTATTTGTACGTTCACCACAGTAGCCCTATAATTGGAGTTGGGATTAGTTTTATAGTTTCTGCCCCAGCATGAAGTGCCTTTACCACTATGATATAATTCTAGTGATCTGGTAGTAGTAGTAGTGTGCTCCTGCGATGTAATTGCTTTGTGTCATTCTCTGTCAGTATGTGGGCCTTGCAAAGAAAAATACAATAGGATCTAGCTCTCGAAATCCTTAAAGAATGTGCTAAGTGCTGCATTACAATGAGGCTAATTCATGTGTGTACATGAGACCCAATTATAGATGATGCCTATTCCGAGCTGTCATTAGTAAATGTAAGGCAGTGCTTACAGCACAGGTTCTCAGTCTTTTTTCACTCAAGGTACCCATAACATGCAGTTTTGAATTTTCAGCTCACCCTTTGCATTTTAGTGATACTTTCTCAAGGATGTAATGAAGGGTAAATTACACAAATGTATACGGTAGTTATTCTTAAGTCGCAAAGTGAGAATGACAACAAAGGGCATATTATGCATAATAATTACTATAAATATACATTAGAAACTCAACTTTAACATTTTTGACAGTCTTCATAGAAAATGTGGGGCACCCTAAACTAGAATCCACAGCATACCAAGTGCCACGTCACCCCAAACTAGAATCTACAGCATACCAAAATACCACATCACCCTAAACTAGATTCCACAGCATACCAAAGTGCCACGGCACCCTAAACTAGATTCCACAGCATACCAAAATACCACAGCACCCTAAACTAGATTCCACAGCATACCAAAGTGCCACGGCACCCTAAACTAGATTCCACAGCATACCAAAGTGCCACGGCACCCTAAACTAGATTCCACAGCATACCAAAGTGCCACGGCACCCTAAACTAGATTCCACAGCATACCAAAGTGCCATGTCACCGTAAGCTAGTATCCACAGCATACCAAAATGCCATGTCACCCTAAGCTAGTATCCACAGCATACCAAAGTGCCACGGCACCCTAAACTAGAATCTGCTGCATAGCAAAGTGCCACAGCACCCTAAACTAGAATTAGCAGCATACCAAAGTGTCAGGGCACCCTAAGCTAGTATCTATAGTGCCACTGCACCCAAAAGTAGAATCTACAGCATACCAAAGTGCCATGACACCCTACGCTAGTATCCACAGCATACCAAAGTGCCATGACACCCTACGCTAGTATCCACAGTATACCAAAGTGCCACGTCACCCTAAGCTAGTATCCACAGCATACCAAAGTGCCACGGCACCCTAAACTAGAATTAGCAGCATACCAAAGTGCCACAGCACCCTAAACTAGAATTAGCAGCATACCAAAATGCCACGGCACCCTAAACTAGAATCCACAGCATACCAAAGTGCCACTGCACCCTAAACTAGAATTAGCAGCATACCAAAGTGCCACTGCACCCTAAACTAGAATCCACAGCATACCAAAGTGTCACGGAACCCTAAACTAGAATTAGCAGCATACCAAAGTGCCATGGCACCCTAAGGTAGTATCCACAACATACCAAAGTGCCATGGCACCCTAATCTAGTATTTACAGCATACCAAAGTGCCACGGCACCCTAAGGTAGTATCCACAGCATACCAAAGTGCAACGGCACCCTAAACTAGAATCCACGGCATACCAAAGTGTCATGGCACCACTGGGTTACATGATATTGAAAATGGTGTAAATGTGCTATTGCTTATTGCTAGACTATTGGCAGTCTGCTGCCATCCAGCTGTTGTTGGATTACATCCCCCAGCATCCTCAGCTGGCTATTGTTGATTTGTAGCTTTACCTGTTTGTACAGTACTTTAAAGTGTTAGTAATGTCCCCGCAAACCCTATCTCTCAAACCGCTATGGTTTGAGAGATATAAGCATTGAAAGTTCCCCCCTCCCTCCCTCCCCTTCTCCTGATGTCAGCTGTAAAGCTGAAGTGTCGGCCGACACGAGGAAGCTCTGCAGCAGAGCCAAAATCGCATTATTACAAAAGAATTATTTCATTGGAAAGGTCTACAGAGTGTGCTTGCAAACCAGGCACACTTTGTAGACCTTTCCAGTGAAGTAATTTTTTTGCAGTAACGCAATTTCAGCTCTGCTCTAGAGCCGCAGGCTGATCCCCAGGAGTGTAGATTACCTGGATGCGTAGTTGAGTAGATTACCTGGATGTGCAGGAGTGTAGATTACATGGATGTCTAGGGTTGCAGATTACATGGATGTGCAGGAGTGTAGATTACATGGATGTGCAGGAGTGTAGATTACATGGATGTGCAGGAATGTAGATTACCTGGATGTGTATTTTTGTAGAGTACTTGGATGTGAAGGTAAGTAGATTACCCGGATATAAATGTTTATAGGTTATCGAATGTGCATGTTTGTAGATTACCTGGATGTGCAGGAATGTAGATTACCTGGATGTGCAGGAGTGTAGATTACCTGGATGTGCTAGATTGTAGATTACTTGGATTAGCAGGTGTGTAGGTTACTTCGATGTTCGGATGTGCATGTTTGTAGATTAGTTGAATGTACAGGGGTGTAGATTACTTGGATTTGCAGGTCTCTTATTTCATGGAGTATATATTAGTAGGTTATAAGGATTTGTATGTTGACAGGTTTATAGTTTATTTGGATGTACATGATTGTAGATTTCTTGGATGTGCAGGATTGTTTATTTTTAGATGTGCATGTATTTGTTTGTTTGTAGATTATTTGGATATATAGGTGGCCAGGTTTATAGATTACTATGATGTGTAGGTTGGAATCCTTGTGGATTAATTTTATGTGTAGGCTTGCAGGTTTATTAATTACATAGATCTGTTGGCTTTCGGGTTTATGGATTACATAGATCTATAGGCTTGCTGCTATATGGATTGCATGTTGGTTTGAAGGTTTATCAATTACATATATGTGTAGGCTTGTAGGTATAGGGATGACGTGTAGTAGGCTAGTAGGTTTATGGATTACATAGGTGTGTAAGTGTGTAGGTTTATGGATCACATCGATGTGTCAGCCGGCAGGTTTATGAATTGCTTGGAAGTGTAGATTTGCAGGTTTATTAATTACATAGATATGGTAAATTTGTAGGTTTATGAATTACTTGATTGTACAGGTTTGTAGTTTTATGTAATATTTCTGTTTACTGTTTTTCAGACCATTATTTGAATGCCAGTTTACAGTAGAAATCTGGCTATTCCAGACATACAGCGAATAATCCCAGACAACCAGAGAAGATGGCAGACGAAGACCTTATTTTTAGGATGGAAGGACTCGATAATAAACATTTATTAAAAGAGCGATGCTCGGATTACAGCAAGGCCGACAGTGATGAAGAAGACAATTTCTACATCTGTCCCATCACGGATGACCCAGCAGCACATCATGAGGCAAACAAGAAAAATTCTCACTATTTCAGTAAACTGGTGAAACAAACAGAATATGGGACCAGCTCTTCTCCCAGGAACTCCTTTACTTTCAAGGTTTGTCAGAAAATAAAGACAATGCCAGTTATTTAGGATTCTAAAGTACATCCTATCTCCAAGGAAAGCCTGCTGGTCCAGATATTAGGTCAGGTTTGAGCAATTTACAGTCCTAGAGCTGTTGTCTACAACTCCTATCATCCTGAGATGGCCCTTGGCCTGCTGAACACAATGAGAATTGCAGTCCAACAATAGCTGAGGGTCTGAAAATTGTCCCAACGCTGTGTCAGGGTTTAGTGTGCATTAGTATCATTGTGTCAGCCACTAGCACAGAATATTTTTACTTGACCGTATCAAGTGGTTTGTTAGGAGAGCGTAAGAGTTTGTGATAAAGGAATAGTAATATTTTTAATGGGGGGGGGCTATATATTCATTATATATCACTCTTCAGGAAAAATGTCTGCTCTGTCCTACTGATGTGAGTTGCATACGATGTTATGATTCCAACACATGCCGGCACTTAAGCAATGTTATTATGCTATTTCCATGAATAAGAAGCTGCTAACAATTAATTAGGGATATTTTATAGAATTAATTAAAACAAAGAAGACATTTTTAGTGTTATTTTAGTCAGAAGGCAAATTATGGAGTCATGTGCATAAATATTTTCATGGATAAAGGCTTAAAGGGGAACTACCACCACACATAAAGTTTACTGAATTGCTCATCTCAAGAAAATTTGTCCTTCTCAGACACAACATTAACCAGACTCTGATCAAACAGGAAGTAAGTATTAACTACTGAACTACAGGACTATGTTAGCGGTAGTCAGGAAGGCATAGCCACTCTTTATAGCAGGTTTAGAAAAAAAAATTGCTTTTAAAGCGGCAATAAAGAGTAGCAATATATGCATCATATCTCCAGAAGAAGGGACAAACCAGCTGTTATTTAAAGGGATAGTAATATTTTAGAGAAACACAGCTTCAATTAAACTTCATAGTTTTTGGAACATGGAGAGTGTTATTTTAGTACTGTGAGAGTTGTAGTTCAAGAGTAATTGAATGATAAAGTATCCCCCTCCCTCCCCTTTTACATAGTGTAAGCCACCTCCCCTCAGATGTGGGATCTGGTCTCTTGACCTGACAGCTCACACCAAGGGACAATCTTCATACTGTGAGCATAAGGAAAACCCTTCCCCCCTTGACAGGTTTTTCAAGTTTTTCCTTATTCTCACTGAAGATTACCCCTCTCTGCGATCCATCCGGACAGTCTTGCTGCTCTGAGGTGAGCAGTGTTACATCAATAAAAGGGGTGGGAGGGGGATATTTTATCAGTCAATTACTCTTGAACTACAACTCTGACAGTATTGAAATAACACTCTCCATGGCCCAAATACTATGAAGGTTAATTGGAGCTGCTTTTATTGTGAAACATTACTATAGCTTTAAAATAGAAAAGTCTACACAACTAGGCCATGTCTTAATTAATACCGGGAGAGTCTGAATACCCAGAAATTGACAGGAGTAATCTAAATAACATAAAGCGCTAGCCTGTGAAGCTCCCTGTGTGCGAAACCACACATGCGCAATAGAAACTGCAGGAAAGTTGCAGTCATGCGCAGTAGGGATTGGCCGAACACGCTGATCCGGAGCGGGAGTTCCAGACAGCTCACCTCCTGTCAGTGCTCCTGGCTCCGTGGCAGTAGCCAAGGCCGCCGGGCGGCACTTTAGCCTGTGTGTATGGCCTTTCCTACTAGTGAAGATATAATTCAGCAAGGGGAGGCTGTTTTTTAGTTTAATGAACAGCAACTTCATGAAGCTGATATATATCCTAAAACTGTAACAGTTCTGGTGCAAACCATGTGCTCCATATTGGACAAATAAAAATTACCCACATTTCCAATGATTTAACTCTTTGAGTGCCAGAGGGGGTACGCAGAGCAATGTGTTGCATACCCCTCTGGCATTCAAAGCTTAACAAAATACTAATATCTCCTAAAAATAACTTCTCATTTCCTTTGTTATAACAATAAATTCGTAATGGACCATATGAATTGTGCCTTTGTTTCCGTCTTCAGTTAGTCCTGAATGTCATGTCCATGGAGGCGGCCATGACAGATGCTAGCAGAACTACAGGAGCTCAGACTCATTACACATGTTCATTCACTATGCCTTCTGTAGTTCAGACTACTATTAACTGTTTGTCAATAACTATGGATTGAAGACATTTGCTCAACAGAGTTAGTATTTTCTGGCCATAGTAAGGTAATTGTGTTATTATTAGAATGTGCTAGTGTTAGTTTAAATTAGTCTTTTAACCCATCGAATGGTAAGGCGGTTCTCCAGTTTGAGTGGTTAAAAATCCCATCAATAGGAATTGGTATTTGATTCCTTTAGTGCAACTGTTTTGCCTCCAAATAGTTTACATTTCTCGTAGTACATCAGCCTCCATCCCAGATTGTAGCAGCACTAGCTAGGATTAGGAAACGTGCTTTCCTGTGTTTGGTGATAGCCAATAAAATAGAGCTCACAGCAAATCCTCACATAAGGAAGCACTTGAATGATTATGACAACCCCATCGCGACAATGGACTTACCAGGTACATCACGCAAAAATGTCACTTAGTGACAGAGGACATACCTGGTAAGTCACGGAAGTCATTCGCTATAATGGGAAAAAAAAAAACCCTGTCGTTAAGTGCCGGCAGCGTGCGCGTGGCCAGTCACTAAGGGGATAATAACATGGTCTGATGTGAGATTCGTTCACATGGACATCAGTATGTTGGATTAAAGAGGAACTCTCACCTCCTGTAAAGCTTATATGAGTTTATTCCTGTCGTAGCAATTAGGGTTAATGTGTAATGTATATTTTTTTTTACTTTCTTCCATGTTGTGAAAACTTTGAAGTTCCGGTAAACTGTCCCTCTGTGCAGTACATGCCATACAGCACAGCTTCTAACTACATCCTCACAGGTTTTAAATCTCTTCCTTAGCCCTTCGTCATGAGCTTAGAACCAATGATTAAGCTTACACACGGGGGAGTGCTGCCAATCAAATACAACTTCATGAAAATGGCAGCACTCTCCCTGTACTTTGGTGGAGATAAGAACGAGTCAAACTGGAGAACAGCAATGGAAATTTGAGTTGTATTGATAACATTTGATGTGCATTAGTATGATACAACACTATGGGGTGGGGAGGTAATTGATTTATGTGAAAGTTCCACTTTAAGTAGATCCCTTAGTTTTAGAAGAGCAACATTTTAACAGTCTAAGGGAAATTAGCTAAACTAGAGAACAAAAAAACAAACAGTCAGAGGGAGCAAGACCAATCCTAAAACAATCTTTAAGTACATAAATGACAGAAAGATGAAACGAGATAACGTTGGCCCTTTGAAATTCGATATAGGTACATTGGTTGGTGGAGATAAGGAAATGGCTGACATCTTAAAACATTTACCAGAGGTTGAAAAGATGAAAAATAGTAATACTTGCCTAAAACATATCCATGGCTTTTGCAGGATGAAATGAAATTGATAAGATAAAATTACAGCAAATAATTCCTCTGGATACAATGGCGTTCATCCACAGTTAATCAGGAAAACTACTTCAGATAGAGCCAGCCCTCGATATTTAGTCTTCAGGGATTCTCTTATTTTGAGCATAGTGCCAGTTGGTGAGACGCACATGTAGCAAAAAAAGGCGCAAGATTATTAGACTCTTACATTTGATATCTGCAGTCGGTAAACTGCTTGAAGGGTTATTAAGGGATTATATTCAGGAATATGTGTTGGACAGCAAGATTGTAATTGACAGTGTACGGGGTCTCATAAAGGACAGATAGTATCAAACATATACACTTGCTTTTTTAAGGGATAGTAAACCCCCGAAAAACTTTAAGCCAAACGATAGGAATAATAAAAACATATTTAACATCCTCATTCCCATCTCAGAAAATAAAGTCCTCCGTTCCCTCCCCTTTCTGCCTGACGAGCTGTAAAGCTGTCAGATGCAGAATCCTGTCACCCGACTGTAGGCGGCTCTTCAGGAGTGCTGTCATCAGGATATCTAAGTATAATTACTTCATCAGAATGGTCTACAACGTGTGCATGCAAGCCAGGCACACGTTGTAGACCATACCGATGAAGTAATTATACTTAGATATCCTGATGACAGCACTCCTGAAGAGCCGCCTACAGTCGGGTGACAGGATTCTGCCTCTGACAGCTTTACAGCTCGTCAGGCAGAAAGGGGAGGGATTGAGAGCGTTAAGTATGTTTTTATTATTCCTATTATTCGGGTTAAGGTTTTTCGGGGGGGTTTACTATCCCTTTAAGAAAAGTGAACAGAAATTTAGATCAAGATTATTCAGTGAATGTAGTTTACTTTCATTTTGATACACTGCCACATAGAAGGTGACTACAAATGAAAAGATAAAGGCCTAGGAAAACAATCTGGATAGAAAGAAGTCATCTCCACTTTATCACCGCTTAGCGAATCTCCCCCGAGATCTTCTACAGCACGCATGGTAAACTCTTCAATCTCTCTGCTAGTCTATGGTGTCTATGCACTAAGATCTATCTATGCTTAGTGCATAGCCTTCATGGAACAATTTAGGGACTGGCGAGTTCATCACACTACAAAGTTATCTCCTATTTTTCACCTCTTTATCACAACTTAGTCCTGGGGTGTCCATGTTTTTTCAGTCATGGGCCACATAGTCAGAAATCCTTGTATGAGGGCTGCAATCATGTATTATAGATGAAAGTAGTAAATTATATGTAACACAAAAGCAGTATAAAAAATCAACTTTGTTCATACAAAAGTATACAGTAACAAGTCTAGTGCTAGCCATTGATACATTTTGATGTAGTCCGTGACAATACGTGCAATGCGTTGTGTACCCCTCTGGCACTGAAAAAGTTAATAGACTGAACAATTCTTGAGAACTCTAGGGAGTCAGTTGTAGAGATGAGAAGGCGGTTAGTCCATCCTGGCCTGTTAGTGTATATGTAGGCTAGCAAACTGGGTAAAAACATTTTATTGGTGAAAAATTCAGACAGGTTGTTCCTTGTGCTCAGTCAGACCACATGTTGGACTCCCATGCTTTAGTTCATACCCCTCGTGGAGTGAAAAATGTTGCCTATCTCCATTGTAAAGTTTTGATAGTAAGATCTATCATTTTTCAGTGTGTTCATTGTGATTCATTTCTATATGTTTTGTTGTACAGTCTGTTTCACAATGTATTGACACATTACAAATATATGATAATAATTAATCTGAGAATGTTACCTCTGATATTTCACAGTTGCTAGGTTACTGTACCGATTCCATAAACAAGACGTATTCTGCCTCTGATCATTCCAAGTGCTGACATTTAAACACCATTAAGGAGAGATAATGATCTATGGGAAATAATAAAAACACCATTTGTTTGACTCTCTTATCTGAAATTAAATGGCCAGATTGTACAATTAATGGCTTGATTTTCATGCCTACCTCTAGTAGAAAAAAAGGGACCAGATACTCTAACCATATTAATACATCATTCTTAGAGGACAAACTCTATCTGTGGTCTTCACTGGAACAAAAAGCAGGTGTTTTCTACAAAATGGGTCTGGATTTAATTGCAACAAGAATAATGAACATGTAACTTTTAACTCTTTAGCCGTCAGACAGTGTTCAGCTGTAAGGCCCTAGACAAGTCACCTTTAGCATCACCCATATCCACCACTCACACATGACTGATTATTAAACCCTTTGAGTGCCAGAGGGTTAAGCCTACCTCTCTGGCACTCAAAGAGTTAAACTACCCCAGCTTGCCCTCTTCCCACCCAAGAAAAACACAGACTACATCTTGGGAAGGAAAAAGGCCACAGCGTTTATTAAAACATAACAACAGACAGTATGCCCGCCCGCCAGAGGGGCACGATAACTAACAAAACATCCAAGAGTCTCCACCCCCATGGGCACCGTTATCCTGCGAGTGGGAGACTAACTCCCCAAACCCGTGAGGGCAGCTTGGTAATAATCCTTAACTTACCTTACTATGGCCAGAAAATCACACTGGCCCTTATGAATTTTTCTCTTCTAGATTGGTTCAAGAGAAAACATCTTCAACCAGTTGTGCAGGTCATGTCCATAGAGGCGGCCATGACAGTTGCTGGCAGTTTTTGCAGACTGGAGCATGCAGAGTGAATGAGCCTAATGTAATCATTTAAAGTGGACCTGTCACTGATTCAAGTGTGCATATCTGTAAATGTTGCTAAAGGTTTAAAACACAAAGTGAGCTCTTTCACTCTGATTACTTCATTTTTTAAACCCTTTGAGTGCCAGAGGGGTCTTTGGTTACCCCTCTGCCACTCAAATGGTTAAAACTGCCGGCAAATGTCATGCCTGTTTCCATGAACATGACGTCCAGAATTGATTGAAAATGTTATCACTTGAACAAAGGCACAGGCCCACAATTTATTGGGGCGATTAGAATTTTATGCCCATAGTAAGGTAAATGAGGGTTGTTATTAGGAATTGTTAATTTACCTTTAACCCTTTGAGGGCCAGAGGGGTGTACAACACTTTGCTTTCAATGCATTGGACAACCTTCTGCGTTCAGAGGGTTAACTTGTACAAAAGTATGTAAATATTTATAGATCTATGCAAATATTATAACATCCTGGTACATATAAGTACATTTTTTCAAGCTGATGATGAAGAGGGAGTTATTGCTTGACATAGCTGGGCCAGACTGGTTTGGATTGAATCCCCCCACCAAGCTGCCTTTAATGCAGCCTTCCTACAGAGGTGAGAGGTCACCAACTGAACTCTGAACTAGACATTCCCATCTTTCTCCTCTACTCTAGTGTCAAAACAGGAAGGGCCCATAGGACAGCAAGGCTATAGTATTTAAAGGGATAGTAATACTTTATTATTATTACTATCCCCCATATTGTAGATATTTACAAAATAATTTCATAGCCCCCAGGTTCATCTCTTAAACCTTTATGGTTTGAGAGATAACTGAAGGCAAAGTTCCCCCCTCCCTACCCCCTTCCCTGAAATCGGCGTTGTGCTGACTGCAGGGGAAGTTTGTCGTACGACAGGCTTGTGGCTCTGCACCTGAGCCGAGATCCCGTTAGTGAAAAAGTATTAGTTCACTGAAACGGTCTTCTACATGTGCTTGGTTTGTGCTTGGTTTGCAAGCACACGTAGAACACCGTTTCAGTAAAATAATTATTTTTCACTAACGAGATCGCGGCTCGGCTGCAGAGCCGCCTGATGAAAGTCAGACCGGATATCCCTGCAGTCAGTACAACGCTGACTTCAGGGAAGGGGGAGGGAGGGGGGAACTTTGCCTTCGGTTATCTCTCAAACCATAAAGGTTTGAGAGATGAACCTGGGGGTTATTAAATTATTTTGCAAAAATCTACAATATGGGGGATAGTAATAATAAAGTATTACTATCCCTTTAAACACAGCGGTGTTATGCTGCTTGAAATACATTTTTCTTTGCATTGCTCAAGTATATTTGTATACATATTTGAACCCATAGTGGATTGCTTTGTAATGAGATACAGATAGGTTGTTGATATAGGGAACTATCTGACTGCCATTGGAGTCAAGAAGGAATTTTTTCCCCCACTTAGGACATAATTGCAAAAGGCTTCAATGGTTTTTTTTTGCCTGTCCAAGTTCAGTCCTCACGAGCCACCAACAGGCCAGGATGTAAGGATTTCTCTGATTAATCACATGTGAGTTAATCACTGGATCATTCATTTCGTCTGACTCACCTGTGCTTTAGCAAGGCAATCTTTAAATCCTGGCCTGTTGGTGTCCCTTGAGGACTGAACTTGGACAACCTGGCTCTGGATCAACAAGGATGATTTGGCATGGGCAGGGCTTGATGGACGCATGTCTTTTTTCAGCCTCATCAACTACGTTCCTATGAGTTAGCAACTAATGAGTTAATCCTTTGAGTGCCAGAGAGGTACGTAACGCACTCAAAGGGTTAATATGCAAAAAATATATATATTCTGCCTATGATAATTTTCTGCAAATTTAAAGGGCAAGATTTATGACAATTTCCCTTTAGTTTTCCAGGAAGTCCTTTAGTTTGAGCTTTAGTAAAAAAAAAAAAAATATAGTAAATTTGGTGAGATAACTGCTGTGCTGCGTCTATCTAGAACAGGTAGTTCTGACTTTCAGTACCCAAAGACAGGACATGATTTAACTCTTTAAGTGCCAGAAAGGTATCCATTGCATTGCGTTGCAATGCATTAGTTGCCTCTCTGACACTCAAAGGCTTAAAGGGATAGTAATACTTCGTTTTATCTTTATTTTATTTTGTAGGCATTAAAAAAACATGAAGAACAATATAATTCTTATTTCTCAAAGCTTTATAGTTTAAGAGATATTCACAAGCAAAGTTTCCCCTCCCGCCCCTTTTACCTAGTGTAAGCCATTTCTTCTCAGATGTGGAATCTGGTTGTAAGACCAGACAGATAACAGCAGGGGACAATGTTCTTACAATGAAAACAATGAAAGCCCTGCCCCCTTGACAAGTTTTTCAGGTTTTTCCCTTATCTTAATTGAAGATTGTCCCTTTCTGCAGTCTACCTGGGCACCTCCCTTCTGATCTGGCTGAGCAGTGTTACATCAGTAAAAGAGGCGGGAGGGGGAGACTTTGTCATTGAATTACTCTTGAACTACATCTCTGACAGAATTGAAATAACACTCTCCAAAGTCCAAATACTATGATGATTAATTAGAGCTGCTTTTATTATGAAGCATTACTATCCCTTTAAGTGTGTAGTTGATAATGCATAGGTAAATTAATCAGTGACACGCTCATTTTGATTGGCTCCCCTGTGCTTGAGCAGGGAAATCTTTAATCCTTAGAGTGCCAGAGGGTGGTGTGCAACACATTGCGGAGTTAAATCCTGGCCTTTTTTGCAGCCAATGAGAATAAAATTTTAACACCCCCTGCTCGACAAGTAAAGGGGATAAGATCTGAGTTAACAACTTTTCATATTTTTTTAACAATAATTTTTGTGACGTACAGTATAGAAGACGTGGTGATTGTACCTGACACTAATGCACACTATAGCTGGGTGGGGCCTCACTGCGGCTGAAAAGTGCTGATAATGCTAGGGCAAACCATACAAATTCCAGTTGATTTAAAGGGGAACTATCACCCCGAATAAAGTCTCCCCCCAACAATTAGCCATCTAGCGTTAAGCTTAACAATAATACTGTTAGCCAGCATAATTATCGTGTTACTGAGAAATCCCACTTCTGCCGAGACTGACGGCCAGGCAACAGAGCTTTAGAGGCATCTGCGCACCTGCACCGTCAGTCCCTTCTGGTAACTAAAATAGGCTGACCAGATCTCACTTTAACCGAGGACACATAGGAAACAGGCATATTTCAGTACTTCACTGAAATCAAAGCAGTCCTGCAGTATGCATTTTTCCTATGTGTCCCCGGTTAAAGGTGAGGTCTGGTCAGCCTAACCTAAAGGTACCATGCAACGCCTCCCAGAGGAGACTGTGACTGACAGCGCAGGTGTGTAGATGTCTGTAAGCAAAGGTATCTGCGATATTTCCTGGCCATCTGTCTCGGCAGAAGTAGGATTTCTCAGTAACGACTATTGTTAAGCTTATCACTAGATGGCTAATTGTTGGGGGTAGACTTTATTTGGGGTGATAGTTCCCCTTTAAATGAGGCTTTTTAATCTCTTCAATTCAGAGAGGTTGGAGCCCTCTCTAGCATTCAGGGGGTTAAAAGCCCCATCAGTGGGAATTTTGGGGAGACTTATGCAGTTGGTTTGCCCCAGAATTGCTCTATTTCTTTTAACCCTTTGAGTGCCAGAGGGGTACGCAAAGCACTGCTCAGCAATGCTTTGCGTACCCCTCTGACACTCAAAGGGTTAACTATATTTCCCTCTTTCTGTTGCTTACGTGCTTTGCTGCAATTAGTAATGTGCATGACACTTTTCTGCTGGTGGTAGTCTTCATTAATATTTCTTATGCATTTCCTAGACTGGCAAACTCCAAAATACTAAGCATGGCTGCATGGCTGAGCGAGGTCGGGTACGTGTCTTTACAGATTTGGTGCTTTAATTCATTAAGTTAAATTAACTCTTTGGATGCAAGAGATGTCTACACTGCATTATAGAGATCTGCAGCTTTTTAACCGTTTGCGTTACATTGTGATGCACACCATTTTGGGAGTAAGGTCTAGTTCACATACGATTTCTATGCTGTGTCAATTACACAGAGGCTTGGCATTGCTACGGATCTGTCTGTACACAAGAGCAGTTTTGACATACTTCATGCAGACTGAATGCAGCTTACTGCATTCAACAAAGAAAAGTTTCAGTTCCTGCTTAGCATATGTGAAAAGCAGCGCAGAATTCAAAATGATGATTTGCTTGATTTCATTGCTCACTATATTGATCCAATCAATGACCGGTCTACATGGGTGACAACCAATAACATTTATCTGACACCTCTGTGAGCCGGACATTAACTCTCCCAACAGGGGCATTACTTGGGGAACACAGGAACAGAGTACTAGTTTGGACTTGGGAGAGTTGAATCGTGCTACAACTCAGCTCATTCAGAATACTTTTGTGAACTTAGTCTTAGAGTGAATCGATTGGGAACAAGCTGAAAGGAGAGGCAACATGTCCTTTAAGTTTTCTGAGCATTATCAACATGCGTACAGAGTCGTAACTAGAAGTCATCGGGCCCCGGTGCAAAAATTGCCATGGCCCCCCCTGACCACATTGCCCCCAATGTCCATCTCTTCACATTGCCCCCAGTGTCCACCTCTCCACACATTGACCCCAATGTCCACCTCGCCACACATTGACTCCAATGTCCACATTGCCCCCAGTGTCCATCTCCTACCTCCTTGGTGGTCCAGCGACGTGGCAGGAGATATCCGTGCTACCTTTTGCACAGACTTAAATTAGAAGCTGGAGCCCCCGCGTGGTCCAATCGCTAGTAATGCAGAGTCTGGGAGATGATGTCATCTCCCATCGCTCTGTGCATTACTAGAGTGCCGGGGGCTCAGCTGCAAATAGAGGTCTGTGCCGAAGATGGCACAGACTTCAGCAAGTTGCGGGTGCCGGGCAGGGGGGTGGCTGGGCCCCTGGAGTGATGGGCCTGGTCGCAGTTGCTACCTCTGCGACCTCTATTGTTATGCCAGTGCATAGGTTGTATTGTGAGTTAGTTATTTAAATTTGTATACTCACCGTATGCAAACAAGCTACCATGCCGGGCTAGAAGGGGGAGGCCTATTGTATAATATCTCTGTGGAGGGAAATGTATGAATCCACCAGCACTGCTTATTTGCATTGGCTTAAAAACCCAGTGCCAGTGCCCATAGGTATGTACGATTGCTTTAGTTCATACAATCCTCCATTTGTTAAGAGTTTATTGTGAGTAAGCCCCCATAACCTCCCATATAGCAGGTGCAGGGGAAACGTGCACATTTTAGGCTGATTTCTGTTTTTCCTTATTATTATACAGAGTTAAGTAACAAAGCACTGTATCAACCAAATATCCCTACACTCTGACACTGTCCACCTCTTAGCACTTTCGGTGTAAGGAGGGCATAGATAGTGTAGTACATAGGGATTATGCATCCACAGCACACAAAACTCGGTTCCTGCACCTATACATAGAGCAGAATCATATCTGTACATTCCCCCTTTCCTTGTTGTGAACACCAGGGCAAACATATGAGATCTGTATTGTACTGATATACTATGTGGCTTGTTTAATAAAAAATAACTGGAGCAATTCTGGATAAAACCAGCTGCACCATAGGGAACTAAGTAAAATTCACATTGATTTAAATGTTTTCTTTTAACCTCTTGAATTCTAAAGAAATCTCCAAAGCATTGCTTGGCAATGTCCTGGAGCCCTCTCAATAGGGGTTAAAAACACAGTTTAAGCCAGTGGGAATTTGGGACATCTATATTACCATCACAGACCTTTTTAACTCTTTGGGTGCCAGAGGGGTACACAGCGCATTGCTCTTCAATGCGTTGCGTACCCCCTCTGGCACTCAAAGGGTTAAGGAACAAGAACATTTATATTCAAATGTTATAGCATGCTTCTTCATATTAGAGTAGCTTATGTTTTGGCATTAATTTTCCTTGAAATAATCCTTAAGAATAGCAAATCACAGATCGTTATTTAAAGTGGACCAATCACCTTGCATTTTTTTTTGTATATCTGAAAATGTCATTCAGAACTGCCTATGTATCATGTTAACCTAAAGTCCAGTTTCAGGAGAGAGTTACACTTCTCTCAGTGCACCACATAGCTTAATTAGCATATGGAATGTCAATGAAAAGCTTAATCAGCATATATAACTGCAGTGAACAGCATTATTAGCATATGAAACCCCACTGAAAGCATAATTAGCATACATTGGCATACAATACAAAGTATGACTTTCTCCTAAACCATAAGTTTGCTTTCCTTTTGGATTACATGAGTTTTTAACCCCTTAAGAGCCCATGACATGCCAGGAGCGTCATGGGAAAACTTCCCTATAGGACCAGTGACGGTCCTGGCATGTCATGGAATTCAGCCCTGAATCGGATGGTTAAAAAATAAAAATGCTCCGTGGCCCTTAAGTGTCGGTTGTGTGGCCGGTCTTTAAGGGGGTTAATGACGTTTTCACACACACCCCGATATACAGACATACCCAGACCCAAACAAACATGCTTTCTAGCTTCATACTGCAATGTGCAGTGCAGCCTCCTCACCAGGAAGTGAGGGATTGCTAAGGAAACGTTCTAACTCCAGTCTGCTGAAATACATATCTTAAATCTCAAGTGCTATCAAGATATAGAACCATTTACATGAATGTGTAAATGCTCTGGAGAACTCTCTAGCATTCAAGGTGTTAAAAACCTATATCTATCTAAGGCAGTAGTGAGCAATCTGAGGCTCTTTAGTTATCTAGAACTACAATTACTATGTTTCTCGGCCTGTAGAAGATGGGAATTGTAGTCCTCAGTAGCCGGAGGGCCTCATGTTGCCCACCTCTAATCTAAGATCCTCTTTTGTCCAGTGTGATTAACACTCCCTTTTTTCCACCCATAGGAGGCCTGGAAACATGCTATTCAAAAAGCAAAGCAGATGCCAGATCCCTGGGCCGAGTTCCACTTGGAAGACATTGAGACAGAACATGCTATACGTCATAGGTCTGTAATGCACCCAGATATTAAATTACATTACAGTAGATCAGATGGCTACTTTACAGGATTCGTCTCTTCTAGAGAGATGGTGACCTCAAAGGCCAGTCTCCTTAATCTGCTGTTCATTGTACACTTATGGAAAGAATGTTTTCATGACCTGTAACACGTTGTATGATAGAGACATATCCAATATATTGCACAGTGTTTCCTCTAGTTAACTCCTAGGCGAGATAAACAAATTAAGAGCCACTTATTCCTAGGGAAATTTCCCCTTTAATATGATAACATACTTACTTTTCTATGTATTTGTCCTTCATGCAGAAGGCAGGCATCCTATATAATAATTCGCTAAGTTGTGTGTAACGCCCGACATGCGCAGTAGACACTGCTGCGCGTGCGGCAGTCATGCGCAGTACAGACTGCTCGCGCCGCGGCTGATACAGAGCTGGGCGCTCAGAAGGAGCGTCCAGCTCTGTATCAGCAGTGACGCGGGCAGTCTCTGCTGCGCGTGACTGCCCCGCGACCGGCTGCCAGAGGCACTGTGGCCCGTGTAGCTGGCTGTTCAACTAGTATTTATATATTTGCATTGGAAGTCTTCAGGTGCTTGTATTTACAGACTTCTTTTTGAAGTCTGCATTAACTTACGCCACCTTGTAACTCACAGTAAACATAAGCACCCTGAGGCTGTAATTCATCAAGTGATGGAAAGACCAGTATATCTACAGAATCTGTCAGCCTGAATCTGGTGGATGGAACTGGTGGAACTATCCGGCTGTCACTCATTGGTCAATGAGCAAGGGTCAGATACTAGTCATCCATTAAAGAATAGGTGCAGAGCTAATGCACAACAAAATATGTGATGTCTTTGCGCATTATGCCATTCGCCTCTTGATTGAATTCTGGCCTTACTGAGAAATACACAGTGAAATCCACACCAGAGGCCAACAATAGTTTCTCCAGTATCATGCAAAAAAAGGACCAGATAGTGAAATGGAAGTTTTCAGCAACAGAATGCCACAGACCTCAAATACAAAAAATAAGGATATGGATATACCTGCTTGCTGTATGAAGGCGATGAAAGGTTTAACAGAAGGATTTGGATAGGTAGGTATCCTTCATCCAGCTATCAGGTATCTCTGTTTATATAATATAGGCAGTTCCTTACCTTGTCATTTTTGTTGACTACACAACAGGCGTCAATAGGCCTGAATAGTTTGTATGTCAGTTGTCTTTTATCATATTACTAGTTGAACAGCCCGTTACACGGGCCACAGTGCCACTGCCACCCGGTTGCGGGGCAGTCACACGCAGTAGAGACTGCCCGCGCCATGGCTGATACAGAGCTGGACGCTCCTTCAGAGTGCCCAGCTCTGTATCAGCTGCGGCGCGGGCAGTCTCTACTGCGCATGACTGCAGCACGCGCAACAGTGTCTACTGCGCATGTCGCGGCGTTACACACGATTTAGCGAATTATTATATAGAATAGGCAGTTCCTTACCTCGTCATTTTTGTTGAATACACAACAGGCGTCAATAGGCCTGAATAGTTTGTATGTCAGTTGTCTTTTATCATATAATAAAGTAAAGGTAACTAGCAGTAAACTACAGTAGAGCCCACGAAAATGTATATGGATACACCAAACTGATGTGTGAAGGGCATCCATCTAGGTAAGTTCTTTTAGGGTGTAGTTTCCCTTTAAAGGGCAACTCTCACTTGTATAATGTTGGCCCTATGAGAAGAGACAGAATCGCAACACTGAAATCTATCTATTCTGCACAGTGCCGCTTGAATAGACTCTCTGCTTCTGACTTCAAAGCCTTATACAACCAGTCTAAGAAGGCTGTGTGCACAAGTCAAGTAGTTGAAAGCCATATACTTCTGGGATGCATTCCAGCTGAGGGGGTGAATGACTGATAGAAGAGATTTTGGGGCTTCACAGAGTAGTCCTAGGTGTTTTATTACATCTTTTACCATAGGAGCAGACTTAGTTAAAACATGATAATTGCCATTTAAAGGGGACGTAGAGAAACAGAGTGTCATGAATGCACACCGAGACATGTTCAAGGCATGGTAGCTTCTCAGGTGCAGCTCAAGTCACATTTTTAATTCCCATGTGCTATTGCAGAGGGGAAATTTCCATGTCCATATCAGACAGGTCCTGCCCTCAGACAGTCCAGCTCCAAAATGTCATGCACATGTCTGCACAAGAGAAACAGCACAACCTGAGACATATGTTTTGCCTATGTGGGCCTCATCAGTGGGGTGCAGCTGATTCCCTTGAGACATATGGGTGGGTGTAACCATATCTGGGAACTCTGTGGATTTTCCCCGGAGACTCCAGTTTTTGGTACTCAATTACCGGGTCTCTGTGAACAGAGGCTGTTTCTTAAGAAACTCTGCCCACTTCTCTACCTTCACACCCTGTTACTCCCACTTCTCCTCCTTCCCACCCTGCTGTGCCTACTTCCCTCCCACTTCTCCTCTTTCTCCACCCTGTTCTGTTTACTTCCCACCCACTGTTTTAGACAGACAATTAAGCACTGCCCTCACCTGTGATTAAGCCCCGTCCCTTTGTGATGCAAATCACGTCATTTGTATCCTCCTGCTGCACCACATGAGTCCATTCCAGGGACTCTAGAAGAAAAGGTTCCCAGGTATGGATGTAACACATCCTAAAAATAAAACTCTCACTTACCTTACTGTGGCCAAAAACTCTTAATGCTCACTATGAATGTTGCCCTTCTGCCTTTGATCAAGACATACCATCTTCAATAATTCCTGGATGTCAGGTCCATGGACATGACAGATGCTGGCATTGTTTTCAAAATTAAACAGAGTTCATTAGCCTACTTAACCCTTTAAAGACCAGAGGGGTTTGCAACACCTTGCAATGGAAAACGTTGCACAAGCTTCTGGTCCTTAAAGGGTTAAGATTACATGTGCAGTGGGCAGAGTTTGTTTCCTGGGGTCCCACTAGCAACTGTCATGTCCGCCTTCATCATGATCATGACACCCATGACCGATGGATGATTAATCTTGAATCTAGGAGCAAGGAAAAAATTCAGAGAGGCCATTAGGTGTTACTTCCCCTTTAAGAACCAGAGCGGTGCACAACGCATTGAACACATCACTGGTTCTTAAAGGGATAGTAATACTTTGTTTTATCTTTATTTTATTTTGTAGGCATTAAAAAAACATGAAGAACGATATAAGTCTTTTCTCTCAAACCTTTATGATTTGAGAGATATTCACAAGCAAAGTTTCCCCTCCCCTTTTACCTAGTGTAAGCCATCTCCTCTCAGATGTGGAATGCAGTCCATAGACCAGACAGATAACAGCAGGGGACAATCTTCTTCCTATGAGAACAATGAAAGCCCTGCCGCCCTTGACAAGTTTTTCAGGTTTTTCCCTTATCTTAATTGAAGATTGCCCTCTCTGCAATCTACCTGGGCACCTCCCTTCTGATCTGGCTGAGCAGTGTTACATCAGTAAAAGGGACGGGAGGGGGATACTTTGTCATTGAATTACTCTTGAACTACAACTCTGACAGAATTGAAATAACACTCTCCAAGGTCCAAATACTATGATAACTAATTAGAGCTGCTTTTATTATGAAACATTACTATCCCTTTAAAAGGTTATAGCCCTTTATTTTGCAATTTTGCTGGATAAACCCAGCACCAGAAAAATCTGCCTTTGACCTCTACAGCAATTACATTTTCCTTTACTGTTTTCTGTATGTTGTTGTTTGTGACCCATATCCAGGTTACAGTGGCCATTGCATAAGGCTATCTTAGTGCTTTGTAAATATTATCTCCCTCAGGCAAGTGCAGAATTTCACATTGAACGTTTACTGTGCATGAAAAACTAAACCATTATGTAATAAGTAAAACATTGCTAGGCTTGTTATATTGGGCTGAAAAACAAATCCTCAAGCCAGTAAGTACTTAGGCCTAGATTCATCAGGGTGTGAATGGATTAATACGCAGGAAAATCAGATGCTTTCTCTGCGTATTAACCATTCAGCAATTCAGCAACTTTCAATTTGTATCTGGCCATCGCTTATTCTTCAATATGCGATGGCCAGAGAGATCCGCAAATGTGATCCGCTAGCTTCAAGCTGGCGAATCCCATTTGAATGCTTGGGGCGAACACATGCATACACATTTTCGCTTATGCGTATACGTGTGTTTTTCCCATGACTGACCAATTTATGTAAGTTTCCCTGCTTTGCATATGCGAAGCAGGGAAACAATCAAAATCAATGATGAATACCCGAAGGTGTCCATCAATGATCGCGGCAAAGAGCATTGTATTTGATACGCTGCTCTTCCCGCAGTTTGATGAATCCCGGCCTAAGTAAGTAAGTGCGGCATATTACAAACACTGACACTGGTTCAACAAAAGAGCTAGAATTTACATTTTCCAGGAAAAAGATTGAATTGGAAATTGGTCCTTCATTCACATGAAATATTTCTTATAATGAACTCAAAGGAAGTATGTTGTAAGGATTATATATATATATATATATATATATATATATATATTAAATGTTACAGCTTTCTCCAGTGCATTGCATTGTATTGTAATACAGCTGAAGTTAGTTGATCATCTTGGACTTGGGCTACTTGTTCAAAGTGCAAGTGGAGCCATTCTGTATGTATATACAATCCTATGTAATAATTCACTAGAATGTTTGTCAGAAGCCATCATGCGCAGTAGGGACTGCCCGAATGCACGGAATGCTCGGAGCACAGAATCCTGGGAGTTCTGTGAGCACGGAATGCTGGGAGCATTCTGTGCTTTCGGGCAGTCTCTACAGTGCATGACTGCGTCAGCAGCAGGAAGCAGAGCAGGACCGGCCTCTTAACCCTTTGAGTGCCGGAGGGTAATGCTTTGTATATCCCCTGGCACTCAAAGGGTTAACATCACCTGGACCTTGGCCCGTGTACACGGGCTTTTACATTAGTATATATATATATATATAATTTACACCAAATGAATGAGTATCGCAGTATGGGATAATCTCTTCTTTATTGGATTAATATAAAGAAGAACATTCTGAACGATTTCAGGGTTCCAGAAAACAGTTTGAGAACCACTGTGTTAGTATCTTCCCCCTACTGAGCCCATATTTGTTTGACATGATTTTGTAGTGCGAGTTGTTTGGGAGTTCTTCTGTTTGTGTTACACTGCAGTGCGTTTCAAGTGAAACCCTCCTTACTTATAATGCAAGCTAGCAATTTAAAAGGTTGCTTGGCTCACAGACCTAGAATGCTGGTACAGCGCCAGGAATGTTCCCAGGCAGATTTGGAAAGAGATCTCTGACTGTGACACGTAGACACGTAGACGTAGTTTGCAGACTTAGAGGGAAATATAGAGCCACCTCTGGGAGAATCAGAATCGCCTTGCTAAAGTTTAACCCTTTAAGTGCCAGAGTGGTACGGAATGAATTGCAAAGCAATGTATTCCATACCCTTCTGGCACTCAAAGGGTTAACCCTGTCAGTGGGTGTACCGTGGCACTCAAAGGGTTTAGAGAAAACACAACAGGTAAAAATGAAATGAGGTTATACACATTTTAATATAATATACACTAAGATACCATCTTTGTTTCTAGACTCTTCAGAACTAACGATAAACGTCTGCTCCTTTTCTGTAGGCACCAAATCAGTGTTTCTCACAAGGGTTCAGTGGCACTTTTGGTGTGTCATGGAAATCCACGTAGGGTACAATGTTTTATCTATAAGACTTTGACAAAATTGTGAATGTAGACTTGCAACTGTATATTTAAAGGGATAGTAATGTTTCACAAAAACAGCAGCTCCAATTAATCTTCATAGTATTTGGGACATGGAGTGTTATTTCAACATTGTCAGAGTTGTAGTTCAAGAGTAATTGAATGATAAAGTATACCGCTCTCACCCCTTTTACCTAGTGTAAGTCACCTCCCCTCAGATATGGAATCTGGTCTCTTGACCAGACAGGTCGCAGCAAGGGACAATCTTCTTACTGTGAGAACAATGAAAACCCTGCCATCCTTGACAGGTTTTTCTGAATGTTTGTGAGCATCATACCTGGGAACCTTTTGGTCTGGGCTTCCCAGAGGGGAGTCCTGTGGTGCTGCTGAGGGGAGAGAAATGCTGCGATTAGCTTCATAAAAGGGGTGGGGCTTAATCATAACTTGGGGCAGGACTTGTAAAACATAGAAAAGGCAGAATAGGCTGGGTAAGGAGGAAAAGAGGACAGGGAGTGGGAGGAACAGGGAGGGAAGGAGCACAAGTGGGCAGAAGAAACTCCCCACATCTGGTGAATCAGCTTTTGCCCCAGAGACCCGGTAATGAAGAGTCCTAACCGGAGTGTCCGGGGCAAAACCAGAGAGTTCACAGCTATGGTGAGTGTACGTATGTGTGTTTGTACATTCACCTCTGTGCGCTTGTGTGTGTATGTGTGTGTGTATGTATGTGTGTGTGTATGTATGTGTGTGTGTCTGTGGGAGATGCCATTGTTATGATTTGTGAAGTGACATTTGATCCATTGTGCATTTTGAGGCTGTGCTAAAGATAGACATGCGTTTAGTGTGTTTACATGTAGGAGAGTGGCTGAGCTAGAAATCTGATGGGAATCATTAACCTGCTAAGGACTAGAGTGGTGTACAGTGCTTTTACAATGCATTGCACACCTCTCTAATCTTTATCCCTTTGTGTTACGTATCCCTCCGACAATCAATGGGTTAAAGCTCTAAAAGGACTAGAATAGAAAAGGGTGAGGTTTGTGGCTAACCCAGCTCAGATCTGTGACATACAGTGCTCAGCATCTGTCTAGGACTGTAAATCCTCTTAAAGTGAGACTGACATTATATTTTTTAAAATCCTATTTGCCTTCAAACACAGCTTTACAGGGATAGTAATGCTTCACAATAAACCAGCTCCAATTAATCTTCATAGTATTTGGGCCATGGAGAGCGTTATTTCAATACTGTCAGAGTTGCAGTTCAAGAATAATTGAATGATAAAGTATCCCCCTCCCGCCCCTTTTACTGATGTAACACTGCTCACCTCAGAGCAGCAAGACTGTCCAGATGGATCGCAGAGAGGGACAGTCTTCAGTGAGCATAAGGGAAAACCTGAAAAACCTGTCAAGGGGGCAGGGATTTCCTTATGATCACAGTAAGAAGATTGTCCCTTGCTGTGAGCTGTCCAGTCAAGCGACCTGATTCCACATCTGAGGGGAGGGGCTTATACTAGGGGTGGGAGAGTGATACTTTATCATTCAATTACTCTTGAACTACAACTCTGACAGTATTGAAATAACACTCTCCATGGGCCAAATACTATGAAGATTAATTGGAGCTGCTATTTTTGTGAAACATTACTATCCCTTTAACCTTTTAAGTGCCAAAAGGGTACGTGATGCATTGCAGAGCAGTGTGTTGCGTACCCCTCTGGCACTCAAAGGGATAAGGAAAAGTATTATCCAGAAATACATTTCTTAAATCTCTTTCCATGTCCAAAGGTGCCCTAATACGCTCCAGTTTTCAGTTTGCTCTTTAACCCTTTAAGTGCCAGAGGGTTGTCGCATTGGGCATCCCTCTGGCACTCTTAAGGGTTAAAATAGCCAGGGAAATTAGCTGAACATGCAGTGTCATATGTAGAAAGACAAAAATGGAACAGTTCTTGGGCAGACCAACAGCTCCATATGGAACAAATAAAAAAATCACCATTGCGCAGTGGACAGAGCTCCAGGTCAACACCAGAGTGGGTAGACAGACAAGCCAGGTCATACATGGAGAGGGTAGCCAGCCAGAGCCACAGGTTTGCACCAGAAAGGATGTCTAAACCAAATTAGAACGCACAAGGACAATGGTCAGACAGAGCCACAGGTCAACACCAGAATGGATGGACAGACAGGCTGGGTCATACACAGTTCAGGCAGTCAGCCAGAGCCACAGGTCCGCACCAGATTGGGTGTCCACTACACAATGGGAGCAGGCAAAAGATTAGTCAGTCAGAGCCACAGGTCAGCACCAGAATGGATGGTCAAACTAGCCAGGTCATACACAGAGCCCAAGGGAAACAGAACTGTATTGTACAACAACGCAAGGGCAACTGAGTCACGACTCAGACTGCCCTTTAAACCCCTCCTCAGGAAGTAGGTAGGAGGAGCAGGCTCAGAGGAAGGAAGTAGGTAGGAGAGACTACAGGAAGCATGGCATAAAGCAGAGGCCTGCTACACTCTGAAGCCTCGCTCCTGCAGATGACGCATCTTGCTTTGATGCGTCCAACTGCTGCCATCTTCCTGCGTCATCCGTGCGGCATGAACGGCCAGTGAAACCAAGGTAAGCAGTGACAGGTTCATACAATACACACACACACAGCTACTGTACTAGCCTGTACAGGCAGCATACTGTATGTCAGGTACTGCAATCACTTTTGCTACAGACCATTGCACAAAGTCCAATATTGATCAAAGCAATGATGATGTCATCTCCCAGGGCTTTGCATTACTAGAGCGCTGGTGGGAGATTGCGGGCGCCAGGCGGAAGGGTCGCAACCCCTGGAGTTCACGGGACCTGCGACCCCTATAGTTACACCACTGTACGTGTGGGTAATCTCTGTTCTGCTGTAGGAAGGCAGTTTTATGTCGTTGCTTTTGGTTTTCTGTTAGTGTCATGCACTTGGAGGGCACTTGGAAATTTGGTTCAAATGTTGGCAAATATGGGAGGTTTAACTTAAAATGTCTGCCTTGTGTTTTGTTTAGATACAATGCTGTCTCTGGCGAATGGGTTCAAGATGATGTACACATCAAAATGGCCTCTCAAGTAAGTGGGGTTTTTTTTGGTCTTTTTTTTAAACCCTTTGAGTGCCTGCAATGGTTTGATACCTCTCTGGCACTCAAAGGGATAAGCACAGACCTAACATGAAGATGTTGTGATTAGAAAAGCTCTGGTGTCATCTGGGGCCTATCATTCCATTTCTATAAAATTGGTACTCTGGCCTCACAGCGTAATTGATTGAGTTTCACAGTAATGATCCATTCAACAAGGCTGATCTACTTAGAAAGTGGAGCAATTTGGGGGCAAACAGTCATTCCTGTTGATTTAAATGGGGCTTTTAACCCCTTAAGGACCCATGACGGCCCTGGCATATCATGGGTTGGAGTGTGATAAGGACCCATGACGTGCCAGGACCATCATGGATTTCAGCCCTGAGTCTGATCTCTAAAACAAACAAAAAAAAAAAGATCCATGGTCTTTAAGTGCCAGACGCAAGTGTGTACACCCGCTTCTTAAGGGGTTAATCTCTTGAATGCTAGTGGGGTTTCTGACGCATGTTTTTAATGTGTTGAAGACCCCACTAGCATTTAGGACCCTAAAAGCAGTATTAAAATGTATTAAAGGGATAGTAATACTTAAAATGTAAAAAAAAAAATATGTTGTAGGGTTTATCCCCCTGAGTAAAACAAGAGTACTCCCACTGCTGAGAGGTGTTTCATTCAAAAGTTATTGATTTTCAAAGTTGATTTTTTTAGGTGCAGTATCACAGTGGCCTGAAATTGTACAGTGGCGCTGTTGCTACTACACGATCCTATGTACAGCTCTGGTCCCGGGACCATAAATCTCCATAGGATGGTGTAGCAACAGCGCCACTGTACAATTTCAGGCCACTGTGATATTGCACCTAAAAAATTCAACTTTGAAAATTAATAACTTTTGAATGAAACACCTCTCAGCAGTGGGAGTACTCTTTTTTCACTCAGGGGGATAAACCCTACAACATATTCTTTTTTACATTTTAAGTATTACTATCCCTTTCAAATCAATGGGGGGTTTTGCTAATTTTTATTCTTAATCTTGGGGCCATATGCACACAGAAAAGTAGAGCATTTTGGGGGCAAACCAGCTACACTATAAAAAAAAATCTAAAACGTCCCATTGATTTAAATGGGGCTTTTAACTAGTGGAGGTCTCCAATGCATTGCTACACAATGCGTTGGGACCTCTCTAGCATTCAGGGAGTTAAAATACCAATTTTAAATTGATGCAAATTTTTGTTCTCTCCTATATTTCAATTGTTTTTCCCCAGAATTGCACCAGTGCTACTGTATCTCCAGTATGACCTTGGAGTTCTTAAAGGAAAAATAACATTTTATTTTTAAAATACTACCAGCAGATGTCATGTCCGCCTCCATGGACATAACATCCAGATCTGATTATAGATGTCATCTCTTGAATAAATATACAAGTGCAAAATTCATAGGGTACATTAGCATTTTTTCCATATTAATGAAGGAAGGGGGATATTATTATGATGTGTTACTTCCCCTTTAAATTAATATTTGATGGGTAACATTTTATTTTGATTTTACATATTTTGCAAGTTCTTCACCTATCTTTCTGTTTTTTTGGTACATTTACAGTTTTACATCCCTGACAGTAAGCTCCCTGGTTCTATTTCACTTTATGTGTTTGCAGAATATGTTAAAGGGACACTAATGTCCCATAAAAAATCCTTCTTGTTTGGTAGATGGAAAAAAAAATTATTTGCAGCAAATCGCATCTCTCAAACCTTTATGATTTGAGAGATATTCACATTGAAAGTTCCCCCTCCCGCCCCTTCTCCTGACGTCAGCGCTCTGCTGACAGCAGGAGATCCCGGTCCGGGGACCAGCAGGCGGCTCTGCAGCAGAGCTGAAATTGCGTTATTTAAAAATAATTACTTCACTGGAACGGTCTACAAAGTGTGCCTGATTTGCAAGTACACTTTGTAGACCGTTCCAGTGAAGTAATTCTTTTTAAATAACGCGATTTCGGCTCTGCTTAAGAGCCTCCTCGAGTTGGCCAACTCAAATCTCGTGCTGTCAGCTTTACAGCGGACATCAGGAAAAGGGGAAGGAGGGGGGAACTTTCAATGCAAATATCTCCCAAACCAGAGCTGTTTGAGAGATGGGATTTATTCAAATAATTTTTTTTCTTTCTTTTATGGGACATTACTGTCCCTTTAAGTCCAAATAAAAGGGGTATGCTTCCTTCAAACATACTATGGACAGAAAATACTAATGGCCCCTAAGAATTTTGTGTTTGTGCCTTTGCACAAGAGATAATATTCACATGGGGGTCATTAGGATTTACTGGTCATAATAAGGTAAATGGGGGGTATAGTTAAAGGGATAGTAACGCTTTCAAAGTTCCCAATCCACTGACATCAGCGCTCTAGCTGACAGCAGGGGAATCCTGTCCCTGAGCAAACCAAGCACACGTAGAAGATCATTTCAGTGAAGGATTTCTGTTTCTATAATGCAATCTCGGCTCTGCTGAAGAGCCTTCGCTAGTTCAGGGACAGGATTCCCCTGCAGTCAGCTAGAACGCTGATGTCAGGGGAGTGGGAACTTTGAAAGTGGCTATATCTCAAACCATAAAGGTATGAGAGATGCCGCTAGGCTAGTTGAATTTGGATTTTCAAGGGCTACAAGCATAATTAAAGATAATTTGAAGTGTTACTATCACTTTAAGAGATGTTACTTCCCCTTTAAAGGAAGTGCATTCTTAGGGCGTATGCTCAAAAGAAAATTGTGGAGGAATTCTGGGGCAAACCATTTGCATTATAGGGGAGAACCAAAAATTCCCAGTTATTTAAATGGGGATTTAACTCCTTGAATGCTAGAGAAGTCTCAAATGCATTGCACTGGAGACCTCCCTATCTTTCAAGGGGTTAAAATCCCCATTTAAATCAATGGGAATTTTTAGTTCTCCCCTTTAGTACAAATGGTTTGTCCCAGAATTCTCCACCTTTCTTTTGAACATATGGCCCTAAGAATGTAATATCCTGATGACAGAAACTGCTCATTGTCATCTAGGGAATTCCTTCTAGGAAAGAAATTGCTTCTGCACGTGCTTTGAAATAATGAAGTCACATATTTATATTTTTAGAAACTATCAAACTATCACTCATAATTTTTTTATGTTATTTTTAACCAGGCGTTTGGCCGTGGAGCTATGAGAGAATGCTACAGAACGTAAGTAAATGCATTACATTCTGATCGTTGACTTTTAATACACGTTGATAGTGATTAATGGGGAATTAAATGCCCAAAATGAATAAAGGATAAATACCTTTTTATATTCAGGGAAGCCAGTCATACGACTTTCAGGCGGCTCTGCAGCACAGCCAAGATCGCTTTAATACAAAAAGAAATCTTTCACTGAAACGGTCTTCTACGTGTGCTTGGTTTGCAAGCACACGTAGAAGACCGTTTTAGTGAAATATTTTTTTTTTTATTAACACGATCGCGGCTCTGCTGCAGAGCCGCCTGATGATCTAAGACCAGATTTCCCTTCAGTCAGCTAAAACGCTGACTACGGGGAAGGGGGAGGGAGAGTGCAACTTTAGGAGCGATAATCTCTCAAACCATAAAAGTTTGAGAGATGACACTGGGGGCAATACATTTATTTTTAATAGGACTTTAATATAGGGATTAGTAATAATTAAGTATTACTATCTCTTTAATGGTAAATACCTGGGGGTTATGCACTGAGATGAGTAAGCGGTAGTGAAAATCAGTACTATTGAGTTAACTTTTTGCTTGTTTGAAAATGTGTCATTTTAACACTACAATATATATTTATTTACATTTTTTTACGTATTAAGTATTACTATTCCTTTAAAAATCATGTGTATGATAAGGATACTGTAAGACCAGTGATGCATTTGTAGGTGAGATGCAGGCCAGTACATACACACAATCCTGTCCTCTGTTGTCAGTAAAATGGGATGTACTTTGTTGCTGTTAATTATTTAGGGTGTGCTTAGCGTCTCTCCTCTTTGTAGAACAGTCTAGTAATGTGAGGTTCTCCAGCTGCTGCTAGATTACAATTCCCATCTTTTTCTGCCAGTTGTTGTTTTCTGGTAGCACCTAGAAGGTTTTACTTTATATATCCCTGTTGCAGAGTGTGCAGAGGGTAGCTTTTTTAACCCATTAATAATCAGTGGTCTAGGGAAGTTACCTTCCCTTAAGGACTTCTTTTAGCCTTGCCGATGCGCCGGCACACATGACTTTTTATGTGTACCGGTGTGCAGAGCGGGGTCTGAGAAAGACTGCTCTGGTCATAGAGAGGTCAATTTCAGACCCAGTTTTTACTTTTCTCTGTCGTCCAATACAGGTTACTGGTAACTTTGGGTAGGCGATCCGCCCCTTTCTGGTACCATCTTTCTGCCCTGACCCTACCTCTGACAAGGAGAGGGATCTCCACTTGTTGGATGTGGTGTGTTGTCCATCACACTGAGTCTATCAGGCAATCTGACGCGCTGTTCGTCATTCCTGAGGGTCCCAGGGCAGGAAGACCTGCATCCAAAGTGACTATTGTTTCTTGGATCAAGTTCCCTATTCGTAAGGCTTATGAGCTGAGGAAGAAGCATGTCCCCTTTCGGGTCATGGCTCATTCTACAAGATCTATTGGGGTTTCTTGGGCTTACAAGAATCAAGCCTCCACTGATCAATTTTGCAAGGCTGCCACTTGGTCATCTGTGCACACCTTTTCGAAGCACTGCCGTGTTGATGTGCTGGCATCGGCTGATGCCAGCTTTGGGAGGAAGATCCTGGAGGTAGTCTTGCCTGTTTACGATCTTCTTCGGATCTCGGTTGCTTCCTTTACTTTTGAGCCCTGTTGGCTCTAGTTCAGTGTGCTGTGTAACATTTTGGGGTGTTGTTACCCCTGTTCAGTGTCTGTTTACACTTCATTGTTATGTTGGGCTGTCTCTGATCAGATGGTTCATATCTGCTCTGGTGACTTTGGGGGCCTTGCGCCTTTTCCTTGCTTTCCTTCCCGCCTCTGGGAAACTCAGTGGTTGGACATCTCAAAGTTACCAGTAACCTGTATTGGACGACAGAGAAAAGAGGATTTCAGTCTTACCTGTTAAATCCATTTCTCTTAGTCCATACAGGTTACTGGTCTCCCACCTTGTCAAGGGACCATGCTTGGCTCTCCTGTGTCAGATCGTGGTGGTCCTTCGGGGTCATGCTCACAGGAGTCTTCTTTCCCTTCCACTATCTAGTCAATAGTTAGTCTCTCAAATCTTTCTGGAGCTGGTTGGCTAGCTGCAGCCAAGGAAGGAAGGTAGGCTCCACCCCCTGCATACAATTCTAGAATTGTTCCTGCCTACAATTAAAGGGGCGGATTGCCTACCCAAAGTTACCAGTAACCTGTATGGACTAAGAGAAAAGGATTTAACAGGTAAGACTTATATCCTTTTTTTTTTTTTTACTTGACTGAAGAGTATGTGGCGTGCCAAGACTGTCCCCGGTCCTTAAGGAAAAAAATGGTGACTTCCTGGCACACCACACGGCCGTTAATGGGTTAAGCGTAATTGGATTCAAGCTTCGAGGAATGGATTTTCCAGTAACACATGTGCCTGTCTCTAGGCTATTTGCCTCTCTGCTGTAATGGTATCCCTATGGTGCCCTTTCAGAGCCAAGAGATGTAAACATGTAGGTAAATTCTGTGTAATTCAAACCTTGCAGACAGTCGTACACCAGCACTGACGTTATTTCTTTATTTAATCCTTTGTATTCTAGAGAAGTCTCTAACACTAGGGAACACTATGTATAAAATATGCTGATATATGCAAGAGGATGCTGTCAATCAGACTGAATGAAATATATCTTAAAGGATCACCTAAAAATAATCTGGGGTTATGTCCACTTAAATGCCATGTAGTCCATGCTGACATCTGTAAAACTTCTATGTTTGTTTTCTGATGCCTAAATTCCAGTCCTATGTATACTTCGAGGGAGAACACAATCCTATCTTTTCCAGTTTCCCAAGCACCACAGCAGTCTTGCTAGCTCTATTTGAAATAATAGCGTATGATTGTCTGTAGGTGGGCTGAGATATAATATCAGCCCTTTCTCAGTACAATAGCAATGGGTACTAATCATATTAAATGAACTGACTTCTTATCACACAAGACAGAAAAAATTAAATAAGTGCTGTATGAATAACAGTTTACATGTGTTAAAAAGCAAGGTTAGGATCATACTTTAAGGATATAACGTGAATAATTTTACATATGCTTACTGTAAGTGCAAGATACTTATAGATTTATATCAACAGATTTAATTTTAGACATTAGTGTTCCTTTAAATTGCGAGTTGAAGATAGTAATTTTCCATGAGATTCCCTGTTCCTAGCTGTGTTTTGCAGATTAGAGTCCTACTTCCTACCCAGTGAGAATAGCTTAATGCAGTGGCGTCCCTCAGCCTATCGGAAAACAGTTCTATTATTGAATGAAAACTTTTGCACACATCCATAAAAATACATTTTCTTTCATATCATAACACATATATTGTATTTTATTGTCTGTGTTCTTTAATCACTAAAAAAACCCAATATAAATGACAGTTTATCACTTAGCTTTCAGATATTAGTTAGGGGATCGACGTTTGCCTAGACAAGTCTACAAAGGAAAATACAGCACGTTGTATCAATATTACATGTATTAATATCTCCAGTAAATAATTGTTTAAAGAAAACACAACCAAAGCATTGAATAGTAGCAGTGATGGAATGCAGTATATAGGAGATGTATTTACTTTAACTCCTTGTGTGATAGAGATATCTCCAACACATTGCTTCACTGGCACTCAGAGTTAAAGTGGAATTGTTAATTTGTAACACACAGGTGAGTTTGAAAGAGCTCTCATCCCACCTGTATTTATGTTGGTCATTTTTTATTTAAAATTGTATATGATATACTTTGTTTATTTGTTAGTCAGTGCTAATCTGGCAGGTGCTGGCATACTGATACCCATCCCAACTGTCATTTCCTACCAAGAAGTACTAACGTATTTGGATAAACTGACACATAAATAAGGTAAAAATCTCAAACTATTTTTTCAAATAAAAAATGGAAAAGTATAGGTACTTTTGAAAGCGGTTTCAAAATCACCTGTTTGTTATAAAGTGATAGATCCCCTTTAAAAAGTAAACTCCTTATAGAAGCTAAGCTAGTCCCTTTTAGCCACCCAAACACATATGTCCATTATTTTGTGGGTAATGTGGTTGAGCTTTTTTCAACCTCTACTGAATCGAATCTTTTACTTACAAATATGGGAAGCCAATGGTCCTACTGATATGTAGATCAGGGCTGTCCACGTTCAATCCTCAAGTGCCACCAACAGAACAGGATTTTACCAACAGGACAGGATTTAAGGATTTCCCTGATTAACCACAAGTGACGTAATCAGTGGCTAATTCATTTTGATTTTCCCACCTGTGCTTAACCCCTAAAGGATCCATGCCATGCCAGGACCGTCACGCTGGTCTGGCACTTAAGGACCAGTGACGGTCCTGGCATGTCATGGAATTATGGGATGGTAGGGTGGCTGCATGCTGCACTGCCATCCCAGTATACTATGCGAGAAAAAAAAAATGTGTCGTGGTCCTTAACTGCCACCCTGTGCCAGATTGGGTGGTCGTTAAGTGGTTAATCAGGAAAATCCTTAAATCATGGAGTGTTGGTGGCCCTTGAGGATCGACCTTGGACACCCCTGTTGTAGATAATTTTAGTGATGTAAGCCAGGGATGGGGAACGTGAGGTTCTACAGCTTCTGCCAGGGTATGACTTCTATCATAGGATTTGTAGTTTGGAAGCAGCTGGAGGACCTCACTTTGTTTAGATGTAATGTAAGAAAGTTTTACTTCACTGAAATGGGAGTAGATAAGTATAGCATACCAGTAGAAGTGGTAGGGGTTAATAGAGTGATGGAATGTAAGTAAGCATGAGAAAAGCATCAACAAGTTTTTATAATATTAAATTTGATAAAGCAGCCTGTGTGCTGCGAAACGCGTTAGCTTTTTTAGTATATATATTTTATTATTTCATTAATAAATGTGATCTCTGGACTTATCCTGCCGTCTTTGGAGTTACGTGGTGTAGCTGTTTGTCTGTGATCCGAGTGGGGACGGAGGTGTTTTCCCCACATGCACGTATGTCAGACAGTCTGATATCAGTCTGCTGACCATCTTTACATGTGAGTGTATTTACGCTTATTATTCTATCTTTTGATTTACATCTCAGTACTGCACAATTGGGGCGCTCCCCTTTTTTGTCTTTTTTTTGTGTTTCATGTACTACATATACCAGTTTACAGCCACTCGGGGGAGTGTGTGTGGAGGGAGCAGCCTTGATATATCAAGTCCATCATTGGAATACTGTATCTGGGGGCAGTTAGATATCCCCAGCAATCTCTTTAGCCGAGTTTGACATATGCCAATCCCGGCCACTAATTTTGTGAGTACGCACTTTTGGGTGACGGTGGAGGTCAATTGAGACTCATTGATCCTGCACAGGGACGCTTTTTCCCCCTCCTTCTTTTGTTTTTCTACATGAGAAAAACATAAGGCTGTCCTGACAAAACCAAGGACCAGATAAGGTTTGATGCATTTACAGTAGGAAAAATGGGCAGATAGAACCAATTGACCCATCTTTCTGTGGAAGCAACAGAGCACTGTTTGTGTTTATGTGCAGTTATCTGAAAGATAACTACAGATAAGTACACCAGTATGAAGGAAAAAAACATTATGGGTAAGACAAAACACAGTAAGAATGGCTATTTTTCTACAGAAAGGATTACAAAAAGGATAAATGTTATGTTGCAACTTTTTTTGCACAGAAAGTACTCCAATATTCTATTTATACTTATGCCTGTGTTATTTCAAAAACCATTTATTTGTTTATTTGGGAAGATTTGGAAAAAAACATTAAATTTATCTTTTGCAGGAAAAAGCTGTCTAATTTCACACACAAACAGCAGTGGAAAAGTGCTTATAACTATGTAGCCAAACGGTACTTAGAGACTGTAGAAAGAGATGTGTACTTTGAAGATGTCCGACTTCAAATGGAGGCTAAACTGTGGGGAGAGGAATACAACAGACATAAACCACCAAAGCAGGTAACACAGTGTATTCCCATAACCCATCTGTTAACACCCACACCTCCCAAGTGTCCCGCTTTAGTTGGGACAGCCCGTCTTTAAAGGGATAGTAAACCCCAAAAAAACTGTAAGCCAAATGATAGGAATAATAAAAACATACTTAACACCCTCATTCCCATCTCTCAAACCCTTATGGTTTGAGATATAATAAAATAAAGTCCTCCGCTCCCTCCCCTTTCTGCCTGACGAGCTGTAAAGCTGTCAGAGGCAGAATCCGGTTGCCCGACTTTAGGCGGCTCTTCAGGAGCGCTGTCATCGGGATATCTAACTATAATTACTTCATCGTTATGGTCTACAACGTGTGCCTGGCTTACAAGCACATGATGTAGACCATTCCGAAGTAATTATACTTAGATATCTCTATGACAGCACTCCTGAAGAGACTCCGCCTGGTCCCAAAAGCAGGATCTCGTGACGTCCGCTATACAGCTGATGCATGAGAAGGGGGAGGGAACGGAGGTCTTTATTTTCTTATATCTCTCAAACCATAAAGGTTTGAGAGATGGGAATGAGGGTGTTAAGTATATTTTTATTATTCCTAGCATTTGGCTTACAGTTTTTGGGGGGTTTACTATCCCTTTAAGACACAAATCCCTATATCCCTCTTTCCTACCCTAGTGTACCTCTTTTTAGGAGATCAGACTGTATGGTGTGTATAGACGTGCATCACATTGCTCTGCAGAAATAAAACTCACATTAACCCCTTAAGGACCGGCGCGTGCATGTGCGGCCAGCACTTGAGGACCACGGGGCTTTTTTTTTTTGCGATTCCGGTTCAGGGCTTCCAGAGCGGCATTCAGCCACGCCGGGAGCCTTGAACTCAATGACGTACCAGGACCGTCGGCAATGGTCTTTAAGGGGTTAATATATGGTATAGTTAACCCCTTTAAGGACTAGAGGTGTGCCATGCATCTTTCAAGTTCTTAAAGGGTTAAATGTCAGTATGTGTGTTTATATAAAATAAATGTGTGTATATGTAAAACACTTTGGTTTTGTTCTAAATCATTTATTCTTTTACACAAATTGGTATCAGTAGGTCATGAAATAACCTAAAAGTTCTCAGTAATGCCCCCAACCAGCCACACCTCCTAAAAAGTGTCCCTCTTTGGCCATTTGAAATGTTGGGAGGTGTGTATTACCTTGGTATGTATATATATGTGCAGGGCCAGATTTTCCTATTAGTTGGCAGTTGTCTGGCGCAGTGGTTCTCAGCCAAGGGACAGTGGCAAGTTGAGTACAATGGACACTCATTCAGGGTGCCCCCTTCTTTCTGTAAAGACAAATGTGATTGTTGATTTTCAATATAAAGATATGAACGTTGTTAAGCACAATATTTGTTTTTGTCATTCTGATTGTAAGATGTAAGAATACCTGTATACTGAAATATTTTACCATTCATTGTACCATTGACAAATGAATGATGAGAGTATGCTCTGAAGATTCCAGATTGTGGATTAGGGGTGCCTGGTGCAAAAACAGATTGAGAACCAATGGCCTAGAGAGACAATTTTGGGGGTTTGTGTCAGCTTGGCTAGCTACACCCACATTTTAAGTCATGGGTCTAGTCAGAGTAATTCCAATACCCCTGAATCGAGGCCTTACCCCGGCTGCTGATTTATTTACCATTTCAAATACCCATTTACTGTCCATTATTTAAAGTGTTAGTAATGTCTAAAAATAGAGATGCACCGATACCGCTTTTTTAAGACCGAGTACGAGTACCGATACTTTTTTCAAGTACTTACCGATACCAATTACCGATACTTTTTTTGCGGTCATTTGCCAGTTTTCCCAAGTACCTATATGCTTTAGGTACTTGGAAAACTTGCAAATCACTGCAAAAAAAAAAAAAAGTATCTGTAATTGGTATCGGTGAGCACTTGAAATATATACACACACACACTTACATATACATACACACACACACCACCTCTTGACTCTTGATTCTCCCCTTTTGACTCTTTCTCCTCCTCTTGATTCCCACCTTTTGCTTCATTCTCCCCCTCTTGAGCCCCCTCCTTTTGCCTTGGCTTTTTCCTCTCCCTTTTGATCCCCCTCCTTCTCCTTGACTCTTGATCCCACCCTTTTGCCTCTCTCTCTCCTGATCCCCCCCTCCTTTTGCCTCTTCTTGGCCCCACTCCTTTTGTCTCCTGATCCTTCCTCCCTTTGCCTCTTTCTCCCTCTTGACCCCACTCTCTGCCTCTTTCACCACCTGCTGCCCCATCTTGCCTCCCTTACCCTCCTCTGCCGGGTGCTCGCGGCAACGCTCCAACGCTGCAGGAGAAAGAGTGGTGACCGGGGAGCATTGTGAGCAGCTCCCCGGGCTCCCTCTCTGCAGCACCGACCCTGACACAGGGTATCGGTGCTGGCATCGGCCGCATTTGCGCGAGTGCAAGTACTCACGCAAATGCTGGTATCGGCACCGATACCAGTATCGGTATCGGTGCAACCCTATCTAAAAAAAACTTTTTTGCATTTAGAAGAGCTTAAAAAGCTGATCTAAATGCAAAAAAACGTATCTCTCAAACCGCTATGGTTTAAGTTTAAGAGATACGGGCGTTTAAAGTTTGATTTCTCCTACTGACAGGTGTAAAGCTGTCAGCAGGAGATCCGTGTCGGTCGAAACGGAGGTGCTTGAGAAGTGCCGGGATCTTGTTACTCACACGGAATCCCTTCATTGGAATGGTCTAAAACGTGTGCCTAGTGTTCTGGAACACGTTTTAGACCATTCCAATGAAGGGATTCCGTGTAAGTAACGAGATCCCGGCACTTCTCAAGCGCCACCATGTCGACCGACACGGATCTCCTGCTGACAGCTTTACAGCTGTCAGTAGGAGAAATCAAACTTCAAAAGCCCGTATCTCTTAAACCATAGAGGTTTGAGAGATACGTTTTTTTGCATTTAGATCAGTTTTTTAAGCTCTTCTAAATGCAAAAAAAGTTTTTTTTAGACATTACTAACACTTTAACTCACTGGGTGCCAGAGATGTCTCCAGAGCATCGGAAAGCAGTCGGGGAGCACATCAACTGCCTTTTGGGGACAAAGTAACCAGCCCATTGATGTAAATGGGATTTTTAACCCCTTGAATGCTAGAGTGGTCTCCAACACATTGCTTAGTGATAACTTTCTAGCATTCACGGGGTGATGCTGCTGAAGGCATAAAAATGACGAGATTGGTGTCATAAAAAAGGGGCAGGGCTTAATCGCAAGTGGGGGGCGGGACAAAAAACAAAACAAAAAAAAAATACCCAATAGACTGGGGAAGGAGGTAAAGAGGGTGAGGACTGGGAGGAACAGGGTAGGAAGGAGCAGATGTGGGCAGAGTTTCATAAGAAACTCCCAACACCTGGAGAATCAGACTCTGCCCCGGAGACCCAGTAATTCAGAGTCAAAACCGGAGTCTCCAGGGCAAAACCGGAGAGTTCCCGGTTATGGTGAGTGGGGGTAGGACTTAGAAAACTTAAAAAAATGTTTGCGGAATAGGCTGTTGAAGGAGGAGAAGCGGGTGGGAAGTGGGAGGAACAGACTGGGAAGGAGCGGAAGTGGGCAGAGTTTAAATGGAAACTCCCCACACCCAGAGAATCAGCCTCTGCACTGGAGACCCGGTAATTATCTGTAAAAACCAGAGTCTCCGGGACAAATCCAAAGAGTTCCCAGCTGTGGATATTAGTCCATTGCTAACAGGGTTAAATGTCTAGTACAATAAGAATCCTATGTTAATATGAAATTCTAAGAAAACGTTTTCCATTAACCTTTTGGCAACAGTATAACCATGTATAAATAGTGTTGAAAGTTCAGCCATTAAGGGCTGCAAACAGTGCAAGATTTAAATTGTCACAGTGCACTAAATAGCAGAGGATCAGCTTCCAAGGCTTAAGAGCAAATGATGAATAGACATTACAAAACAAACAGAACTCCTTTAAACAATACTGTCTTCCATGATTGCTGTAGTGCCACTCTGCACAGTCTCCTCCAGATCCCGACCGATCCTCTCCTCCGCTTGATCCTTTTTCTCCTTTTGTCTCTTAATTCTCTCCGTGCTCAGATGCCGCGCTCTGGATTCCGCTCCCTCTTAGGGGTGCACCTTGCACCGTTTGCTGGCAAGATGGGAACCTAAGAGGGAGCGAGGTCCAGAGTGCAGCACCTGAGCATGGTGAGAATTAACCATTTGAGTGCCAGAAAGGTATCCAATGCATTGTGTTGTGTTGAAAACCTCTCTGACACTCAAGGGTTAAGAAACAAGAGGAGCAAGCAGAGGAGAAGAGGAGTGGTCGGGGTTTGGCAGAGAGTGTGCAGAGCAGCAGTCCGAGGTGTAAAGGGAGGTGAGACTTCCAGTAAGGGTGCAGGAAGGAGAGCAACATTGGTGGGGGAAGAAGATGAAGGGAGCGCTGTGAGGAGATTTGCAGAACATGGGACATCTTACAGAGATGCGTGGTACAGCTTGTACAGCAGAAAGAGGAACTGGGGACGTCACTGGGTCATTTTTAGAAGCTAATATCTAATAAAATATTTTAATTTAACCCCTTAAGGACCCATGACGGTCCAGGACCGTCATGGAATTCCGAGCTCCCCGCGCGGCTGCACGCCGTTCGGGGAGTCTGGAATCGGATCGCACACAAAAAAAAAATGCTCCGTGGTCCTTAAGAGACCGCAAAGTACGTGCGCTGCCAGTCCTTATATATAAGTGTATCATACTGCTCTACGGAACTAAAACTCACATTATTGTTTGTTTAAACGTCACTATATGTGTTTATAAATTGGTCTGTGTAAATAAAATACTTTAGTCTTGTTCTAAATCATGTATTAGGTTACACAAGGAGGTGTCAATAGGTAATGAAAAAGCCTAAAAATTCTCTGTAATACCCCACCCACCACCACGCCACCAACACCACCCCCTAAAACACAAGTGTCCCTCTTTGGCAGTTTGAAATGTTGGGAGGTATGCCATAGCCTTAGGCTAAGTTCATACTTGCAATCTACTTGTAGCACTGAAATCACATGGGGAAAAGCAATTGTGTGTTTTTAATGTGTTGCATATAATAGTATCCCAGCATGGCTTATTTACAACTAATAATGCATTTATTTACTACCAATAATGCATTTCTGCAACATGCAAAAGTGGAAAAAAGATTTTTGGTAATGAATTTTGTAGGCAAATTTATTTTGCTATAACAAAACATAAATATACTTGAGTTGCAGCAAGCTGCTTTCCTGCTTTACATGTAATCCATGAATCGTCAGTGTGTTCAGTGCCATACAACTCCATTATACCAAACTCATGCATTGTTACTAGTGTTGAAATTGCAGCACTAAGAACACAAGTGCGAACGAGCCTTTAGACTCAGATCTATATGTGTGGTCCGATGAAGATAGAGAATAGTGTGTTAACCATAAATGTAACATTAATAGGATCAGTGACGTAGTAATATACACATATATATATTTTATATTTATACTTTTGATAACAATAATTTGAGTTAACACATTCACTTTTATTGCATTTTGGAAAACTTTGGAAATCACTATGTTTGTGCTGTCCAAGTAATTATGATGTGACTGCTTTTTATCTAGGCCTATTACAATGATGTGATTGTTAAACTCCCTCCAGTTCAAAAGAAAGGAATTATCTGTTCTATCTGCTATTACTTGACTTTGACTTGAAGGTTATAGCAGCTGGCAAACAATGTCTTTTCTGATTACATTTATCAGTGAGGCAATGTCATGATATTTGGAAGAGCTAGATGGAAATTATTCAGGGCAGTAAAGCTAATCTAATTTATGCTTTAGAACATTTTAGAATCAAACTCATATGAAGTATTGCTGAAACATACTGTAGTAGTAAGAACGCAGATAAATTGCTAAGCCCTTTGAGCAGAGAAGTCTAGCACATTGAGAATCAATGTACTGGTGATGTCTCCAGCACTTAAAGGGATAGTAATACTTGCAAATTACTAATCCCCATATTGTAGCTTTGTTAAAAAGAAATGTATTGTCCCCAGTGTCATCTCTCAAACCCTTATGGTTTGAGAGATGATAGCGCTCAATGTTCCTCCCTCCCTTCCGCCTTCCCTGACTGAACTCTGACTGCAGGGGAAGGTGTCGTACGACAGTCTTATGTGCATCAGGCGGTTCTGCAGCTGAGCCGAGATCGTGTTTATAAAAAAATAATTATTTCACTGAAACGGTCTTCTACGTGTACTTGGTATGTGCTTGGTTTGCAAGCACACGTAGAAGACCGTTTTAGTGAAAGATTTATTTTTTATAAATGCGATCTCGGCAATGCTGCAGAGAGCCGGCTGGCTCCAAAAGGGACTGACAGTGCAGGAGCACGGACGTCACTATGGCAAGATGTCTGTGCTTCCTGCTACTGTCAGCCTTGGAATAAGTGGTAAATCAGTTAAACCAGGTAATAATTCTGGCGACTAGCGCTATTAAGCAGCTAGTCGCCAGATGGGGACTTAATTAAGATAAAGATTTTGTGGGGTGGTAGTTCCCCTTTAAAGTTTGAGCTGTTATAATTTTTTAATAAAATATCTCTCAGCAGTGGGAGTACCCTTGTTTTATTCGGGAACATAAACCCTACAACATATATTTTTTTTTACATCTTAAGTATTACTATCCTTTTTGTGTTAAAATAAAGGGTTAGTCACCCTTTTATAATAAAAAATAGGGTTTTGGAAGCTCTCTAAAGAACTGTCACTTCTGCTAAAAGATATCACCAGCTACAACCAGCTTGATTTTTTTCCAGGGCTAATTTGGAAGTAAAAAGATTTAGTACTACTCTGTTTCAAAACACATTTTACAAGTACAAACAGTGGAAGATAAGTGGGTTTGCTTACAATTTAACAGACAGGTGATAGGTGTAGGATTTGAACTCACGACCTCTTGTGCGTGGCTCTTGTTTTTACCACCCCTCCTATATGTCATGTGACCAGAGTTATTATCAGAGCAGAGCAGCTACTGCATAGACGGCCCATGAATTATTCAGGAATAGGAATCTCATTGACGTTAGTGGAAATAATATGCCTGGGGCATACATTTTCTTTTTATTGCATTACCAGCTGAAGAGCCCGTGTACACGGGCCACAGTGACGGCCGGTCGTGGTGCAGTCATGCCCAGTAGAGACTGCCCATGCCGCGGCTGACAGAGCTGGACGCTCCGAGGTCAGACTGGAGGTCTCTGTATCAGCCTCATCACAGGCAGTCCCTACTGCGCATAACTGCGTTGTTACAAACTATTTAGAGAATTATTATCCTATAACATAAAGTAGTAGAATGCGTCGCTCACTGTGAGCTTAACCGCACATGCGCAGTAGAGAGTCTCTACTGTGCATGTGTGGTTTCGCACACAGGAAGCTTTGCTGTGAGCCGTCTGGAGCTCCCCGCTAAGGATCAACGCGTTCGTGAGTGTCTACCACCTATGACTACAGTCATGCACAGTAGAGGCTCGCCGAACGCGCTGCCTCGCTCCGGACGGCTCACGTCCTGTCTCTGCTCCTGGCTCCAGCAGGTGGGTGCACTTTAGCCTGTGTATACGGGCTTCCATACTAGTATAGGATATATCCACCATCTTGAAGGCGCTTGATCACTTTATTTGACACATCAGGCCTTATAAAGAAAGCGAAAGAAGAGCAATTGTGACGCATAACAACTGAACTGTGGTGGTGGGGTGTAAACAGAGAAGACTTTAGCTCGTTGAGATGCAGTGCATTGGGTACCTCTCTGGCATTTCAAGGGTTAAAGGGATAGATACTTCATTTTGGCAGTAAATAATATTGTATGTATTAAAGAAATAAACAAAAGCATCTATGTATTTTTTCTGTAACCTGCAGCATTTAGGAGCAATTTATTTCTAACGTTTCCCCCTCCCTCCCCTTTTATCTACATCACCCCTCAAGCTGCAAGACTTGGATTCTGGTCTGTGGACCGGACGGATCGTCTGGAGGGCTGAAATCGGAGTGGATACCTAGGAAATCTTCAGCATGAAGATTTCCTTGGTATCCACTCGGATTTTGCCCCTTCCAGATGATCCGCCTGGTCCGCAGACCAGTATAAATTGGTATAGCAATTTATGCATTGCGTGCCTCTCTGCTCTTTAGCCTTTCAAGTGTCAGAGCATACCTCCCAACATTTCAAACTGCCAAAGTGGGACACTTGTGTTTTAGGGGGTGTGGCTGTTGGGCGGGGCATTACCATGAATTTTTAGGCTATTTCATGACCTATTGACACCTTCTTGTGTAACCTAATAAATGACTTATAACAAGACCAAAGTATTTTATTTACACAGACTAATTTATATACACGTCTACTGAAGTTTACACAAACAATAATGTGAGTTTTATTGCTGTAGAACAGTATGATACACTTATATGCACACCACACAGTCTGATTTCCTAAAAGGAGGAACATCAGGGTGGGAAAGAGGGACAGAGGGATTTGGGACTAAAAGAGGGCTGTCCCTCCTAAAAAGGGACACTTGGGAGGTATGTCAGAGTGATGTTCGACGCATTGCAAAAGCAATGTGTTGCGCACCCTTTTGGCACTGTAAGGGTTAAAGCGGAACTACCGCCGCAGAACAACTTTAGCTTAAAGGAGCAGTAAACTTTTTTTTATGAAAACACATATTTTATAGAGCTTTTACTGCTGAATAAAACAAGGTCACTCCCACTGCTGTCAGATGTTTTATTCAAAATTTATAGCAGTTTAAATAACCAGGGAGTGAATTTACTGTGTTTACTTCCTGATAGTTCTAACTGACAGGAAGTGAATTTACTGTGTTTACTTCCTGATAGTTCTGACAGGAAGTGGCAAGCAGTTTCTATTACATTCTATGGAGAACTGTATGTCTCTGACTTTTCTGACTTTCCTTTCCATTAGAATCTAACAGGAAATCTAATTAGAATTTGACCACTAAAGGGTAATGCTAATGTAAAAAAACATGGGTTTAAACTGTAATAACTCTGGAAATATTAATCTCTCCGCCGTGGGAGTACCCTTATTTTACTCAATAGGAAAATCCCTACAATATATATATTTTCATAAAAAAAAGTTTACTGCTCCTTTAAATAACTCCCCATCTGGCGACTAGCTGCTTAGTAGCGCAAGCAGGGGTGATTTCTTTTGTTCTGAGTCACAACTTAAAAGGCATTCCTTGTCCTCTGTTTTTACCTGCTTGTTATCCTATACCACTACTCATATACATTTGCTGCAGTTATAGATTGCATAGATTGTCAGCTAAGAAACTGAGCACTGACAGCTGAAGCTCTCTCAGGCAGGGAACACTCTGTACTCTCTACATGGTTTATAAACAGCTCCCAGGACGTGCTATACGTGAGGAAATACATTGTGCTGAGGCCTGTTTACATTCTATATGACTCGCCTCTGGGAACGTGAGATTGCTAGACAAGGGAATGGCTAGTTCACCATGTGACCACTTCCCACAGTCTTTCTCATCAGCACACTGACAGCAGGCTCTTCCCCCATCTGTGTAACACCAGACTGCTGTTCATCTGCTTTCTAATCAGTCACATGTCTGTGATAAAACCATAAGAAAGGATAAGCTCAAATGTTCTTTATTGTGTGTAAATATAAAATATAATAAATACAAAAATGGATGGAATAAAAAATAATAAATTATATTATCATTATTAATGTTTTATTACATATATTTCATGTTATATTTGGAATTTTCAGGGCACCCCCTAGCATTTTATAAGACATTTCTGAAGGGCTTAATGAAGGGGACAACATGTAAATGTATATCTATTATTAGACCTCACAGTCAGAATGATATTAAAAGTAATAATTTGGATATTTTCCATAAAACATTTTTGTCAAACATTTCATAGATATAATGGAGGCAAATATAGTTTTTGATACCTTTTACTGGCTAACTAAGCATATTTAGGGATGCAAGCTTTCAAGACCTTAGGTCTCTTCCTCAGACATGTTATACAGATAAATATGAAAACATCTCTCTTAAAGGGATAGTAATACTTCGTTTTAACTTTATTTTATTTTGTAGGCATTAAAAAAACATGAAGAATGATATAAGTCTTATCTCTCAAACCTTTATGATTTATGAGATATTCACAAGCAAAGTTTCCCCCTCCTGCCCCTTTTACCTAGTGTAAGCCATCTCTTCTCAGATGTGGAATGCAGTCCATAGACTGGACAGATAACAGCAGGGGACACTCTTATTCCTACGAAAACAATGAAATCCCTGCTCCCCTTGACAAGCTTTTCAGGTTTTTCCCTTATCTTAATTGAAGATTGTCCCTCTATGCAGTCTACCTGGGCACCTCCCTTCTGCTCTGGCTGAACAGTGTTACATCAGTAAAAGGGGCGGGAGGGGGACACTTTGTCATTGAATTACTCTGGAACTACAACTCTGACAGAATTGAAATAACACTCTTCAAAGTCCAAATTCTATGATGATTAATTAGAGCTGCTTTTATTATGAAACATTACTATCCCTTTAAATACAAGTACACATTGCATTGTTTAGCATGGAAATCAGATAAGAGAACTCAATCCAGATCCAGATACTCTGATCAGAGTATCTTGATCTGGGTTGTGTTCTCTTATCTGATTTCCATGCTAAACAATGCAATGTGTGCTTGTATTTAAGAGGGATGTTTTCATATTTATCTGTATAACATGCCTGAGGAAGAGACCTAAGGTCTTGAAAGCTTGCATTCTAAATCTGCTTAGTTAGCCAATAAAAGGTATCAACAACTATATGACTCCTGTATTTCTACGGCTAACACGGTACCAACTCTCATCTGTTATAGATATAATGGGGCACTCTAAACTGGTGTCCAAGTCACACCAAAGTGCCATGGCACCCTGGTTAAGAACCTATGCACTAAGATCACTCCCACTAAAGAAATCTGAGTGTATATGCTTCATAGAGTAACACTGGAATTGGTGAAGGGATATCATTAGAGAAGTTCTCTCCTCTTTATCACCTCTTTATCACGCCTTAGTGCATCTCCCTCTGATGACCCTGGACTCTAGTTGTTTGGTTAATTTCTGCTTTTATTACTGGTGGTTTATCAGTCTATTTCTGGCAGTGTGACAAAGTATATAAAGGAAAGGATATCCTGGAAAAGTGTTTCTGGTTTCAAGTGTTTTGCAGCACAAGATAAAACTGACATAAAGCTTAGCCTCTAGTATCCTAGATATGTCTCCTATGCATTGCCCTAGCTGTGTTGGAGGCCTCAGTGGCATTTAATGAGTTTAAGGAGAATGTCTGGAAAAGTTATTTATTTCAAATGCGTTTTCATAACAATATTATGTGTCATATCTAAGTGACAACTTGTTTCTATTTTTGACATGAAGATGAGTTGCAGTTTTACATTTGGTGGGGAAACATTTACACACATCATATCTGTACAACTGGCAACCCCTGGAATGGTTCAACATACATGTAACTAGCTATTACGGTGCCTGTGATTTCCTCCAGTGTTACTTTACTGTAACAGCGACCTTGCTACTTCCTGGCTGTCGCTCAGTGCAAGTCGCTGTTCTTATAGGTCACTGGTAATTGCTGTCATGTCTTCGCCCACCTACTAGGCCTTAAAGGCCTCAGCATTTTCAATACCCAGTACCCTTTCATGGTGTACCTGAGCCTTGTGCTGTGTTGGTCCATTTACTGATACCAGTGTATTACTGTTGGCTTTGTCTGACTACCCGATCCGGCTCTGACTCCTGGATTCGTCTGACTACCCGATCCGGGTCTGACTCCTGGCTTAGTTTGACTACCTGATCCGGCTCTGAATCCTGTCTTCATCTGACTACCTGATCCGGCTCTGAATCCTGGCTTCCTCTGACTACCTCCTCCTCTGTTGCGATCCAGGCTTTGGTTTACTGCCAGCCTCGGCTACCCAGTCCCGGCTATTGTTCACCCTTGGCTTCCTGGGCCTACTGTTACCGCTGCGCTTGCTACCCCTGTAGCTGTGCTTGTTCGGTCAGTCCGTGTCACTGACCTTCTGCGGCCTATGGTCTGGGTGACTTGTTGCCTCGCCTAGCGTTCTAGGTGCAGTTTACCTTTGCCTCTCGCTATACCCTAGCAAAAGGGTATAGTTGCGCAATTGTTAACCTGTCTAGTGAAGGGCTGAGGAAGTGCCGTGCACTGTCCTCATACCTGGTCTTGTGAAGGTTGCGGAGGGCTAGTACGTATACACTGCTATTTACACCTCCCTAGTGGAAGGTTGAGGAAGTGCCGTGCACTGTCCTCACACCCGGTCTTGTGAAGGTTGCAAAAGGCCGTACGTATACGCTACAAGTTTACACCTGCCTAGTGAAAGGTTGAGGAAGTGCTGCGCACTGTCCTCACACCTGGACTCGTGAAGGTGGTGGAGGTATAGTCGCTACTTGGTGGTGCTCCAGCTTTCTGGAGTTTCTTGCTCCTGTTGCCGGCTCCAGTGTTCTGGAGTTTCTTGCTCCTGTTGCCTTTGGGTTTACCCTAGTGTTAGGGTACAGACGTGGCACCATCTCACAGCCGCCTAGTGAAGGGTGAAGGAAGTGTTGTGCCCTGTCCTTACCTGGTCTCGTGAAAGTGGAGAGGTACATTGCTGCTACTATTATATTTTCAATAAAATCTATTTTATTTTATCTGTACTTGTCAGTGTCTTTTTTTCTCAAGTCACTCAGTGACACTAGCCAACTGTTTAGTGGAGACAACCCATAAGGAACTGGCAGACCATGTCATGGAGACAACCCACAAGGAACTGGCAGACTATGTCATGGAGACAAGCTATAAGGAACTGGCAGACTATGTCATGAAGACAACCCATAAGGAACTGTCAGACTATGGAATAGAGACAACCCATAAGGAACTGTCAGAATGTTTAGTGGTGGCAACCTTCAAGGAAATATGGAAATGGAGTCAATTCATAAGGACCTGCAGAGTATGGAATGGAGGCAACCCACAAGGAAATGTCATCATATTGAATGGAGGCAGCACACATCTGTCAGACTATGTCATGGAGACAACCCACAAGTAACTGCAGAGTATGGAATGGAGGCAACACATAAGAAACTGTCAGACTGCAGGACTGATGTGTCCCACAAGGAACTGGTGAACTGCATAAAGCATGCAACATGGAAAGGAGGGCTGTACTGTGGAATGGATGAAACTAGCAAGAAAATGGAGGACTGAAGGATGTCTGGGGTCCACAAGGAACCGTGACACTGTGCTAACAGATGTGACCAGGAATAAATGTGACCTACAAGGATATGGTGGCTGGTGGATGAATGGGGCGGGTAACCTACAAGGAACTCTAGATTGTATTACAGATGCAACCAGTGGGAAACTGGTGGATAGATGTGGCTCACAAGGAATTTACATTATTTTAATCAGAATCATGAGGTCCATTGCTAGCTTATCTGAGAACTCAAGAGCTCTTTTTATATTAGAAAATGTTTTTATCAGGTTCAACCCACCAGCACATTAACCTAAAAATACTACTGCTCATTCTATGAAGAGTGCAAAGGTCTATGAGTCCTAGTCTGGTAACTGAAAGAGCAAGAAGTAGAGATATTTCTTAGTAAATGGCTGCGGAATTCAGAGTCACAGGGAACCTCCCATTAAATACACAAACTGCTGGGAAATCCCATGGACACCAGTTGTGTAAAGCACATTAGCAAAGGCACAGTTTACTTCTTTAATTAACTCTTTGTGGGCCAGTGAGGTATCCAGTGCAATGCATTAACTCTTTTGATGCTAGGGACATTTACTTGGTTTATTTACTCTAGAGAAAAGACGACTAAGAGGAGACCTTATCACAATGTACAAGTATATGAGAGGTCAATACAAGGATCTCTGCGGTGAGCTATTTATTCCAAGGCCTGATCAGGTGACCAGGGGACACTCCTTGAGATTAGAGGAAAGGAGGTTTAGACTTCAGCAGAGGAAGGGGTTTTTTACAGTGAGGTCTGTTAAATTGTGGAGTTCATTGCCCAAGGATGTGGTTATTGCAGATACAATGGATACATTTAAGAGAAGATAGATACATTTCTTTCCAAAGGGAACATACAGAGTTATACTGTTTATCATTAGGCTGATCAGGAAGGTCTGATAAAGACTAACTTATTTGGTAGCAGGAAAGCCATAAAATTACTGGGGTATGAGGAGAAGGTTGAACTTGATGGGCTTGTGTCTTTATTCAACCTAATTTACTATGCTATTATGTTACTATGTTACATCTTGTATTGGAAACATATCTAGCATCCATTGGGTTAACCCTTTGACTGCCAGCAGGAGTACGCAACACATTACTTTGCAATGCGTTATGTACCCCTCTGGCACACAAAAGGTTAAAATTGGGACAGGGTACAGGAAATTTATTTTTGCTTTGAATGAACGAAAACATCTCTCACAGAGGTCACAGAACATGTGAGCAGCCGACAGCCACCCAGCTGTTATTGGACTACAACTCCCATTATCCCTTGGAAACCACTGGCTAGCTAAGGATGATGGAAATTGCAGTCCAGCAGCAACAGCTGGAGGGCTGCAGCCTTCATACACTTGACGTGGTGGGAGTTTTGGATTTCAGTAGGTTATACAGTGGCCAATCCCTTCTGCTGCCTGTACTTTTTTCGCCAAGGACAAGGCTAATTAATATAAGAACAATGTACTTTGGACCAGACACTACTAAATAAGGTCATACCTTCCAACATTCATATTTTCCAAAGAGGGACACATACATTTTATAATGTGCCATGCCTTGCATGGCCCGCATGGCTGGTAAAGTTATAACAATCCGTTAATCTAAATGATGCATTTTACCAGCTTTTTACTAGCTTTAACCTTAAGTTCCAGAGGTAAAGGTATAACTAAAGCCTAATGGGCCCCAAAGTAAAATTTTTGGCTGAGCCCCCTTCCCACTTTGTGTTCTCATAACTGTTCCAATAAAAGCTAAAACAAATACACACAAGTTAGACAGCCGTTGGCTGGCGGTGCATGATGGGAGTTGTAGTCCGGCAGCAGCTGGAGGGCCTCATGTTGCTCACTCCTGCCTTAGATTCTATAGATGTCTTCAGCACATTTCATTCTAAAGTGTTATGTGCAATTCATGATATAAAGGGCAGAAGCCAAATCCAGCACCTTAACCCTTTGAGTTCAAGAGGGGTGTGCAACACATTGTTTTGTGTACCAATCTGGCACTCAGAGGTTTAAGCCCTTGAATGCTAGAAAGATAAATAGATTTACTTGACTGCTGTATGAAGAACACCAACCTGTTAAACAAAGGAGATCCGCTTATTCCAAGGTAAAAGTTCCCCTGTAAGGAGTATTGTTATTTATCACTGTAGCCTACATTTCATTATTTAATCTGCATGGAGAGACAGATCTTGAGGTCATTATATACCCACTGCCTTAGTGTGAATGTTCCTGCTCTTATCTATATTTTCCATATCTCTGTGCTTCTGTTCTGAACTACAAAGGCTTTGTTCCATATACGTTTTGGATTGTGATTTGTTTTTCAGAGATATGAATGTATCTCTTTTTTTAGTGCTCATGTCTGTTTGTACATTACATTACATTAAGTTCTGTCATTTTCCCTGCAGGTAGACATTATGCAGATGTGCATTATTGAAATGAAAGACCGGCCCGGCAAGCCTCTCTTCCACTTAGAACATTACATAGAGGGAAAGTACATTAAATACAACTCAAATTCTGGATTTGTACGTGATGACAATATTCGCCTCACCCCACAAGTATGTATGCCTTTGGTCTCCTAAAGCAAACAATGTATCATTAAAGGCAAAGTAACATAATCCCCCATTTACCTTCATCTGGGCAGAAAATCTGAATGTCTAAGATGAATCAATTGCAGATTTATTGGTTCTGCAAAATGAATCTTTACTTTACACTGGATTCCATGTGCACAGAGGCAGCCATTCTTTTTGCAAGGCTTCTGGACCCCAAAATCCTCCCACTGAAGATTTAAGAAGTCATCAGTAGGAAGAGTCTGGGGTCTTTGAGCCCTGCATAAGGATCATGTCTGACTCTATGTGCATGATATTCAGTGCTAATTAAAGATGAATTTTGGAGAACTAGGATTTTTCTTCTTAGAGTACCACTTTAAGGAAAATAAGGGCGTGCAGTGGAATGTGAAGAAATGCTTAGCACAGCCAACTGCTCCTTAAAGGCATAGCAATGTATATAATAAAGTTGCAATCTGAGTCTTCTACAATGGTTTTATAACATGCAGCTCTAAGTTTAATAACTTACTGTTCAGTAATTCAAAAGATATTGAAGCTTAAAGGGATAGTAATACTTCGTTTTAACTTTATTTTATTTTGTAGGCATTAAAAAAACATGAAGAATGATATAAGTCTTATCTCTCAATCCTTTATGGTTTATGAGATATTCACAAGCAAAGTTTCCCCTCCCGCCCCTTTTTCTTAGTGTAAGCCATCTATTCTCAGATGTGGATCAGGTTGTAAGACCACACAGATAACAGAAGGGGACAATTTTCTTTGTATGAAAACAATGAAAGCCCTTCCCCCCCTTGACAAGTTTTTCAGCTTTTTCCCTTATCTTAATTGAAGATTGTCCCTCTCTGCAGTCTACCTGGACACCTCCCTTCTGATCTGTTTGAACAAGGGGGGGATACTTTGTTTGTGAATATCTCTTAAACCATAAAGGTTTGAGAGATAAGACTTATATCGTTCTTCATGTTTTTTTAATGCCTAGAAAATAAAATAAAGTTAAAACGAAGTATTACTATCCCTTTAAATAATCCCCCTTCTGGCCACATCACGCTGCCTGTGAGCCTGGTCCGGATGGAGAGTGGTGAGGGTCGGGACAATCATCAGTATGCAAAAGGAAAATCCTGCCCTCCTTCTTTAAGGATGGCAGGGTTTTCCTTATACTCACTCACTAAAGTTTGTCCCTCACTGCACCCGTCCTGTCCGGGATGCAGATTTAGTGGGAGGCGGTTAGAATGGGCAGGAGGGGGATCATCAAAGCTTTAATATCTTTAGAACTACTGAACAGTAATGTATTAACCCTTTGAGTGCTGGAAAGGCATCCAATGCATTGCGCTGCAATGCATTACATACCTCTCTGGCAATCAAAGGGTTAAACTTAGCGTTGCATGTTATGAAACCAAAATAGAAGTCTTGGAACGCAACTTTGTAATAGACATTACTAACACTTTGAGTACCAAACAGGCATCCTCTCTGGCACTGAAAGGGTCAAGAGGGTAAATTAAAGACCATGCGCACAAAGCAGAAGTGTAGTATTAAGAGGTGTTAGTGTCCCTTTAAATAGATTATCATCTGTTTTACTTACTGATAGTGGAACGTGTTCTGTTTTCCATAGATGGAGCTTGTTGTCATCCAATAAAACAGTGTTTCTCAACTCCTGTCCTCAGGACCCACTAACAGGCCAGGACTTAGGGATTTCTCTGTTAGACCACAGGTGTGATGATCAGAGGCTCATTCACATTGATTAACTCACCTGTGCTCTAACAAGGAAATCATCAAATCCTGGCCTGTTAGTGGGTCCTGAGGACAGGAGTTGAGAACCACTGCCTTAAAACATTGGGGGTGTATAAGCTTTGGTTCTCCAGCTGTTGTTGGACTACAAATGCCATCATCCTTAGCTGGCCAACTACAGATGGAGAGTCACCAGCTGCTCACATGTTGTATCTTGTTATGTATTAAAAGTGACATTATTATTTTGCAAAGTTACCTCCTTCCAAAACTTGGTAACATTTACATATTGTTCTGATAAAATTTACCCTTGTAAATTATGGTAATAAGTGCAAAGTTAGCACTGTATAGCTTGTCATCAAGTAAGTATGTTATTTCAGCTTAAATGATACTCTGTTCCCAGCTTTGTTTGAAGAATCGTAATGTTCGTTTGTTTATCACTAGGCCTTCAGTCACTTCACCTTTGAGCGTTCAGGGCACCAGTTAATCGTTGTGGACATTCAGGGGGTTGGTGATTTATACACAGACCCTCAGATCCATACAGAGAGCGGGACAGACTTCGGAGATGGAAACTTGGGTATATCATTTTAATTTAATTTATTTCAATGGGTTGTTCATATTGTTTTTGCAGATCCGATGCAGGGCTCCCTGAACAGTGTGCAGCGCCGTTTGGGGAGCCCTGAAATCCATGACGGTCCTTTCATGTTATGGGTCCTTATCTCACATCCAACCAGTGATGTGCCAGGACCACATCGGGTCCTTAAGGGGACAAGAAATGAGTCAGTTGGCCAAAATATGCATTGTAGGGTTTATCTTGCTGAATAAAACAACAGCACTCCCACTGCTGAGCAATATTTTGTTTAAAAGTTATTGTATCCACCCTGCAGCCAATCGAAGAGATCCGTTTTATGTGACACACACACACACACACACACACCAAGGGTGAACAGGAGCTGTTTTGGGGCTGTCCAGGCTCTGGCTTTTTACCAAGTCTACCTCTATAGGAGCACACTTAAAGGAATAGTATTGTCAAATTATTTAAAAAATAAAATTGAAGCTATTGAAAAATGAAACTAAATGACCCCAGTCCCATCTCTCAAACCTTTATGGTTTGAGAGATATTCGCTATTAAAATTCCCCCCTCCCTCCCCTTTCCCTGAAGTCAGCGCTGTAGCTGACTGCAGGGGAATCCGGTCCCGGGACCAGTGGAGGCTCTTAAGCAGAGCCAAGATCAAGATATTGAAGAGTCTCCACTGGTCCTGGGACCGGATTCCCCTGCAGTCAGCTACAGCGCTGACATCAGGGACCAGCAGAGGCTCTTAAGCAGAGCCAAGATCAAGATATTGAAGAGCCTCCACTGGTCCAGGGACCAGATTCCCCTTGAATCAGCTACATCGCTGACGTCAGAGAAAGGGGAGGAAGGGGGGAATTTTAATAGTGAATGTCTCTCAAACTGTAAAGGTCTGAGAGATGGGACTGGGGTCATTTAGTTTCATTTTTCGATACAATATATGTTTTTGTACTAATTTGACAATATTATTCCTTTAATAAAACATGATGAATAGCTTTTAAGGGGTTTAAAGCCTCAGTTAACCTCTTGAGGACCACATTGATGTGCAACTCATTGTCCTCCAATGCGTTGTGCACCCTGCTGCCCCTCAAGGGTTTAAGGCAGTGGTAATTTATTTTTTTCTCCTATGGTCCAGTTAGTTTAGCTAGAATTGCTTCTTGTTTTCCAGAGTTGGGTATCCAACTCCTTGGTGGGAGAATTGTCCAGCAACGATCTCCAATTGCCACAGTGTGTTTGTTCTTTGTAACCTCTTCACTGAGTTACAGCGCTGTCAAACCCATTGGTAAATGAGATACATAAAGGGTTAGTAATGGCATATATAAATAAAAAGTATTACTGTAGATATTGAAAAAATAAATCCATCGATGCCAGTCTGATCTCTCAAACCTTTATGGTTTGAGAGATATAACATTTTAAAGTTCTCCCCTCCCTCCACTTTCCCTGATGTGAGCTGTAAAGCTGACAGCAGGAGATTTGAGGCGGCCGACTCGGCGGCTCTTCAGCAGAGTCGGGATAGTGCTATGTAGAAAGAAATACTTCATTGGAACGGTCTACGAAGTTTGCTTGGTTTGCAGTCACACATTGTAGACCGTTCCAATGAAGTATTTCTTTTTACATAGCAGTATCTCAACTCTGCTGAAGAGCCGCCTGCCAGTCCTGAGACCAGGTTCTTCTTCTGTCAGCTAGATGCTGAAGTCAATTAAAGAGGAGGGAACTTTATCACCTAATGTCTCTCAAACCGTAAAGGTGTGAGAGATCAGACTGGCATCGATGGAATATTTTTACAATATCTACAATAATACTTTTTATTTATATATGCCGTTACTAACCCTATAAAATAACAATTGTATTACAGAGCTTATTGTCACTGGAAAATAATATTACATTGTGCATATCATCCTTTAGCTCTCTTAACCCTTTAAATACCAGAGCAGGTACGCAACTCATTGCAATGCATTGCATACCCCTCTGGCACTCAAACGGTTAATGTACATGTCAAGAGCTATTTTCTGACCGGTTATTAAACACAAATGTATAATTTTTTTTTTTTTATTCTTCCGAAATCTTGACAGGGGTACGAGGAATGGCCTTGTTTTTCCACTCTCATGCTTGTAATAAAATTTGCAAAAGCATGGGGCTGACTCCATTTGACCACTCGCCCAGTGAGAAGGCCATTTTGGACAACAGCAGCAAGATTCTGGTAAGTGCTGATTTTGGTGAGCAACTGATTGATTTGGTAGACACTATCCAATTCAAATGCATTTGTTTCTCAAAAATATTTAGCATATTATTAAAATAATAACTTAAAACCTGTACTTTACACAAGGTAAAACGATTTCGGACGCTTAATTTTAACCCGTTGAGTGCCAGAGGGGTACGGAACTCATTGCTTTGCAATGAGTTCTGTACCCCTCTGGCACTCAAAGGGTTAAATCTACTTTGGGCTGTATTCAGTAAACTAATGAGGAGCAACAAGAGCGAATGATCTGCACGAGAGATAAATAAAAATTCTCTTATTTCCAATTTATTTAAATTGAGCTTTGAACTCCTTGTATGCTAGAGAGGTAGCATTGCTTTGCAATGCATTGGAGACTTATCTAGCTGTCAAGGGGTTAAAAGTCTCATTTAACGCTGTTAGTGCCAGAGCGGTATCTGACACATCTTAAACACTAATTGGCAAATCACTGTAGGTGCCCTTAGCTCCACCCATGGACACACCCTATTCTGCACAAGGCCTCACCCCCAGTCCCATCCATTGTTTCTCTGCACAGAAAATACAATTGGCCTATAGCAATCAAGAATGGCACCTCTCCCCAAAACAACACTAAACAAAACATTTAAGCTCTTGAATGCTAGAGATAGCCAACGTTTTAGAGATCTTGCTAGCATCCAAGGTGTTAAATAATAGCCTGTAAAAGGGTATAAAAGTGGTGCAGGGACATTGAAATGGCTCTGGCAACTCCCTCAATTCAGAATGTGGGTGTGGCCAATGCAGCTGAGTTACCTCCCCTCAAAATGTGAAGCTCTAGGCAGCTCCCTACTCTGCCTATTGTTTACTCTGACCCTGATTGCAATCCGTTGGCTATCTCTCTGGCACTCAAAGGGTTAAGTCAGTGGGAATGTTCAATTCTTGCCTATTGCACACTTGTTTTTCTCCAGAATAGCTTGCTGAATGTGATGGTGTGTTTTATACTGATTCCACACTTCCTATATCTGTTATGATATATTTATCTTTATTTATTTGCTAGTTAGTGCAAATCTGCCAGGTAATGTGTTCCCCATCCCAACATAATAAGAGGTCACATAACAAATAGGTTATTGTGAAAGCAGTTTCTTCTGAACCTAAGTTGCCATAAGATGTTATTTAGTGCATTTTGTGTGGGTCCTTGTGTGTTGTACATATCTGATCCTGGGATACACTTGACTGCTATAAGAACGGTTTCATATTGTGCATCGGTTGACACTGACGGAAATAATTTCTCTGAGATACCACATATGGCAGATGAGTAATTCTTGGCTACAGATTTAGTTTTTCATTCCGGAATTAAATTATGCTTTAGAGTCTTTCTGTGGGATTATCTCCTGGAAAAAAGTGACCCGCTGTTATATTGTCCTTCATAGCGATATCAAACAGCTCTCGCATTTTATATTTGTCGCTGCTGAGTGCATTCTTACTGTGAAATCACGTTATATCAAATGAACTAGTAACATGGCCCATTGCCACGTACAATGATTTTGGCAGAACAAAAACGTCTCTGTAACACGACCGGACATTGTAATTCTATGTTTCCCATATGTGTAGGAGGCAAAAAAATACTTCCCAAAGTCTCATGAGGAAGAAAAGAAAACAAGAGATATCTGAAATCTTTTTTGAAATAGCACGATTTATAATTTGACATAATGAAACATTATGTACATTTATAAAATACTGAAAAAAAGAAAAAACTCACAGCGCTAACTCATCATAAAATATCCATATAATAATTATGAATTAAATATAAGTATAAAGATGATAGATATAGATAGCAGCAAGAAATGAGAGGGTTCTCCAGTCCCCCTGACTTTAGGCCTGACTTTGGTCCTCAGTGGTTTAAAGAAATAGTAAAGCTAAATACAAATGTCAATTCCATGTGGTAACAGATATTTATTGCATTGAAATGGTTCCTTGAACAAATATAGGGTTGTGCAAAGAAACAAAAAGAGGTCCCTTGCTGGAGCAAACCAAATGCACAGTAGAATGATGAGTAACCCTTTGAGTGCCAGAGCAATACATTCCTTACCCCTCTGGCACTTAAAGGGTTAACTTATTCTCATTGGAAGACCTCTTGCTCCATATAAACCAAAGCAATGAGAATTGTTATATTTTACCTGTGGTGCAGTTAGTTTACACCATGGGCATTCAACATGAGGCCCGTGGACCAAATGTGACCAGTCTAACTCCAGGGTGCAGCCCATTATACCAAATTAACCAGCACACATGGGGCTAGATTCTATTGCAGGTGCTAAATGTTAACACCAGTTTTATCAAATATTTTCCTGTTGGTCTGTGGAGAAAACTGGAGATAAAAGCAGTGATAAAATTAGCACCTGTAATAGAATCTAGCCCATGAACTGCTATCCTTTTAAAAGGTCGCACACAAAAGAGAGTGCAACCTTTTCACACAGTAACCAAGTCACCAGATTATCATGTCACCTACTGAAATGTAGAGGATGTGAAGGTCTGCTAGTCTGTGTTAAAATAAACATTTTAGTATGCACTTGCAAATAGTATGCAGCAAGGCTCGATTGTAATTCCCCGTCCCACACCGTGCCCGTTCTCTATTGTTTCCTCATTATCCTCGGTAGTGGAGGGCCGGAGATGCAGAGGACTGTTTGTATTTAAGGAGGCTGTGAGATGGAAACAATAGAGAACGGGCACGGTGTGGGAGGAGTGACTACAATTGAGCTTTACTGCATGCTATTTACAAGTAAGCTCATACTCACATCCAACAATGTTTATTTTTACACAGATCAGCAGACCTTCACATCTGTTACATTTCAGTAGGCAACATTAGAATCTCGCGCTGTCATGCAGTGCAAGATTCTCATGTCACCATTTTTATTATAGCGACGTGGTTACTATGTGTAAAGGTTGCATGCTGTTTTGCATGCGACCTTTTAAAAGTAAACCACATGAACTGGTAGGCCAATAAGACCTAACCTCCTGCTTGCCAGTACTGTACAGTTCAAGAAAAGATGTATGTTAACCCCTTAACTCCCGATGACATGCCAGGACCATCACAGCTGTCCAGGCGCTAAGGACCAGTGACGGTTCTGGCACGACATGGAAGTTTGTGATTGCAGCGCTCCCGCACGGCGCCATGATCAAAGATCACTTCTTTGTAAAAAAAAAAAAAAAAAAAATGTGCCATGGATCTCCAGAGCTCCCCACCTCCAGACCATATGGTCCTTAAGCATTGGCTAAGGGGTTAAATATAAGTATTGTTATTGACTTAATAAATAAATCAATATTTCTGAATAGTTGTCAGGCTATAATTCAGCATAGTAATCAATAAAATGAAATAATCCACACTTATGCGTTTCTGATCATGTGACCCATGATTGAAAAAAAAACTTTGCACCACCATAATTGCTTTACTGCCTCATAGAGATATTAGAAAGAATCTGTGGGAGTGGGGTATTGAGGGAGGGGTGTAATTAACACCATGAATCATCAATTCCCAACCCGCCCCTCAGGGACACCTATCCAGCCACACCTTTAGGATTTCCCTGCTTATTCCCAGGTGAGTTAATTAAATGACTGAGATTCTGATTAACTCACCTGAACACAGGTATGGAAATCCTAAACACATGGCCTGTTAGTAGTCTCCGAGGAGCGGGTTGGGAAGCGCTGCTCTTTACCAGGAAGTGCAGCCTGAAGCACTCCAGCTCTTCAGAACTACAGTTCCCATAACCCCCAGCTAGGGATGATGGGAATTGTAGTCTTGAACAGCTGGAGATCCCCTGGTTGCCTACCGATGCTCTATACCAGTTGTTCCCAACTCTATCCTCAGGGATTCCTACCAGGCCATTCCTGTAGGATTTCCCTGCTTGTTCTCAGGTGAGTTAATTAAATGACTGAGATTCTGATAACTCACCTGTACACAAGTAGGGAAATCATAGAGACGTGACTTGTTACGGGTCCCCGAGGAGAGGTTTGGGGAACACCGCCTTAGATGTTAGTGATATCTTCGCAATAAGCGGTAGGCAGCTCTAGCATCTAGGGGTCAAGTAATGTCATATTGCATGTGCTGGTTTTCTTTGCACTCGTCACTTCCTAGTCGAGACGACATACTCTAGTGAGTAAGAAAGCGGGAAGTGAGCTGTGCAATGGAAAATTTCTTCCCCAACCTGCTGAAAAACAGCACATGCAATATTGTATATTTTAAGTTATTTAAAGTCATTGCTACAATATAGCCCTTTGTATGTTAAATTGTATCTTAGTATTTGTGTTTTTTTAACCTCTTGGATGGGACAGGTCTACATTGCATTGCAAAGCAATGTGTTGCAGGCCTCTCTTACATAAAAAAGTGGTTAAGATGATTAAGTAAAGGAGAAGTAAAACATCTTAATAATAATAACCGCCAGTTACCTTAATATGGTCAGAAATCCTTAATGACCTTAATGAATTTTGTGCTTATGCCTTTGTTCAAGAAATTACTTATTTAGTTAGTCCTGCATGTCATATCCATGGAAACAGACATGGTAATTGCCAGCAAGACCGAAGGACCTCAAACTCTGCCCTTCGCACATGGTACTCTTAACCTTTTGAATGCCAGAGGGATACACAATGCATTGCAAACGTTTTGCATATCTGACACTCAGAGTGTTAAGTCGTGAGGACCAGATATGCAACATAATGCTTAGCCATGTGTTGCACTTTTTCTGGTCTTTAAAAGGTAAAATAGGTTCAATTACACTGTCTGTTTCAGTTTAAAAAAAAAGGCTGCAATAGTTATGTCCGCCTCCTCGGACGTGACATTTTGGACTGATTGAAGATGTTATCTCTTGAAGAGAAGTATGAGGGCAGAATTCATAGGGTCATAAGGATTTTATGGACATTGTAAGGTAAGGGGCAGTTATTATTAGATGCTACTTCTCCTTTAACACTTTGAGTGCCAGAGAGATATCCAATGCATTGTGTTGCAATGCGTTGGATACCTCTCTGGCACCCAGAAGGTTAATGATATCTGGCGTTCTCATTCTGACCTGATAAACAAACACTAGTGTTGACTGATGCCCAGTGTTTCTTCCTTGGCTTTTGCATAACATTTGCACATCCCAGTCACTTGACTCTGGTGTTTTTGCCAGCAATCTGCCAAGACAGTTGTACGTGGCATAGAGGAGAAATGTGGCAGCAATCGGGTCAGAACCATGTCTGGCAGCCGTCCGCCTCTGCTGTCACGCCTGTCTGAGAACTCCGGAGATGAGAATATGAGTGACGTGATGTTTGACTCCCTGCCCAATTCACCTTCCCCAGCCACCCCCCAGGGCCACCGGTTTGATGCACATGGTAAGAGTAACATCATTTGGAAAGATAGCAGAAGTACATTATTGGCCAGTTGTTAAAGGGATAGTAACACTTCGTTTTAACTTTATTTTATTTTGTAGGCATTAAAAAAACATGAAGAATGATATAAGTCTTATCTCTCAAACCTTTATGGTTTATGAGATATTCACAAGCAAAGTTCCCCTCCCCGCCCCTTTTTCCTAGTGTAAGACATCTCTTCTCAGATGTGAATCTGGTTGTATGACAGTACAGATAACAGAAGGGGACAATTTTCTTTGTATGAAAACAATGAAAGCCCTTCCCCCCTTGAAAAGTTTTTCAGCTTTTTCCATTATCTTAATTGAAGATTGTCCCTCTCTGCAGTCTACCTGGGCATCTCCCTTCTTATCTGGTTGAACAGGGGGGGGATACTTTGTTTGTGAATATCTCTTAAACCATAAAGGTTTCAGAGATAAGACTTATATCATTCTTCATGTTTTTTTAATGCCTACAAAATAAAATAAAGTTAAAATGAAGTATTACTATCCCTTTAAATAACTCTCATGGAGGACAGCACAATCTCCGGTACATTGTTTGTATTGTGTTGGAGAAATCTCTAGTATCCATGGAGTTAAAATGGATTGAAAGGACTGTAATTCTGATATAGATTTATAACTTGGAACAGCTCTAAAGTTAAAGGGAAACATCATTACATGTTCTTATAGTCCAGTAGAGACTTAAAGGGATAGTATCACTTCAAAATTACTATCCCTCATATTGTAGCCCTTAATAAACTGAGTTAAATGACACCAGCGGCATCTCTCAAACCTTTATGGTTTAAGAGATAGCTGCTTTCAAAGTTTCCTCTCCCCTGCTGTCAGCGTTCTGCTGCCAGCAGGAGAATCCAGTCTCTGAATCAAGCGGAGGCTCTTCAGCAGAGCCGATATCTCGTTATGGAAGGAAAAATGATTCATTGAAACAGTCTTCTACGTGTGTTTGGTAACCAAGCACACGTAGAAGACTGTTTCAGTGAATCATTTTTCCTTCTATAACGAGATATCGGCTCTGTTTAAGAGCCTCCGCCTGTCCCGGGACCGGACTCCCCTGCTGGCAGCAGAACGCTGACAGCAGGGGAGAGGAAACTTTGAAAGCGGCTATCTCTTAAACCATAAAGGTTTGAGAGGTGCCGCTGGTGTCATTTAACTCGGTTTATTAAGGGCTACAATATGAGGGATAGTAATTTTGAAGGAATACTATCCCTTTAAATTCAGATGCTGATTTTCCTAGTACAATGGTTCTCAATCTTTTTTCTCTCAAGGTACCCATGACCTGTAATCTGGAATTTTCAGGGCGCCCCTAGCATTTTATAGGTAATTTAAAAGGGTTTAATATACAATTGTATAGTCATTCTTAGCTCTCACAGTGAGAATGACAACAAGGAGTATATAGTGCATAATCCTTTCCATAAGTATAAATTAGGAATTCCGCTGTAAAATGTTTCTCAAAACCTTCATGGAAAACATGGGGCATCCTAAATTGGTGTCTGAGGCACAATAAAGTGTCACAGCACCCTGGTGGATAACCTCTGTCCTAGTACATATCCCCTTAGTGACACGCGACTTGCCTGGTAAGTCCAGGAAGTTATTCGCTATAATGGAAAAATATAAAAAAAAACCTGTCCTTAAGGGGATATGGAATGTGTAGGTATTTGGTTCTAATTGTATATTTGGTTCTACTATTTTTCTGTTCAGGTTGGCCTTTTTTTAATGAAGTTGATAACTTGGTGAATGAAGACAATAATAACTTGGACAACCACAGGGTAGGTAATTTCAGTCATTGCTATTCACGATTCAGTCACTGATAGAATTAAATAAAAATCATTGCTAGTTTTAAAATGTTAACAACTCTTCATATTCCCTGACGTACCTTCCTATGGCCAGGAAATTCTTATGGCCTACTTGACTTTTGCCCTTGTGTCTTTAATCAAGAGATGTCTGGAGTTATACACTAAGCGGTGATAAAGAGGTGATAAAGTGGAGATAACTACTCCAGTGATATCACTTCTTCAATTGATGTGTTATTCTGTGGAGGCAATGCATACCTCCCAACATTTCAAATTGCCAAAGAGGGACATTTGTGTTTTAGGGGGTGTTGCTGGGGGCGTGGCTGGTGGATGGGACATTACTGAGAAGTTTTAGGCTAGTTCATGACCTATTGATACCTCCTTGTGTAACCTAATAAATTACTTATAACAAGATCAAAGTATTGTATTTACACACACTAATTTATAAACACATATACTAATATTTAAACAAACAATAATGTGGGTTTTATTGCTGTAGAACAATATAATACACTTAAATACACACCATACAATCTGATCTCCTAAAAAGAGGGACATTAGGGTGAGAAAGAGGGACAGAGGGATTTGGGTCCAAAAGAGGGACTGTCCCTCCTAAAGAGGGACACTTGGGAGGTATGCAATACAAGGTTTCTCCAACTCTGGAGATGTTAGTGCATAGGCTTTATAGAAGAACATAGGAATTGGAGAAGTGATATCACTGGAGAAGTCACCTCCACGTTATCTCCACTTTATCGCACTTTAGTTCATAACCCGCGTCATGTTCAAGGAGGAGGACATGACAATTGTGGCATTTTTTTTAACTGAAACAGCCAGCTTAAACCTTTAATGACCAGAGAGATACGCAACAAATTTATTGCACACCCTTCTGGTCTGTAAAGGGTTACGATTTCCATATGCAGTGAGAAGAGCCTGAGGTCTTGTGGTCCTGCCAATATCCGTCATATCCCCCTCCATGGACATGACATCCAGAAGTGATTGAACAAGTTATTTTATGAAACAAGGTACAAACAAAACATATGTAAGGGCCATTAGGATTTTATGGCCATAGTAAGGTAAGATTATTAGGAGGTGTTCTTTAACTCAGGGGAGGGCAAATTGTTGTTGGACTATAATTTCTGTCATCCTTGGTTACACATCTGGGAAAATGATCCTTCCCTAAATTATTGGAACAATATGCTATTATTTTGTTTTACACATAAGGACTCTGAAAGTGGTGGGGATAGCGGATGTCCGAGTGAAAAGAGAAGTGAATCTGATGAGATGGAACACCATCGGGTAAGTGCTACATTTTTTTGGAGTGGGGCCTTCTCATATACCAGGGGCTAGTAACCTACAGCTCTCCAGCTGTTGTTAGACTAACCTTCCATCACCAACTGTATTGTTAGCTGTTCTGCAAACACTATAGGGCCTTATTTATCAGTCTGAAAAGAAGGAATTCTAGAGCAAATAACTATCATAGAGGACAAATAAAACTCCCCAAAATATTTATTGATTTAAATGGGGCTTTAATGTAGGAGAATGTACAATTCAGTTTAACGTCACTCTAGAAAAGCCTGTTAGGCTCTACAGAAAGGTAAATTGTAGTAGGTCTTGTTTATTTCTAGGTTTCTTTATTCCTGGCCATGCAATTGTATATAGTGTTTTAACCCTTTGAATGCCAAGGGATATTCAACGCAATGCAAAGTAATGTTACATACTCCCTGGCACTCACAGGGTTAAACAGGCTGGAGGAAGCAGTTCCAACAGGAAATTGTAATTTAATGAGCAAGGAGTCAGCAGGAAGTGAATGAGTGCAAAGAAAATGGCGTCCCCCAAACATCTGAAGAACCGTTCATGCAACATAATTTATCTTGTATTCTATAGTCATTAGAAATGTAAATTTATATCTTTGAATGTTATCACATTGTTTTTCATTTAATACCAAGATTTATCTGGGCATTAGATTTACTTAATGTATTTATTTTCATTTGTTTAGATCCCTTTAAACTACAACAGGAGACGTTTGGAATCAGAATCGGAGGATAGCTTTGGAAAAGTATGTAAAAATAAAATTGTATTTGATATTTCACGCTGATGCATCCCTTTCTGTTCTTGTCATTTTACTATATTTCATTAATTTTTCAATAATAAAATAACAGTACTAGTGAAAATGGTGGTACAAACTTGAATTCAAAAAGTGCATTCTTCTAAATGCTAGAGACATATCCAATACTTTGCTTTGAGCACTTCTGTAGCATCCATGGAGTTAATATATAAAGTGTACTCTTTATATATAATTGAGTTTTCTATTTAACATACTATTAGGATTATGTAACGTTCCATAGAAATGGCTGACCTGAAGCGAGTGGGTTGTTAAAAGTCTGATCACATTGGGTTCAAGTTTCAGTAGAAAGGAAGTAACCTGTCTAACAAGAAGTTCATAAGGTCACAGGAAGTGAACAGTTAGTTTAAAATCTGTAACAAGCTTTGTAATTAGTCTATATACCTTTTACTCTCACAGGAAGTTGTGTCACTGTCAGGAAGACAGCAAGAACATGGAATCCATTTTGTAATCACAGAAAAACAGTCTATTAACAGTTTAAGGATAGAGAAGTGTGCGTTGGACACTGCTCTGGCTCTTAATGGGTTAATTAAGGCTTGTATACTGAAGAAAAAAGTGGAAAAATTCTGGTGTAAACCAGCTTTACCACAGTGAGGAAATTAAAGATTTTCTATTATTTAAACTGAGTTGAGATCAATGGTTTGGATACCTCTCTAGCATTCAAGAGGTTTGAAAATTAATTTAAAGCAATACTAGGGCTAGATTCTATTACAGGTGCTAATTATATCTCTGCTTTTATCTCCAGTTTTCTCCATAGACTTCAATGGGAAAATGTTTGATCAATCGTGAGTTAACATTTAGCACCTGTAATAGAATCTGGCCTCTAGTGTTTATTAGTGTCGTATAGTGCATTTGGTTACCTCAGAAATGAACCATGTTTGATTTGGGAATATGGCCCAATACAGCTTGACAAGACATCTAGATTTCATAAATCGGTGTGTTTTTATATTTTATTTACACTGTACTGCTGACTTTATTTTAATTTGCTCATTCTGTTTTATTTGTCCTTTAACATTTCACATCATCTATTTCCTTTCTAATTTTTCCACATAGAGCAGAGGTGTTATAAATAAGGCCTGTATGGTGTCTATAAACAGTCCCCGGAGTAGAATGGTGATTCTGCATGATCTCTTGTCAGAGTTTCCCATGAGTCTTTGTTTCTGTTACCAGTCATTTACCAGCTTTGTCCTTAATTGCACATGTTTGGATGGTTTAGATGTTGGTTCCCTAACAAATTTAGAAATACAATTTTTCTAGTGATCTTTCAAGTTATGTTGAGTTCTGATTTAGAGGTACAAATGCTGAACATCAAGTTGCTGTTATGTAGGTAGCACATTAATACATACCAGTATTCATCCCAATTTACTCTGAAGTGGAACTATCATCATAATACCATTGCCCCCCCAGTCCATTACTAACATCGCTATATGCAAACCCATGCTGTTATTAAGCTGAATAAGTCAGCGTTATTGAAGAAAAACAACTTCTTCGGCAGGAACCAGAGGACAACAACACAGACATCTTGGAGGAAAGGTACCGATGAGTCTGTGCTGTCTGTCCCGTTCACTGTCACCATTGGTGAGTGACATTTGTTGGGTACCTTAAGGTAACGGAAGTTACTGAAGGCGCAGGCTCACAGAGCTTCCCTTGTAAGCTCTGTGCAATGGATAGCATCGATATTACACTAAATCTATCAACGTTATAGTAAAAAGACTTATATGCTTTGCTTTATTTATTAATAACTACAATATTAAACCTTTCAGAAAACATGTTTTATTATCCCTTTAAGCTTACGCTCTGTAATACCTCTGGAATTTATTGGAACTTCCACAATGTAACAACAACTCTGTAACCCTTTGAGTGCCAGAGAGGTATCCAACACATCTCTTTAAGATGGCAACACATCACCTCCCACCTCTTCCCCAAAACCTTAAACACTCACAACTTTAACACAAACCAACATTTAAAGTAAACACAGAATGCACTGCATATGATGGCAAATAAAGAGGTCACGGCTTTATTAATATTGGGTTTGACCTATTGCCCTTGGAAGACCCTACCCCTCCTGTTATGCAGGACTCCAGACCGAACCCTGTGCCTGGTTATGGATTGTATGGATCAAATCTTGTATCCAGCTGCGGCAACATTGATCAAACCCTGTGCCCTGCATACCACCCATGGCATGTAGGGACTTCTCAGTCAAAGCTGCCTACCCTGCTTCTCTGCGATAGCACCAGTCCTTCTCCATCTGTAAGGGCAAGTGAATGCTGGTACACGCCAGCATCATTTTATACAAAATGGGCAGTTGTGTTGCCTCAGAGTTTCTTCACTAATTTATTTACGTGACTAACCCCAATCTGCTGTGTCACATTGATAACCATCCAACCATGGTGCTGAAAAGGTGTCCGTGTTCCAAATGTTTGTTACACTGATGTCCCATACAGATGTTTTTACAGTGAAATCATATAACAGGTGTAGTCAATCGCTGGACCTCCTGCAGTTGAGAAGTACAACTACCATCATCCTTAACCAGCCATTGTTTGATAGAGGGTGATGGGAGTTGTAGGTCTAACAAATGACTACCCCTGCCATATATTGGATGACTAAATGATACTCTTGTGTGAAATAAGGCATGATGTTTATGTTCCTATGTTAGTGCATAGCTCTGTCTGATAAATAATACTTAAAGGGTCCCTATCACCTAAAATCAACATTGGAGATTCTGAATGAGCTTTTAAAATCACCTATATGCTGTATGAGCCATTTTTATTTTAGAAAACTAGTTTTTGAGTTATTTACTGTGTATATAATGCTAATGAAGGCACACCATGCAAGCACTTCCTGTCTTAGCCCTGTATTATCTCCCCAGATCACTGACACTTCTCAGTAATGTATTGCCCACCTCCCATAGCATTAACCCTTTGAGTGCCAGAGAGGTGTCCAACGCATTGCGTTGCAATGCGTTGAATACCTCTTTGGCACTCAAAGTTTTAAAGGGGATATGTGTAAGTGTTTGGGGAAGTTAACCCCTTAACGACCCTTACGGTCATAGTACATTAGGGGTCGATCTGACTGAACGACCCATGAAGTACTATGACCGTCATGGAATTCCGGGCTCCCCCTGCGGCTGCACGCCGTTTGGGGAGTCCAGAAGCGAAAGAAAAAGAAAATGCTCTGTGGTCCTTAACTGACCGCACCTTGTCGATTGGCCGGTCGTTAAGGGGTTAATGTAGGGCTAAGAGAGACAATCCCTGCATGGTGTGCTTTAATTAGCATAACTATACATCTAAATAATTTTAAAAAATACCTGATTTTAAAAGTTGTTTCAAAATCAGTGAAGTTGTTTTCCAGTGATCGTGTCCTTTTAAAGGAGCACTAAACCCTCCTAATAATAACTCCCCCATTTACTTAACTGTGGCCAGAAATTCATAATGGCCCCTATGAATTTTGCCCTTGTGTCTTTGTTCACTTGATAACATCTTCAGTCCTGGATGTCAGATCCATGCAGGCGGACATGACAGCTGCTGGTAAGTTTTAAAGGGATAGTTTTACTTCAAAATTACTATCCCTCATATTGTAGCCTTAAATAAACTGAGTTAAATGACACCAGCGGCATCTCTCAAACCTTTATGGTTTAAGAGATGGCCGCTTTCAAAGTTTCCTCTCCCCTCTGTCAGCGTTCTGCTGCCAGCAGGAGAATCCGGTCTCTGAATCAAGCGGAGGCTCTTCAGCAGAGCCGATATCTCGTTATGGAAGGAAAAATGAGTAACTGAAACAGTCTTCTACTTGTGCTTGGTAACCAAGCACATGTAGAAGACTGTTTCAATGAATAATTTTTCCTTCCATAACGAGATATCGGCTCTGCTGAAGAGCCTCCGCTTGATTCAGAGACCGGATTCTCCTGCTGGCAGCAGAACGCTGATAGAGGGGAGAGGAAACTTTGAAAGCGGCTATCTCTTAAACCATAAAGGTTTGAGAGATGCCGCTGGTGTCATTTAACTCAGTTTATTAAGGGCTACAATATGAGGGATAGTAATTTTGAAGTAATACTATCCCTTTAAGATGAAGCTGGATGAGTACATGAGCCTGCTTAAAATCAGACCTGGGGACTCTCCAGATCTGCTCAAGAGACTCTGGTTTTCAGCTTCAATTCCTGTGCTCTGTGGACAGAGGCTGATTCTTCAGAATGGAGAGCTATGGTAACCCCTCCCGCTTTCCCATCTGTTCTGCTCTGTCACATGTTCCTCCCACTTTCATTGTGCCTAATAAGCAAACCCTGCCCCATATCCCTCCAATTCAGTAACATCCTGGTAAGCCCCGCCCACATGGCACAAAGATCATCGTTTGGACAAACCCCTATACAAGCCCCGCCCCCCATATGATGCAGAAAACATCATTTTGACATGCCGTTACCTAGCACTGTGCGTTTCTTTGGCAATCAAGAAATTAGAAGGCTTCCAGTTATTATTAACTCCTCGAGTACCAGATAGGTATGTAATGCATTGCTATGCAATGCACTGGATACCTTTCTGGCACTCAAGAAGCGTTAAAATTCATTAAAGACCAGAAGGGTGGTCAACGCATTGTGAAGCAGCGCACACCCCTCTGTTCCTTAATGGGATAAGATTACCATGTGCAGGAGTTTGTGTCCTGTGGTCCTTCTAGCAACTAAGATGTCTTCCTCTTTGCTCATGACATCTACGACTGGTTTAAGATGTTATCTCCTGAGCAAAGGCATAAGTGCAACATTCGTAGGGGCCATTGGCTTTTTCTGGCCATAGTAACATAAAGATTGGGGCTATTATTAGGAGGTGCCAGTCCCTCTTTATTGTATTTTCAGTTAAACAGAGGAGAGATTAGGGATAATGATAGGCATTTTTTCTTCAAGAGATTGAAAGTTACAGACCCAAGATGCAGCCACTGTTTTTTTTATCCAAAAATGTTTGGCTTTACTGACTGTGCTATATTTTTTTTGCAATGCATGGGCAGTATGTGCTTTGTTCTCTGCTATAATTGAATTGTAATACATTTATGCAATATTTTACAAAATAGCAACATCTATGTCATTATCTTTTATCGTTTAACCTCTTCAATGCTAGAGACCTCTTCAATAAGGTGATCACATTTCTCCTTAAATCAGGGATGCTTATGAAAACTTCATCCTACACAACTGCAAAGGAATCAGTGCAACCCTGCAGTATGTATATTCTATAAGTGTCCTTGATTTAAATGGATATGTGGTCTCCCTAGTCTCCAGTTCAATTCAAAGAAATTTGTAGGAGAGATTTCTAGCAGTGCCTCTGTCTAAGGCGAGCAGCCCAGCAATGAAACAGTTAAGAGTAATTAAAGGGGATCTGTCACCCCTTTACAACTTTGCCTAAATAGTTTTGTTATATATCGTATATAATGAAAAGTGTATACGTTTAAAAAAAACAAAAACAAAAAACGCTTGTTGGGTGAAATTAAAAGACCTAATGCAGCCCTGTACCTACTTCAAGGCAGACTGTGGTTACCTGATCTGTACCGCAGTCTGATGCTCTGCCTCTCTCTATCCAGCCTCCTCCGATGACGGAGGCTTTCTGTCTGTAGGCTGGAGCGCTCTCATTGGCCAGAAATCGATCTCTGCCAAGTGCACAGTGCTTAACCCCTTAAGGACCAGCGGTCCCGGGGTGTGTGGTCCTTTAAGGACCAGATAGGAAATTTTGACGTGCCGTCCCATGTGACTGATCACTTTTGCCGTCATGCTGAACGGGGAACTGAAAGAGATTGCTCCGGTCTTGGAGCGATCAATTTCAGTCCCTGCTATTACTCACAGCACTCCTGCAGGAGCGGTGTGAGTAAAAAGTATGTGACATGCCAGGACCGTCACTGGTCCTTCAGTGCTGGACAGTCGTGACGGTCCTGGCACGTCAGTGGACGTGAAGGGCTTAATTAGCATATGAAACATCACTGAAAACCTTCAGTAGCATATGAAACATCACAGAAAAAGGTTTCTTCAGTATTTGAAAAGTCACCGAAAAACATAATTAACATATGCAATGTCATTGGTGCCACAGGAAGTTTTTAATGAAGATAGCAAACTTGCATCAAGGTAACAGATCCACGGGCGTTTTGTAGCTCACGTGACCATATATCATTTGTGCGTATATTGTGGTCTTCTGCCCCCAGCAAATGCATGGTGTCTCTAGTGCACATCTGATAAGGATCCATTACATACAGTGTAGTTACCTTTCTATGTATGATATAAAATATCATGTTGTAAAGGTTATAGATAGTTTTCAATACAGTTCGAACTTCAAGTAATATTAACCCTTAGTTTTGACTTTACATATTCTGCAAGTGAATAATACATAAAGTCAGATTGACTATAGGTTTTTTTTTCTCCTTTAACTATTTTTATATACTGTAATGTCCCTGACAAGGAGCTCTCTGGATCTGTTTGCAATGAGCTTTCTGTCAGGGAACATGAGCTAATAAAGGTTTATTACTCCTTTACTTTCTCTTAAGGTATGGCAACATTTACATATTTACCTGTGAATGTAAGAACAAATATTTTCATGTAATTGCATTTTGTATTGTAGACTTTGTTTTCATTAACACCTTAGGAGCAGTCTGTAGCACACTGTGCTGCAATGTTTTGGAAAAAGTGGGTCCAGAGGATTTAGTAATTGTCCTAAGTGGCAGGATTTTAAAATACGCTGTTTTCATAGGAAAAGTCTCCACCATTAACCCATAGGGTGCCAGAGGGGTGTGCAGCACATGCCAAAGCGATGCCTTGCACAGCCCTGTGGCACACAAAGGATTAAAAAAGCAAGAGTTATGGTGTACATCAGTGTGACACCTCACTGTTTTTTGCAGGTCAGCGTGGAGAAGTGGAACCAGTTTCATGCCTCTCGTGTTCACATTCACCGATCCTCCTGTGTGGCGGTGGAAGTGCAAAGACTCAACGCTCTTGATCTGGAGAAGAAGATCGGGAAATCTATTCTCGGGAAGGTAAAAAGAGTAACAGAACATCTGCACTCTGCAGTGGTTGTCAATTGTTGGAACTCCAGGTGAAAGACTAAAACTCCCATGATCCCCCAGCCAGGCATTGACTGGTTGGGGATGATGGAAGTCATAGTCCCCAACAGGTGGAGATCCAGCAGTTGAACACCCCTGGTATTCTGTATTATAAAGTAACTAGTTGAAGAGCCCGTTACACGGGCCACAGTGCCACTGCCAGCCGGTCGCGGGGCAGTCATGTGCAGTACAGACTGCCTGCGCCGCAGCTGATACAGAGCTGGATGCTCCTTCGGAGCATCCAACTCTGTATCAGCCGCGGCGCAGGCAGTCTCTACTGTGCATGACTGCAGCACGCACAGCAGTGTCTACTGAGCATGACTGCAACATGCACAGCAGTCTGCACTGCACATGAATTTGTTGTTACACACATTTTAGCAAATTATTATATAGGATCTAGTTCATAGGTAGTCCACCTTCAGGTGTTAGACTTCAGTTCTCCATTCAGGCAACTGTGCAGATTTGTACTAAATGTACAGGGTGTATAGGGGCTGGCTGACGTGACCTAGAATCAGAAGTGTCAGTCAAGTTTGTCATTCCTTTTAAAAGTTAAAACTATTTGAAAAATGATATTAACATTAAACTGTCATTTGAACTTTAAATACGGCATCTGTACATCTGTGTGTGTTGCATATTTGTATTCTGATTGCACCTAGGGTTGCTAGACGATCCTTTTAACCCTTTGAGTGCCAGAGTGATACGCAATGCATTGCATACCACTCTGGCACTCAAAGGGTTAATAAAGGATACAAGGAATGATCTTGCAGCACTAAGTGCGCCAATAAATCTTTGTTTCCCCTTGTGTCCCAGGTTCACTTGGCTATGGTGCGCTATCATGAAGCAGGCCGTTTCTGTGAGAAAGATCAGGATTGGGATCAGGATTCTGCCATATTTCATCTAGAACACGCTGCTCACTGTGGGGAACTAGAAGCCATTATCGGCCTTGGACTTATGTATTCCCAGTTACCCCATCACATCCTGACAGAAGTCACTGTTCAGGTAAAGAACTGACTAGACCAGAAGTGGCCAACTCTGCCAGCAGTGTATTCTTTCAAGATATCACTGCTTTTGAGTTCAGTTGGATCAATTAAAGTGACTGAGCAACTGACTGATCGACCTGTGCTCTAGCAGAGATATTCTAAAAACATGCGCTGTTGGTAACACAAGGACCAGGGTTGGCTACCCCAGGACTAGATAAATGAGGAGGTCATCTTACAGGAACTGGCAGAATTCAGGCTGCCTTTATGGGGGAAGGAACGGCTTACTGCTTTGCAGTAGACCGTTCCAATGAAGTATTAATGTTGAGATTGTGCAATTTTGGCTCTGCTGAAGAGCCTCCATCCAAACAAATGACCGGATTCTGCAGCTTCAGCTAGAGCGCTAACTCCTCTCACGAGGCAACTTTAGGAAGATATATCTCTCAAACCATAAAGGTTTGAGAGATAAGCCTTACATCTTTGTGCATATATTTTTTTTTATGCCTACCAAATTAAATAAACTTATGTCTTACTATCGATTTAAAATAAGTACTACCTGATAAAAAAGGCTTACCTGATCAATTTTAGCATAATAATTTGAAGTTATGTTTCCTTTACCAACCAGCATTCAAATAACTTTGATATTGATTCAAGGTGAGTGCTCCCACGATCTGTCATTTTAAACCTTTGGGTGCCAGAGGCACCCATCCCGTTGCAATGCTTTGGATACCAGTCTGGAACTCAAAGGGTTAAGAGTCATTTTAAAATAAATACCGCAGGGCTGACTTTTGAATAGGTGCATGTATTTTTTGTGTCCCCTTTAAATTGACTGATTATGGGAGCTCTATACTTAGTATCCCTAGTATCAAACAACCTTGTTTTTTTTCTGATGCATTTCTGTGTGTGATCTACCATATTTTTTCAGCCACCACAATTTTTTTTGTAATTGACACCTCGCAATTTTAGCAGATGTTTACAGACTATAGTTAATGTACTGATGGATGGCAGCCATTATCCCTAGTCAGTGGCGTAACTATAGCGGTCGCACCTGCGACCGGGCCTGTGCACTCCAGGGGCCCGGCCTCCCCCTGCTACCCCTCCGCCTGGCGCCCGCAATCTCCCACCGGCGCTCTAGTAATGCAGAACGCTGGGAGATGACATCATCTCCCAGTGCTTTGCATTACTAAGAGGCCTGCGCGGGAGCTCCAAGTAGCAGGTAGGAGATGGGGGCATTGTGGAGATTGAAGGGCATTGTGAAGGGGGCCGATGTGGTGGTGGAGGGGCCCATGGAACATCTTTAAGGGCCCGGAGGCTTCTAGTTACCCCTCTGTCCTTAGTCACTGGCTAGAGTAGAGATGTGCAGCCTATTGCTATCCAGCGGGTATAAGACCTTTCTAGTATTTTGTGCCAGAATTACTCCATGGTTTGCTTAGTACACCGATGTGATTGCCAGAGTAGAAAAATTTATCTCACCCATGTTTAGTAAAGAGCTGAGGTGAATAATTCAATGTGCACTGAGTATTGCTTGTTTTTCCCTTAAAGGACACAGAGGAGAATAGAATAAAGGGATTTAACTATTTGTTGATGGCAGCGGAAGCAGGAGACCGTCCTTCCATGATTCATATTGCCCGATCATTCGATACTGGCGTGAACCTTGGATCAGACAGGTAACTGTCCGTCTTGTAGCCACAAAAAAAGAAACAGATTCCTAAAGGTCCTGTCTGCTGGCTGGTACCAAGGCTGAACAATGTGTTGGCGCTGTATAGAAAACAAATGGTTTAACCCTATAAAAGTCAGATGGGTGAACAGAGCATTGCTCTGAAATGCATTTCTCATCCCTCTGGCACTCAGAAGGTTTGTGTCTGCAGTGAAAGTCAACAATTACAAAGTAGCACCCATATTATTTAACCCCTTAAGGACCATTGACGTGGCAGGACCGTCACGCTGGTCCGGCACTTAAGGACCAGTGACGGTCCTGGCACGTCGCGTACTTTTACTCACCGTGCTACTGTAGGAGCGCGGTGAGTAATACCGGGCACTGAAGTTGATCGCTCCAAGACCGGAGCGATCTCTTCCAGTGCCCCGTTTGACGTGCCGCCCCACGTGATCAGTCACATGGGACGGCACGTCAAAGTTTCCTATGTGGTCCTTAAGGGACGGCACGCCCCGGGACCGCTGGTCCTTAAGGGGTTAATATAAAACCACACCTCAGTTTACAAATGGTGGCAGAATTACTTGAATCTATGCACAGTAATTGGTGCTGCTCATGTATGTCACTGTTTTGTTCAGCAGTTGGGAGAGCTCTCTGTCACCAGAGAGAGTCCTGCATGTGTAGTAGTGTAGATAGATATCCATATTGAACTTCAAGTAGACCGGTCATTTGTCCATATTCTCACTAAAGTGGGAGCAACCATCTCGGTAGAATTTGCATGATTGTCATGTTATGCAAACAAACTACTACTGGCAATAAGGGTTACTATGAGGATTAGTATTAAATGTTATTGTGTGTCTGGCATGCTGGTCAGTACTGTCTAGTTTATATAAACTAACAAGTAAATTAAGTTAAATATCCTTTAAACTATTGTCTTCAATTAAACAGTAACATAAATATAGATGATATTTAAATCACCCAAGCTGTTATAAGGTGTTAGCTCCACTTTATTATATACAATATTATTTGTGCTGGGGGAAGGAATATCCATTGCACTGAACACTTCCTGCTGTATCTTGCATAGTAGATTGTAGCCTCCTGAACAGGAAGTAAGGGGTGCAAAGGAAATGTATTATTGGTTCTAGACTAGCAAGTAAAAAGGAAAACATACCTTCTTCAGACACCTAAAAAACATTTGCAATGTCACATCTTAAATGTTGTGGAGGTGTGGACTGGGCTGGATTTACATCCCAGGTACCCCTAGGCAAGGCACTCTAGGTGCCTTTAGCGCCACCCATGGACACACCCATTCTTCACATGACCCAGCCCCCTGTCCAGTCCTGACATAAAAAATACCCTTAGCCTATAACATTCAAGGACAAAAATGTTTTAATTCCTTAGTTGCTAGCCCTGCAAAGCAATGCGTTAGCGATATCTCCAGCATCCAAGGGGTTCAATAATAGCCTGTAAAGGGGGATAAAACTGGTGAAGGGACATTGAGATTGCTCTGGCCACACCCACAACTCAAAATTTGGGTGTGGTCAGCACAGCTGAGGCACCGCCCCTCAAAATTTGGAGCTCTAAGCAGTTGCCTACTCTGCCTATTGGGAAATCCGGCTCTGGGTGTGAAAACGTATACTTGTATGTAAGTATGTATGTATGTGAATGTTACAACATGATCTTTCATATTAAATATACTTGTGTTTTCGTGTTCCTTTAACACCTCACCTGGTTGACTATATTCGTGTCACCCTCCAGGTTGCAGGACTGGCAGGAGGCTCTATTCTGGTACAACTCTGCTCTGAACATGACGGATTATGATGAAGGTGGAGAATATGATGGGACTCAGGATGAACCCAAGTACCTACTTCTGGCACGAGAAGCTGAGATGCTGCTTTCTGGAGGATATAATCTGGAGAAGGACCCACAAAGATCTGGTATAAATCTTTCATGTTTGTGCTGCTGTTTTAATGACTTTAATTATTGCTTGGGAATGGGGTGTTGGGTATATCTCTAGGTTTTAAGAAGTTAAAGAAGGAGCACATTCTCACAGAGACAGGTGGACCGTGGCTAATAGCCCCATACACCCAGCTGTTCTTAAATTCATTTTAATAATTAAAACCTTAGTACATCCCCCCCAAATGGCATAGGCGTAACTAGAAGCCTTCTGGCCCTGGTGCAAGAAGTGCCATGGGTCCCCCCTCCGACCATATTGGCCCCGTTGAACCACGTTGCCCCCCAATCTCCACAGTGCTTCTCAATCTCCACAATGCCCCCATCTCTTACCTCCCTGGAGCTCCCACGCGATCCTTTTCATTAATGCAGAGCGCTGGGAGATGATGTCATCTCCCAGCGCTCTGCAATTCTAGAGTGCCGGAGAGAGAGATTGTGGGTGCCAGGCGGAGGGGTCGTAGGGGGCAGCTGGCCCCTGGAGTGACGGGCCCTGCGACCTCTGTAGTTAAGCCACTGCTATATGGCCTGGGACAAGTTTGAATAAGTGTGCTGATACTGATCTCATGTAAAATCCCAGAGCAAGTTTGAATTACTTTGTAATGTATCGGACACTTCTCTGGTATTCAACAGGCTTAATGAAAGAAAGGGCAGGGGCTAACCAAAGCTATTCTTATCATACTGGCTGTTTTGCTGCAGTGTATGATGATATCAGCAGCTAAGATAAGAAACTGGTCTTATAGTAAAGGGTTGCAGGACAGTGCAGCATTCACAGGCCCCTCCTGGAAGTCCCATCACATCCTATGTACCCCCTGTAATTACACCTCTGCTTATCCTTATAATGTGATCTCCTGTCCCTGACCAGGTAGTGTATCGGACAAGCTTCTGGCTTGTCTGCATACTCTCCCTCATAGTGGAGGAATTGTCAGGGGAATGCAAAGTAACGCGCTTAAGTGCACTGTAGATTTGAACTGGACTATATTGCAGCTTTGTTAAGGATGCTGGTATGAACATAATTTTATTATGATAGGTATGCTTGCCCTTTAACCCTTTGAGTGCCAGAGAGATATCAACAAGATACCTCTCTGCCACTCAAAGGGCACCTCCAATTATACTTGTAGATGTAGTTTGCTTTTGACCCTTTACACAACACATTGCAAAGGACTGATTTGCACACCCGTCTAGTCCTTAAATATTTAATGTGCTTGTGTTCCAACAAAAGTGAGCTTCTCACCAGAAAAAAAAAATGCTAAGAAGTTTGGAACAGATGGACTATATGGGGTTAATGCTGTCTTTGCATTGATGTATTACTGTCTGCAGCAATATTCTAGCTTGTCCAAAGACTTTCATAACTAATACTAGTTTAAATCAGCTTTGCTTAATCTACATAGCATTTGGACTGTGGAGAGTATTATTTCAATACTGTCAGAGATGTAGTTCAGGAGTAATTGAATGATAAAGTACCTCCCTCCCACCCGTTTTACTGATGTAACACTGCTCACCTCAGAGCAGCAAGACTGTCCAGATGGATCACAGAGAGGGACAATCTTCAGTGAGCATAAGAAAAAAACTGTGAAGGGGCAGGGTTTTCCTTATCCTCACAGTAAGAAGATTGTCCCTTGCTGCAACCTCCGGTCAAGTGACCACATTCCACATCTGAGTGGAGGTGGCTTACACTAGTTAAAAGGGGCGGGAGGAGGATACTTTATCATTCAATCACTCTTGAACTTCAGCTTTGACAGTATTGAAATAACACTCTCCATGGCCCAAATACTATGAAGATTAATCTGAGCTGCTATTTTGTGAAACAATACTATCACTTTAATTATTTCCTCCAAATCCCTTCTAAGTCTCTTCTCAGTCTCTCCTTACTGGGTGAATCGTGTTTCCTTTCTCCTCTCTCTCTCTCTCTAGGTGACCTGTACACAGAAGCTGCAGAGGCAGCAATGGAAGCCATGAAGGGAAGGTTAGCGAATCAGTACTACCAGAAGGCAGAGGAGGCTTGGGCCTGCATGGAGGAATAGTTATACCTCAGAACAAAGGACAATGGCAGCTTAACAATTGTACCAGAGAAATGAAAAGAAAACGACTTGAGTTTGTTACAAAATGGGCTTATTGTCTCTGGATTGCTTTAATGCTTGTTTACATTGATAAAAAAAACGATATACTATAGTATATTTTAATAGACAATGTAGGGGGTGAGAATGCCCGCAGTTCAACTAGTTCTGTACCATTTTAACCACATCACAAGAAAATGTGTTCCCTTATTCTAAGCTGAATTTCAGTGATCGATTTTATCCTCATTGTATCTATCTATCTATCTATCCATATCCCCTAAAAGTAACTAGGGCTTTATGATCACCACAGAGTCCTTAACAGTGGAGGGGAACTGACTAATGTCCAGTGCTGAACTAAGAGAAAATGGCCACCAAACCCCAAGAAAAACATCACTTCTGTATATATAAAATTATATAAAATAACAAATAAAATTAGTATCTTGTAATAAGCTTGGATTGACAAGCTTTCGGGAGAACCTCCCTTTCTCAAGTCTAAGAAATGCTTTAGAATTCTTTAACCCTTTGAGTGCCATAGTTGGTGCACGTGAGGTGCCCCTCTGGCTCTCAAACGGTCAGATTGCTTCTTCTGGATTTTTTCCATTGTTTACAACTCTGCAGTTATCAGTGGGGATTTGCTTGTATTTTGAGACTGTCTATAGGATATAATGTTGTGTCCCAGTGTGTATCCCACTGATTTCAATGAAGCAGTTCTTCTAGTATTAAACCATAAGGAATGGATACATTATTAATTGAAAATGCCTCCATACAGAACAATTTCCACTGATAATTCTAAAAGCTGGCATTAGAGTTACAAGTTCATTGTTTGAACCCAGATCCCTAGAATGAGGTCATAAGCTTTTTTTGTTACGTATATGCAGAACGTTATGTTCATTTTCTAGAGAAAAACTGAGCCTGTCGTACTAAGAACAGGAGCAGTTCTGCACCATTGGTGAGCGATTCAGTTTTAACACATTCAACATGTCGCCTTGTTAAAAATGGCAACATGAAAATCTCGCACTGCATGACAGAGCAAGATTCTCATGTCGTCTACTTAAAGATCGCATACTGTTTGTTTGAAGAATAAATCAGTTGTCTCTGCATATTCTTCGTTGAATTGCTGCCTGCGTTCTGCTCCTGTGCCCGGCAAATGTAGTTCTGAAACACAGACGTTCTAAGCTGGTTCCTCCGCGGCTATTTAATTTCACAGAGCTCAGCAAGACTGGGATGAGGTTGCACTACAACTCCCATCATCCTTACCCATCTTGCTGAGCGCAGCAACGGTTCTCTCTCCCCTTCACTGCGTGCAGAACACACAGTACTTGAGGCCAATGATTACTGATTGGAGGTGCTCCTACGCACACCCGCATTGTTGCCGTGCTCAGCAAGATGGGTAAGGATGATGGGAGTTATAGTGCAACCTCATCCTAGTCTTTCTGAGCAGAACGCAGGCAGCAACCCAACGAAGAATATGCAGAGACAACTGATTTGTTCTTCACACAAATGGTAAGTGACATGAGAATCTTGCTCTGTCATGCAGTGTGAGATTTTCATGTCGCCATTATGAACCTTTTAGAAGGATACCGAATGATAGAGGAATATGCAATGCGTTGCGTACCCCTCTGGCACTCAAAGGGTTAATCCATTGAATACTAGAGAGGTCTCCAAAGCATTGCTTCACAATACGTTGGAGACTTCTTTAGCAATCACATCACAACTTAAGTTCATTTAAATGAATGGGAATTTGGGCAATGTTTATCTGACTCTTTATTTGTACAGTTAGCTTGTTCCAGAATTGCCCCATTTTCAGGGCCGGATTTGCCATAAGGCAGAGTAGGCATCTGCCTACAGGCGCACCCCACAGAGGGGCGCCTGTCATTGAAATCAATTTTTTAAATATATTTTTATTCACATTGCTGCACGCTGCGCACAGTGGCAACAGTAACCTGTCGCATAGTAAGGTCTGTGCCTTCTTCTGCACAGACCTGTAGCTGCTGTTACTCCCTCGTCGGCTCTTTAGTAATGCAGAGTGATGACATAATCTCCCAGAGCTCTGCATTCCTAAATAGAAGACTGCGCGGGAGCAACAGCAGCTACAGGTCTGTGCAGAAGGAGGCACAGACCTCTCCTGCCGCTGGACCACCAGGGAAGAGGTAGGAAACTGATACGGGGGGCAAAGTGGGGGCAATGTGAGGGCAAGTTGTAGCTGATGGGAGCAATATGGAGCTGATGGGGGGCAATGTGAGGACAATATGGATATGGGGGCTAATGTGGAGATTTGGAGCATTGTGGAGATGGCCAATGGGGCAGGGGGCTTCAGATTTCTGTGCCTACAGGCTCCTGAGATGTAAATCCGGCCCTGCCCATTTTCTTCTCTTAATCCTTTGAATGCCAGAGGGATACACAACGCATTGCTAAGCAATGTGTTGCAAAATGATCTGGCATTCAGTGGGTTAATAGATCAAACGTATTGTTTGCTTACTTTTGTTAGCGTAAACTTGAGTGATACGAGCTAAAGGATTTAATTGGTTGAGATTACAACCCTCTGCTTTTCTTATGAAAGACTGTTCTTATCTCTGGCTTTTACACTATGACGCAATTATCACTTTTGAAATGCTTAGTTCAATGCAAAACTATGAAACTTTGACAACAAAGCTGTTTTTTTTATACATGCATCCTGCTAGTGCAGGCTGTTTGAAGGGAAACCAATGGGCTTGCAGGCTGTTTGAAGGGAAACCAATGGGCTTGCAGGCTGTTTGAATGGATACCAATGGGAGTGCAAGCTGTTTGAAGGAAAACCAATGGGAGTGCAGGCTGTGGATGATTCTTTGTAGGACCCCAAACTCCACCAACTGGGGATTTCCTTACTAACAATATTTTAGCAGGAGGAAGGTGGTGGTTTTGGATTCTAGTCACTGTGGACATATCCATTAATCCATACAGCACTGATTCAGCATGTTCAGCCCAGATTAATCCTTTCAGTGCCAAAAGGGGTACGCAATGCATTGGCTTCAAATAAATTGTCTAGTATGCTCACACAATGTACTTATCTTAACGTTTTTCAATTTGAAGAGGTTCCAGTTAAGCTCCTTCACTCTTGTAGTTGGTTGCTAACAGCACATTCCTTAGATGACTGTTGAAGGGCCTCAGCAAATGATTCCTTAAAGTGGAAATTTCACCCCAACTAAACTTAATGTATGCAGAGATATTAGGGATTGAAAATGTACCTTGTGACGTATTAATGGTGCTCCGTCTGGTACAGGCTATACTGCATGGTTTCCTTCTCCCCAGTAGTCCAACCCACAATCTTTCCCGTGTTTTGCTCTGACCTGGCGCTCTCTGTTCTTTACATGCGTCCAGGTCAGAGAGAGAAAGAGAGAGTCATAGGTGTGCACAGCTTGAAAAAAAAAAAAAAAAGAAAGGGCTGTCTTTTCAGTGCCCACTGATATCTATACGTGAAGGGAGATCGATGCCAATCAATACTAAAGTCACAAACATGGTTGTACTCAGTTAGACAGCTACAGAGGTAAGATTTAAACACTAGCTGAGATTGTATATTCATTTTAATGTATTTTTTGTAATGATCTGGTGGGAGACATAAATTGGGGAGGACAAATGTGTATGTCAAAGTTCCGCTTTAACCCTTTGAGTGCCAGAGGGGTACGCAACGCATTGCAGAGCAATCCGTTGCTTACCCCTCTGGCACTCAAGGGGTTAATGTTTTGTTCTACACTCAGATCAGTGAGAAAGAGACAATTATTGGTTTGAGGTTCTATGCAATATAGAGCCGCTATTGCCTCCAAGATCCTTACTTGCTATAACATGGTATAACAGGAAGCATTATGGACAGTGTCAGGGGCTATACAGACAATGTCAGATCCTGTTATTTTTAAATGTCTTTGTGTCTGCATGTCTAATACATTTAGAAGGTAAATAAATATATTGAGGTTTGTAGGCGGCTAACTTTAGAGAGTAATTTTGTGCTAACTAACATAGGGAAGGTGGTTAGAAAACCCCGAATTGTATGCGTTCCTCCATTTAATGTGGATACTATGTTGCAGATTAAGGGGAACCTTTTATTTCAAAGTGAAAACTGCTTCTCAATGTTAATACCTTTTATCAGTGATTCTCAACAAGGGGCCATGGTATGTTGGTGTGCAGTGGGTACCAGCTTAGGGTACCATGAAAAAAAACGTGAATACGGTGTGTTTCAAATGTATATGTATGGTCATTTTTGCCATTCTTATTGTGAGACTTAGGAACAACTATATATATTTGTACCGTCCATTGAGAAATAACCTATAAAATTCCAAATGGTTTATTATGGGTTCATAGAGGAAACAAAATAAACTGAGATGTGTGAGACAGATATCCCAAACATCCAAGAAAGGATGTGCAACCTGGGGCCCTCCAGCTGATAAGGACTACAGTTCACAATAGGAAAGGATGAGAATTTGTCCTCAACAGCTGCAGGGCCTCAGCTTGCCCATCCCTGATCTAAGGGGCTAAGGTTTTTTAAAGGGCTAATAAAGATTACAGCTTACTCTTTCATAGAAATGAATCATTCTTGTAAATAATTAAAGGGGAACTATCACCTCTATACAAGTTGGGCTCTGTGTAATGTTCCTATAACGGTAACATATAATCTGTGTTTTGTTTTTTTGGGGTTTTTTTTACTAATGCAGGCTAAGGTGAAATCTACCATTCTAAAAATGAGCCGGTGAAGTCACTTCAGGACAGACTGCAGGTACAGCTGTGTCCCGCATCCTGTCAATCTTCTCCTGATCCCTCCCCAAGTAATGTCTTGTTACAGCCTCCTCCGATGAAGGAGGATTTCTCCATGTAAGCTGGAGCGCTCTCTTGCTAATGAGAGCGCTCCATGGAGAAATCCTCCGTCATCGGAGTAGGCTGGAACAAGACATTACTTGGGGAGGGATCAGGAGAAGATTGACAGGATGCGGAACAAGACATTACTTGGGGAGGGATCAGGAGAAGATTGACAGGATGCGGAACAAGAACAAGACATTACTTGGGGAGGGAACAGAAGAAGATTGACAGACTGTGGGACCGAGTTGACCAGCAGTCTGTCCTGAAGTGACATTACAGCTCGTTGTGTACCCCTCTGGCACTCAAAGGGTTAAAACGGCAAATTTTACCGTAGTCTGCATTATATAAAAGAAAAAAAAACACACATTACATGTTATTGTTAAAAGATTACACAATGATAGTTCCCCTTTAATGCACCTTTAAAAAAATCTCCTTAACTCCTCAAGGACCAGAGAGGTGTACAATGCATTAAAGGGTTAAACACTACATCAAATTAAAAAGGGCTTACCACTTTGAATGAAATTCCCCCGTTTGTCTGTGAAAACATTTTTATAGCATTTCAGATCCACTTTAATTTACTATCCCTACAATATTTGTGATTCCTGTGAAATCCGATTTAATGCAAAATGTGACACGTCATACATAGTTTGTATAGTTTCATATGAAATATTTTATGTTTACAGAAATATATGCAATATGTTGTCTGAAATCTTTTTAAGGGATAGTAATGTCTGCCATAAAGTAGATCTCTGAGTCTCCTCTATTGTAAAACTAACTCATTGCTCTATGTTTAATTACTTACTTTGATGTAGTTCCAAAGATATTATGAGTAAAAAGATCCCCATCCCACCCCTTCTGGCTGGTCCCCCTTGGAGCTGCAATATGGTCCTGGGACAGGACAGATTCAGCAAGGGACCATCTTAAAGGGATAGTAATACTTAATAATTACTAACCCCTGTATTGAAGTAATATTAAAAAGAAATGTATTGCCCCCAGTGTCATCTCTCAAACCTTTATGGTTTGAGAGATAATCGCTCCTAAAGTTTGCCCCTCCCTCCCCCTTCTCCGAAGTCAGCATTGTAGCTGACTGAAGGGAAATCCGGTCTTAGATCATCAGGCGGCTCTGCAGCAGAGCCAAGATCGCATTAATAAAAAATGCGGTCTTCTTCTACGTGTGCTTGCAAACCAAGCACACGTAGAAGACCATTTCAGTGAAAGACTTCTTTTTTATTAACGCAATCTTGGCTCTGCTGCAGAGCCACCTGATGATTGTAAGACCGGATATCCCTTCAGTCAGCTACAACGCTGACTTCGGGGAAGGGGGAGGGAGGGGCAAACTTTAGGAGCGATTATCTCTCAAACCATAAATGTTTGAGAGATGACACTGGGGGCAATACATTTCTTTTTAATATGACTTCAATACAGGGGTTAGTAATTACTAAGTATTACTATCCCTTTAAGTCAGTAACTATAAGGAAAACCCCGCCCCCCACCCCCCTTGACGAAGGCGGGCAGGATTTTCCTTTGCTTACTGAAGTTTGTCCCTTGCCACTCTCCATCCGAACCACAGTAAGAAGAAGCATGATACGACCAGAAGGGGCAGGAGGGGGATCTTTTTACATGTGATATGTTTAATATAATTTACATAAAAGTAAGTGATTAAACATAGCGCAATGTGTTAGTTTTACAACAGAGAAGACTCTGAGATCTACTTTATGGCAGACATTACAATCCCTTTAAGAATTATGCTAGCACATACTGTTGCCTGTATTAAAAAAAAAAAAAAAAAAAAATAAAATAAAAACTTTTATTACAAGTATTTGTATGTTTTACCTATTAATATTACAGACCAGTTTTGCCTGTATTTAACAATGTTTTATGAATGACAGATGATAAAATGTAATAAATATATTGAAAATATTAAAAAAAACAGAGCAGCTTGGATGACTGAATACGATTAGTGTGTACAAATTGCATGTGCAACTGGACTATGTTTTTTAATTCAAGAATTGTTCACTGTTAAAAATTACTTTGTCAAATTAAACAGTTCATTCTGTTTGATAAGTTTGCTTGGACCTCTGTTTATTACAGTGCACCACCTGCTGGCCAGCATAATAGCTACACATGAAAAGACAATTCCCATCTCCTTTCTTGCAGATAAATGTATTGTCACCCTCCAAAATCTTCATATTCCTTCTATGAATCACACGGACATATATACTTAGGGCTGTATGTTCAGAAGAAAAGTTGATGAGTTCTATGGTGAACCTTTGCACTATAGGAGAACTAAAAATTCCCATTGATTTAAACGGGGATTTAACCCAATGAATGCTAGGATTCAAGTGGTTAAATTGCTCTTTTAAATCAATGGGGATTTGTGGAATTTTCTCCCCGTAGTGCAAATGGTTTGCCCCAGAAGACCTCCACTTTTGTTTGTATTTACTTCTGGTGCTTTTGTGCACTTTTTTCAAAATCACACCATTTTCTTATTTTGGGGCTGATTATAATAATTCTGAAAATAATTCAATTTCCAAGGGGCTTTCTGTTAGGGACTGTGAAGTATAATGGTACAATATTAAAAAGATACAGTGAAAAAAGATAGTGATACATGTATATGATCGCTACAGCATAAAGAGCACTAAGTTCTGCAGGGATAGTGTAACACCATCAGAAGTCCTTCTTTCACTATCACTGACATAATAGTCTCTGAAATAAAGCCATGAAGCTCTTTGTCAGGACATAAAACATAAAAAAGATAGGAGAAGGTGAAAAAGAAAAGACAAAAAAATAGGCAGGTTGACTTATCAAGCACTTGCAGGTTATGTAAAGTCAAAATAAAAGGTTGTTATAGCTTTAAAGGGATAGTAATGTTTCATAATAAAAGCAGCTCTAATTAATCATCATAGTATTTGGACTTTGGAGAGTGTTATTTCAGTTCTGTCAGAGTTGTAATTCAAGAGTAATTCAATGACAAAGCATCCCCCTCCCGCCCCTTTTACTGATGTAACACTGTTCAGCCAGATCAGAAGGGAAGTGCCCGAGTAGACTGCAGAGAGGGACAATCTTCAATTAAGATAAGGGAAAAACCTGAAAAATTTGTCAAGGGGGGCAGGGATTTCATTGTTCTCATAGGAAGAAGATTGTCCCCTGCTGTTATCTGTCTGGTCTATGGACTGCATTCCACATCTGAGAAGAGATGGCTTACACTAGGGCGGGAGGGCAAATTTTGCTTGTGAATATCTCTCATACCATAAAGGTTTGAGAGATAAGACTTATATCGTTCTTCATGTTTTTTTAATGCCTACAAAATAAAATAAAGATAAAACAAAGTATTACTATCCCTGTAAAGAAAACTTGTTTCCTGGTGATACTGTAATAATACAACTTTCTGCTCTGTAGGATGTTGGGAATTGTAGTCCTGAACAACTGGAGGGCCTCTGGTTGCGTACTGATGATCTATACCAGTTGTTCCCAACCCTATCCACAGGGATTCCTGACCGGCCATGTCTTAGGATTTTCCTACTTGGTCACGGGTGAGTTAATTAAATGATTGAGAGTCTGATTAACTCACCTGTACATAGGTAGGGAAATCCTAAACACATGGCCTGTTAGTAGTTCCCAGGAGCGGGTTAGGAAGCGCTGCTCTGTATCAGGATTAGGCAACCTGAAGCCCTCCAGCTGTTCAGGACTACAACTCCACTCTTTGGCTGGCTGGGGATGAAGGAAATTGCAGTCCTGTGCAGTTGGAGGGCCTCAGGTTACCTACTGATGCTCTATACCAGTTGTTCCCAACTTCAGTGGATTGTCATATGGGTAACAACTGCTATCAGACCCGTCACTCCAGGGGCCCGGCACCCACAGCTAGCTGAGGTCTGTGCCTTCTTCGGCACAGGCCTCTAGCAGCTGAGCTCTCTCTTTGGCACTCTAGTAATGCAGATTGCTGGGGGATGACATAATCTCCCAGCGCTCTGCATTACTGGAGAGAGAACCGCTCATGTAGAAGGAGGCACAGACCTCTCCTACCACGCCACTGGACCATCAAGGAGGTAGGAGGTGGTTTGAGAGATATTCACTTGCAACGTTCCCCCCTCCCTCCCCTTTCCCTGAAGTCAAAGTTGTAACTACAGGGTAAGTATGTCCTACGATCATCCGGCAGCTCTGCAGCTGAGCCACGATAATAAAAAAGAAATTGTTCACTTAAAAGGTCTTCTATGTGTGCTTGGTTTGCAAGCACACGTAGAAGACCTTTTAAAGGGATAGTAATGTGTCATAATAAAAGCAGCTCTAATTAATCATCATAGTATTTGGACTTTGGAGAGTGTTATTTCAGTTCTGTCAGAGTTGTAGTTCAATAGTAATTCAATTACAAAGTATCCCCCTCCCGCCCCTTTTACTGATGTAACACTGTTCAGCCAGATCAGAAGGGAGGTGCCCGAGTAGACTGCAGAGAGGGACAATCTTCAATTAAGATAAGGGAAAAACCTGAAAAACTTGTCAAGGGGGGCAGGGCTTTCATTGTTCTCATAGGAAGAAACTTGTCCCCTTCTGTTATCTGTCTTTTCTTACAACCAGATTCCACATCTGAGAAGAGATGGCTTAAACTAGGTAAAAGGGACCGGAGGAGAAACTTTGCTTGTGAATATCTCTCAAACCATAAAGGTTTGAGAAATAAGACTTACATCGTTCTTCATGTTTTTTTAATGCCTACAAAATAAAATAAAAATAAAACGAAGTATTACTATCCCTTTGGGTGGTTTCTTTTTTATTCACGAGATCGCGGCTCAGCTGCAGAGCCGCCAGACGGTTGTACAACAGACTTCCCCTGCAGTCGGTTACAATGCTGACTTCAGGCAAAGGGGAGGGAGGGGTGAACTTTGCGAGTGAATATCTCTCAAACCATCACTGGGGGCAAATTTCATTTTTTTACTCTTACAATATTGGGATTAGTAATTTAAAGTAATTTAAAACCCTTTAACATAGTATGTATATTTCAGTAGTAGTTGGTACCAGAAACTTCTGGCTAAATTAGTGGTGTATTTCAAATGTTAAAGAAAACAGAGTTGCCCCTACGGGGTTATGCACTACTAAGAAACACACATCATTCAGTGCTGCAGGAAGAGTGTAACGTATTACATCACACAGAGCACTCAGTATTGCAGGGACAGTGTAACATTGTATTACATCATACAGCATTCAGTACTGCAGGGAGAGTGTAACATTGTATTACATCACACAGAGCATTCAGTATTGCAGGGAGAGTGTAACATTGTATTACATCACACAGATCATTCAGTGCTGCAGGGCAAGTGGAACATTATATTACATCACACAGATCATTCAGTACTGCAGGGAGAATGGAACATTTGACATCACACAGCACTCAGTATTGCAGGGAGAGTGTGACATTGTATTACATCACACAGAGCATTCAGTACTGCAGGAACACTTTAACCTTGTATTACACTGTCTGAACAACTGGAGGGGGTGGGGGGGTGGTATGCACAAAGGCATTATAAGAAATGATAGAGTGGAGATCACTTCTCCAGTGATATCACTTCTCTATTTCCTATGTTATTTTGTGGATTTAAAGCACTAAAATTTCTCCAACTTTGGATTCTATAGCACAACCTGGGCAAAGTGTGGTATGGTTCTAGCCACAGAAAATGTAGGAGACTAGTAGAGTAACAATGATACCTTTATTGGCTAACTGAGTAGCTTTGGATGCAAGCTTTCAAGACAACTAGGTCTCGTCTTCTGGCGTAACAAGAATGAAGGCTGAATGCACAATTCATTTTTAAAACTCTTTCACATAATTTTAAAGGGATAGTAATACTTAAAATGTAAAAAAAAATATGTTGTAGGGTTTATCCCCCTGAGTAAAACAAGAGTACTCCCACTGCTGAAAGGTGTTTCATTCAAAAGTTATTCATTTTCAAAGTTGAATTTTTTAGGTGCAATATCACAGTGGCCTGAAATTGTACAGTGGCGCTGTTGCTACACCATCCTATGGAGATTTATGGTCAATTGACCAGAGCTGTCCATAGGATCGTGTAGCAACAGCGCCACTGTACAATTTCAGGCCACTGTGATATTGCACCTAAAAAATTCAACTTTGAAAATTAATAACTTTTGAATAAAACACCTTTCAGCAGTGAGAGTACTCTTGTTTTACTCAGGGGGATAAACCCTACAACATATTTTTTTTTACATTTTAAGTATTACTATCCCTTTAACATCTAACCCCATGACTGCCAGAGAACACACAATGCACTTGATACCTCTGTGGCACCCAAAGGGTCAAATTTCACTATAAGAATATTTATTATCAGTGTGGGCCAAAAATTATACTCTGGGCTCTGTTACGGTTCTTTGAAGTGGACTAGAATATGCAAACAAGATTAATTACCTTTTTCCATACTGAGAAGCAGCATGTCTCATTGTAAGTGATTGGTTGTGCACCTCTCTGGCATTTGGAAAGTTAACCCATACATTCTTTAGATCTGGAGATCTCTGGTCAATTTCACTGAACATTGAAAAAAGATAATTAATCTTGTTTGCATTGTCTAGTTCGCTTCAAAGAGCTGTAACAGAGCCTAGAGTATAATTGTTTTAGCCCACACTGATTAAAAAAATATTCTGCTAGTGGAATTTGACCCTTTGGGTGGCACAGAGGTATCCAGTGCATTGTGTGTTCTCTGGCAGTCAGGGGGTTATATGTTAAAATTATGTGCATGGGTTTTAAAGTAATGTATTGTGAATTCAGCCTTCTTATTATGCCTGAAGATTGTTTTACATCACAGAGCATTCCGTGCTACAGGGACTGTAGGGACACTGTAATATTGTATGACATCAAACAGATCAGTCAGTTCTGCAGGGACACTACACACAGAGCATTCATTGCTTCAGAGAGATTGCATCATTGTATTGCATCACACAAAGCATTCAGTTCGTCAGGGACACTGCAACATTGTATTACGTGACAGACAGCATTCAGTGCTGCAGGAACACTATAACATTGTATTACATAGCGGAGTATGCATTGCTGCAGAGAGACTGTAACATTGTAATAGATCACAAAAAGCATTCAGTGCTGCAGGGAGAGTATAACATTGTATCACATCACACAAAGCATTGAGTGCTGCAGGGACACTAAAGTTCTCCCTTCCCTCCCCTTTCCTTGAAGTCAGAGTTGTAGCTCACTGCAGGGAAGCCTGTCGTACGACCGTCAGGCGGCTCTTCAGCACAGCCAAGATCGCATTAATAAAAAAAGAAAACTTTCACTGAAATGGTCTTCTACGTGTGTTTGGTTTCAAGCACACGTAGAAGACAGTTATAGTGAACGATTTTTTTTTAATTAACTCAATCTCGGCTCTACTGCAGAGCCTCCTGATGAGTGTAGCACCGGATTTCCCTTCAGTCAGCTACAACTCTGACTTCGGGGAAAGGTGAAGGAGGGGAGAACTTTAGAAGCGATTATCTCTCAAACCCTTATCTCTCAAAACATAAAGGTTTGAGAGATGACACTGAGGACAATTCATTTCTTTTTAACATGACTGCAATATAGGGATTAGTAATTTTTAAGTATTACTATCCCTTTAAGGACCAGTGAGCATTTTTTTTTCTAATCCGATTCCGGACTCCCCGAATGGCATGCAGCCGAGCAGGGAGCCCGGAATTCCATGATGGTCCTGGCACGTCATGGGTCCTTAACGCGAATCCAGCCATGATATGCCAGGACCGTCAAGGGGCCTTAACGACCCTTGACGGTCATAGTACATCATGGGTCGATCTGAGTTAACGACCCATGATGTACTATGACTGTCATGGAATTCCGGACTCCCCCCGCGGCTGCACGCCGTTCGGGGAGTCCAGAACCGGAATTTAAAAAAAAAAAAAAAAATGCTCTGTGGTCCTTAAGTGCCTGCGAAGCGCCGATCGTTAAGGGGTTAATGTTACATCTCTAAACTAGGACCCTAAGACTTGTGTAAACTGTCCTATTCAGGGAACATTTATTTATTTTTGTGTGTGCTGTTTGTAACAAGAGATAAGAACTAAAATTAACCCCTTAAAGGGATAGTAATACTTCGTTTTATCTTTATTTTATTTTATAGGCATTAACCCCTTAGCGACAATGGACGTACATGTACGTCCTCTGTGGCTGTCACTTAGTGACAGAGGACGTACATGTATGTCCAGGAAATCCGGATCCCCGCGCGGCTGCACGCCGTTTGGGGATGCCGGATTCTTCTGAAAAAAAAAAAAAAAAATGTTAGATGGGCGTTAAGGGGTTAAAAAAAACATGAAGAACGATATAAGTCTTATCTCTCAAACCTTTATGGTTTATGAGATATTCACAAGCAAAGTTTCCCCTCCCGCCCCTTTTACCTAGTGTAAGCCATCTCTTCTCAGATGTGGAATCCAGTCCATAGACCAGACAGATAACAGCAGGGGACAATCTTTTTCCTATGAGAACAATGAAAGCCCTGCCCCCCTTGACAAGTTTTTCAGGTTTTTCCCTTATCTTAATTGAAGATTGTCCCTCTCTGCAGTCTACCTGGGCACCTCCCTTCTGCTCTGGCTGAGCAGTGTTACATCAGTAAAAGGGGCAGGAGGGGGATACTTTGTCATTGAATTATTCTTGAACTACAACTCTGACAGAATTGAAATAACACTCTCCAAAGTCCAAATACTATGATGATTAATTAGAGCTGCTTTTATTATGAAACATTGCTATCCCTTTAAGGACCAGCTGCATGCACTTGTGGACCACGGAGCATTTTTTATTTATTTATTTTTTTTACAGTATCAGATTCAGGGCTCCCTGAACAGTATGTAGCTGCGCTGAGAGCACAGAAATCTATAGCATGGCAGGATCGTCACCGGTCCTTTAGGGACGTTTTCCCAACACAGTCCTGGCACGTCATGGGACCTTAAGGGGTATTAGTTCAAGTATTGTAAATAGAGTCCATTGCTTTCATATTAACAAAGGCTGTTATCTCAGTCCATTTACATACAATTCTGGATAATCACCTCAAGATTGCTGTGGTACTCAGATCTCTAGAAACGTCTGGACTGTCTGCTCCCTCAGAGCATAAATAAGACTAGATTTTGGGCTTCAGATAACAAATCAAGGGGCAGTCCCTGGTTTTGGCTAACTGTTACTGGATCTTAGCACTGTCCCTTTTTGTCCCTGGTTTTAAATTGAGCCTTAAAGGGATAGTAATGTCAGGGGAAAAAAAAGTATTAACTATATGGTAGATACAATTAAAAAGGAAAATAAAGTTCTCCGCTCCCTCCTGTTTCTGCTTGACGAGCTGTAAAGCTGTCAGAAGCAGATACCGGTCGCTTGACCAGACGCGGCTCTTCAGCAGCGCCGATATAACGATACCTAAAGATAAATACTTAATCGGAATGGTCTATAACGTGTGCTTGCAAACCAGGCACACGTTGTAGACCGTTCCAGTGAAGTATTTATTTTTATATATCGCAATGTCGGCGCTGCTGAAGAGCCGCCGTCTGATCCAGGAACCAGAATCTGCTTCTGACAGCTTTATAGCGCCTCAAGCAGAAATGGGAGGGAGCGGAGAACTTTATTTTCCTATATCTCTCACCCAAAACGGTTTGACAGATACAAATAAGTGCAAGTACTCTCTTTTAATTGTATCTACCATATAGTTAATATTTTTGTTTCTGACATTACTATCCCTTTAAACCCATATTCAGTGCATTTGTTAATGGGTTCTTAGTGACCCCCACGTGTAAATATTGCTTATTTTTATGATTATTTTGTTTTATTTGGAAGGTGGAAATACGTATTTACCTGCGGAAGTGCTGTTTTACGTCTGTTGTAGTGCATTTCTGCTAACAATGAATTGGGTACCCCCTCTGGCACTGCTAAACAATACTATTGGTCACTAGTGATGCGGTCGCACTACTGTCACAGTTCTAAAAGCAAACTGGAGTCATTCTGGAGTAAACCAGCTGCACCACAGGTGACAAATAGACGTTTGTTTTAACCCTTTGAGTGCCAGAGAGGTATCCAACACGTTGCAAAGCAATGCTCTGGATACCTCTCAGCGACTCAAAGGGTTAAATTAAATTGGGTTTTTAACCCCTTGAATGCTAGAGAGGCATCCAATGCACGACCTCTCTAGCATTCAGTGGGTTTCAAGTGAATGCGAATTAAGACATTGTGATTTGTCCCCTAAAGTGCTGTTGGTTTATGCCAGAATAACTCCGGTTGCTTTTATAAATTATATGGGTCGTGTCCCTTTATTTTTTTCAACCCATTGAAGGGCAGATGGGTGCGCAACATATTGTGGAACAATGCGATGAATGCCAAACTGGCGCTAAATGGTGTTAAGTATCAGTATGGACTACAAATTATGCGCAATTTTATGTATCGATGGCTTTGATCAATATATATGACATTTGTATAATATGGCATTGACGTTCACTATGACTCAGGTTTACAGTCATCAAGGTTCCCCCAAACGATATATGGGTAGCGTGGCCGAGCGGTCTAAGGCGCTGGATTAAGGCTCCAGTCTCTTCGGGGGCGTGGGTTCGAATCCCACCGCTGCCACAGTCTTTTGAAATTATTTTGTAGTGTGTTCTAACTAACCGTTATAGCGCCACCTGGTGTTCCATCTCACTGTCCGCCCGAGGCATTCTGGGTAAGAGGAGCCGCTCCCCACGTGTCTATGGTACAAGGAATATGGCTGCTGCCTGAGTGGAAGGAGCGCACCGGGTATACACCGAGAGCACCTGGACCTGACAGGTAGAGAGAGCTGGGTTGTGCGGTGGTCCTAGGGTCTGTCTGCCTGGCAGTGAGGATGCGGGGTTATAGCGGAGGCCTCCAGCCTGTCTGGGCTCATATATGTTTACGGGGCCCTCTCATGTCCTAGTCACAGTGCGAACTGATACCCATTATACACCGGTGGCAAAATACAGCATGGAGCTAAACAGTGGGACTGAGGGGGATAAATATTATAGATTTTGTTAACAGCCACATACAGTATGTATCCACTTACACAGTTTGCCACTAATATGTTCAAAATCTCCCCTTTAAGGGCACATTAGTATACATAGCACATAACATGTTGTATTGGTTCATATGTAACCTCATGTAATACAATAATTAAAACTGTTTATAGTATGGCAACATACAACCTCCATGGTTGGGGATGATGGGATTTGTAGTCCTCCGCAGATGGTGGGCCTCATTTTACCCACACCCGGTAGTGGTTTCTATCACTAAAGTGAGTGTCTTTTGCATGTCTCGTATTATATACTACTCTCATATAAACAACTATATACTGTATATACTAGTGCTGGGCAACATTTGGCTCTCCAGTTCCTTGGAACTACAGCTCCTATCTTCTCTAGTCACTCGACTGATTAGTGTGGATGATTGGAGTTGTAGTCTCCAAACAGCTAGAGAGCCATAGGTTGCCAACCCTTCACGAAATTCAGATATACACTAGTGTAGCCAGGTCATTCTATTAACCCCCTCCCCCAGGACAAAATGGGTGTGCAGAGCATTGCTTTGTACATCCCTCTAGCCCTCAATGGGTTACAAAGGGACACAAAATGCATGTTGCAGTGATTACCACCGGGATGCTCCACTTTCTGTGCAGCCCTGCAGTATACCCTTCAGAGGCATGATGTGGCAATTCTAGTATACACAAACTGATGATGCATGCATATACTAAAGGCCATCAGCATTGTGTATACTTATGTGTGTTTATATATATATATATATATTTTACACAGGTGTGCTATATATATATATATATTATTTTCATTTCATTTGCCCTGTTTAATCACACAATGAGAAGAAACCACCAGGCACTGCATTACAGACTATGAAAATGGTTTAGTAAATCCTATATGTCATCATTTGTTTTTAAACTATCTTCTTTGGTGTTAGAGACTTCTGCAATGCATTGCACAGAAATGCCTTGTACACCAGGTATCCAAGGAGTTAAACTACTATATTTCTTAAGTACATTCAGGACATATTCCAGGGTGGACAAAAATATAAGCATCTTTGGGGCCAGTCGCTATATTTAGGAGCAAGCTAGGTGTTTTCGGAACCAGAGGGTTTTGCAATGCATTGCTTCTTAATATGTGGCACGCCCCTCTGGTCCTTAAAGGGATAGTAATGTTTTACAAAAACAGCAGGTCCAATAAACCTTCATAATATATGGGGCATGGGGAGTGTTATTTCAGTACTGTAAGAGTTGTAGTTCAAGAGTAATTTAATTTAACTAGTGTAAGCCAACTCCCCTCAGATGTGGAATCTGGTCCTGGGACCAGACAGCTCATGGCAAGGGACACTCTTCTTACTGTGAACATAAGGTAAACACTGCCCCCCTTGACAGGTTTTTCAGGTTTTTCCTTATGCTCGCTGAAGATTGTCCCTCTCTGCGATCCATCCGGACAGTCTTGCTGCTCCGAGCTGAGCAGTGTTACATCAGTAAAAGGGGCGGGAGGGGGATAATTTATCATTCAGTTACTCTTGAACTACAACTCTGACAGTATTGAAATTACACTCTCCATGGCCCAAATACTGTGATGATTAATTGGAGCTGGTTTATTGTGAAACATTACTATCCTCTTAAAGGATTTAACTTTTAGGAGCCTAGGTCCCTGAGATTTTTTTTTTTATTCCATTTTTAAAGTGGAATGTCACTTTGTAACAAGCAGGTGATTTTTAAAGATATTTTAACCACTTATGAACCGGAGCGCGGCCGGCAATTGAGGACCACGGTGCTTTTTTTTTTTTTTTTTTTTTCCGGTTCAGGGCTTCCAGAGCGGCGTGCAGCCAGGACCGTCATTGGTCCTTAAGTGCCGAACCACCTTGACAGTCCTGGCACGTCAGTGGTCCTTAAGTGGTTAAAAGCACTTCCTATTTATGTTGGTCATTTGTTTTTGTTATTTTTGTATTTAGAACAGTCATTTTATATATTTATCTTTATTTGTGAGTTTGTGCAAATCTGGTAGGCGCTGTCATACTACACCCCATCAGCTGTTGCTTCCTGCTGGCCAGTACTAACTTATTTGCATTCACTGACATAAATTAAGCTGAATATTTGTACTATTGGGATAAAATGACAACATATTTGATTTTGAAACATTTCAAAATCACTTGTTGTAAAGTGATAATTTTGTTTACTTCTCTTGACACACAAAGATTCTTAGTAAAATGTGATTTAAAAACACACACAAAATAAAAAATAAAAGCCCAACCCATAAATCCCTATACTAAGCTATTAATCAGGGAGTGGCAGTAAAGCTGCAGTTTTGTTGGGAAGGATGATTCAATATCTATTATTGTTTTACAAGCCATGCCTATTTTCTCTCTATTTCCAAGCCTGTGATAACCCCTAGATTTTAATAATGTTTATTTTTAAAGGGAGTATGAGCTTTTCATACAGTGATATAGCTTTAGAAGACTATAATGATTTAAACTCTCTGAAACAGAGGGTTAAAACAGCCACACTAGTTGAGTATTAGGCCTTGTTTACAAAGGGGAATGTTGGTTTGTTGCCTGTTGAAAGGAAACTTAGCCCAGCATAGGACCTTTCACACTGGTGACTGCTTGTGTGAATGCAGGGAAGTTAAAGAAAAGTGAACAACAGATTATAGTAGGCTGACCAGACCTCACCTTTAACCGGGGACGCGTAGAAAAATGCATACTGCAGGACTGCATTGATTTCAGTGAAGTACTGAAAAATGGCTATTCCTATGTGTCCTCAGTTAATGGTGAGATCTGGTCAGCCTAGATTATAGGGCCACTGGCAGACTTAACCCCTTGAATGCCAGAGGGGTACGGAATGCATTGCAAAGCAATGCGTTCTGTACCCCTCTGGCACTCAAAGGGTTAACAGCATTAACCCTGTGAATGCCAGAGGGGTACACACATTTTGATTTACATTTTGGTGTGCCATTGCTACCTGTATATTATTTTTGGTTTCTAAATTTGTAGTACTTCATGTACGTACATTGCCGGATATGCCATTAAGTAGAGTAGGCAACTGTCTAGGGAGGGGTTTTGAGGGGTGCTACAGCTGTACCAACCACACTCACTTTCTGAGTTGAATGTGTGTTTAGGCTGAACAATTGGTGTACATAACTCTTCACTGATCTTTAGTTAAAATGCGTGGGATGCCTTTCTGGCACTCAAAGGGTTTGGATGGTTGAGAGTTTATTTGTAACTTGCAAGCGGTATATTTTTTGTGTGCTTGGCAACAATGGATTGGAGATGAGGGTGGAGTCAATGAAGGAATGGGGTGTGGCCATGGGTGGAGCTAAAGGCTCCTTGCAGTGGAGCACTTAGTTGTAAATCTGGCCTTTAAAGGGATTGTAATACTTTGATTTAAAATGTCTAATATTGTAGCTATTTACTATAGAAGTTGCATAAGCTACTTCCCATTTCTCAAAATGTTATAGTTTTTGTGTTTGTAGCATTTAAAGTTCCCCCTCCCTCCCATTTCTCATACGTCAGCACTCTAGAGTGAAAACCAGGTACACTTTGTAGACCATTCCAATGAAGTAGTAGTTCATAAAAGTTGCGATTTTTGCTCAGCTGAAGAGCCTCCACCGGTCCTGGGACCAGGATCTGCATCTGTCAGCTAGTGCGCTGACGTATGAGAAAGGGGAGGGAGGGGGGAATGCTAAATGCTACAAACGTGAGAACTATAACGTTTTAAGAATTGTGAAGTAGCAAAGAATTTTTAAGAGCCAAAGTCGTAACTTTTTTTTTTTTTTTTTGTCCAGTTCTGATAGTATCCATGGTTACACAGGCAGCCGATTACATCACAATGTATAAACTAACACAGGACTTCCTGTTGAAATTCACATTGCAATGGCAGGTCTAACAACAGGAGCACAGTGTGTCAGCCAATAAAATGAGGCTACAACTGCTGTTTACAGATGCTTGAGTGTTAACCATTTGAATGCCAGAGGAGTTTGCAGCACATTGATAGATAGGAGCAATCCTTGAGCAAACCAACTGCACCATGGAGGGGAGGGGGTATACAAAATTACCATTTTTTTTTTATTATTTTTTTTTTAACCCCTTGAATGATGTCCCTAATGTATTGCAAATCAATATTGGAGACTTCTCTAGCAATTAAAGGCCCATTTTTAATCTGTGGCTATTTTATTGTCCCCCAGTGGTGCATTTGGTTTGCCCCCTAATGCTAATCATTAGCTTCTAGAATACAGCCCTTGGTGAACATTTTGTTGGAACGGGTGAGTTGCAATGAAATAATATATATCTGCATAAATGGTCTGTCATTCATATATGTGCATGATAGACAATTCTCTTGCATGGAGGTGCCACAAGTCCGTCAGCCATATGTTGCCAATGCCGACGTCGGGCAGCCAGTTACTGAAGGCTGCAATCTATTTCACATCCTCCAAAACTGCCCGTGTGAGCTGTCTTTGCAGCAACCTGTAGGCCTCTGTGCAGATCAGAATACTGGAACCTGGATGAGTCCAGTGAGTGAGTGTGTACAAGGCGTAGTATGCGGCACTCTAGTGCATTCTCCAGTGTGAAAATCGCCTGTAGAAACAGCACCATTGGGGACAAACTGTTTCACAAGGGTGTGCTTAAAGGGATAGCAGTGTTTCATAATAAAAACAGCTCTAATTAATCCTCATAGTATTTGGACTTTGGAGAGTGTTATTTCAATTCTGTCAGAGTTGTAGTACAAGAGTAATTCAATGACAAAGTATCCCCCTCCCGCCCCTTTTACTGATGTAACACTGCTCAGCCAGATCAGAAGGGAGGTGCCCAGGTAGACTGCAGAGAGGGACAATCTTCAATAAAGATAAAGGAAAAAAGCTGAAAAACCTGTCAAGGGGGGCAGGGCTTTCATTGTTCTCATAGGAAGAAGATTGTCCCCTGCTGTTATCTGTCTGGTCTATGGACTGGATTCCACATCTGAGAAGAGATGGCTTACACTAGGTAAAAGGGGCGGGAGGGGACACTTTGCTTGTGAATATCTCTCAAACCATAAAGATTTGAGAGAAGACTTATATCGTTCTTCATGTTTTTTTAATGCCTACAAAACAAGATAAAAATAAAACGAAGTATTACTATCCCTTTAATCCAGCCTTAATTTCATTGCTGTAAAGTCACCACTGTGAACATAGCCTTAAAGGCACAGTATACCATATAGCTGTTCTACCTTAAAAGTTTGGCCATGTGTTTCTACTAGTGAGTTAGTCTGATATCTAAGGGATTAATACTTGTCTACAGGTTGTCTGAATCTGCAATGATTCTTGCAGGGTCAGGTGACTATCTGCTCCAGTTCCTGCTTGATAAGTGACTGGCTCCAGTGGGTCAGTCTTCCCAATATATCAAACAGGAAGTGGTGCAGCCATTCACCTGAGTAATCGACTAGGCGAGTGTTATCTCTTGAGCTACAGGAGTAGTTTAGTGGTAGTCGGGCACATGGCCAAAGTTTAAGGGTAGAATACTCTTTAGTATTTAAAAAGGGGGGAGGGGCAAAATGTAGTGACCGACAACCAGCTAGGAGTTTTAGGAGCTAGTGAAGGGATGCATGTACATAACTCAATATCGCATATCTTGAAGGTTTAATAACTACAGATACAATTTTAGGAGTCCGGACTCCTGAGATTTTTTCACCCCTGCTTTTAGCAGCCTGGGTTTTTTTCCCACCCTTGTGCATATCTAATCTATATTTCTTTTAGGAAAATACCTATATCATTAATTTCTGCAGTAAATATTTTCCTGTTTTCTGCAGCAAATGGGTTAATTCTGTTAAACGTCTTGTTAGCAATGGGGTGTGGTGATGCCTGCTGCTGGAAAGCAAAGTGATGACACATGTAGAAGAACCGTACCTATGACATCAGTCAGTGTGCACATTCACGTCTCTGGTTAACCCTTTGAGTGCCAGAGGGGTACGCAACACATTGCAAAGCAATGCATTGCGTACCCCTCTGGCACCCAAAGGGTTAAATTGAAACAGTAACCAAGAATTCACAAAGGGGATGTTGATATTTTACATCTTCTTGGAAAGTTCCAAACTATTCTATTTGGGGGGGGGGGGGGTATTCTTATTCTGGAAAGCCATCAAGCAGAAATGGGGAGGCAGCCATATTCTGTTTATCTCTATAAAACATAATTTTCATTTGCACTTGGAACAAATTGTCAATGCTTCCACATGCCAACTCACTATGCTACGTATCTGCTTTTCCCTGCTTTCCATGGTTATCCAATAATGGGGCTGGGTTTGGGTGGAATGGTGTGATGTGATGGTCCGCTTACTTCAGCCATACATGATTGGCTCATTCCCCCGTGTGTTAGCCGGTCATTGAGGGTTAACACTTTGAGTGCCCGATATGTCCAATTCATTGTTCTGCTATACACTGGACACCCATCTGGCAAGCCAAGGGTTAAAAGAAGCAAACAAACACACACACACACACTCTCTCTCTCTCTCTCTCTCTCTCTCTCTCTCTCTCTCTCTCTCTCTCTCTCTCTCTCTCTCTCTCTCTCTCTCTCTCTCTCTCTCTCTCTCTCTCTCTCTCTCTCTCTCTCTCTCTCTCTCTCTCTCTCTCTCTCTCTCATAAACTTGACTTCTTTATAAATATGGCTGGTCATTGTGAATTTTAGTGACAATTCTTAAATACACACTAATAAGGGTTTTTATACACCTCTTCCATGGGCCCATATTTATGAAAGAAAACCGGAGTTATTCTGGAGTAAACCATTTTCACCATGGGGGACAAATACAAATTCCAGTGAAATTAAATACTGCTTTTAACCCTTGAATGCTAGCGGTGTCTCCATGCATTGGTGCAGTTAGTTTACTCCAGATTAACTCTGTTTTGCTTTTATAAACATGGCTGCTACTGTTCACTAAAAACAGCTTGGTACCTGGAAATAAAACACCATTTTTTTTAAGCTGAAGTCTAGGGCAAACCAGCTTTACCATAGGGGACAAAAAACATTCCCCAAATGCTAATTTAGATGGGAACTTTAACACCTTGATATCTGGAAATCGTCAGCACATTGCACTGCAATCCAGTGTAGACTTTTCCAGCATTCAAGGAGATAGGCTCCATAGAATCACATAGGAATTGGAGAAGTCTTCTCTGCTTCATGGCCTCCTTATCACACCTTAGTGCGTAACCCCCAGGTATCAGACTGAGATAATTATATTAAGTGATCTAATCATTATTACACTTTCTACCCACCTCCCCTTACTTTTGTTTATTTTATTATTATTATTATTATTTTTTTTTTTTTTTTAGGTCCTATAATTCAGCCCGCAGTGAAGGGGAACATATTCTGCTTGTGTGTTTCACGGTAGTATGGAAAATGAAGATGACGATCCAATCATACAGGAGGTAAAGGGACTCTTTCATCTGATTGGGGAATGCATGGACTGGGGGGGGGGTTAAAATAGGTGAAGAATGGAAAAAAAATATAGTATTAAAAATGTCATGTTGCACATTATGCAGTTGTAAAATATATCAAAAGAAGGTTGTCTATCACTTAAAAGGATAGTAATGTTTCACAGAAACAGCAGCTCCAATTAATCTTCATAATTTTTGGGCCATGGAGAGTGTTATTTCATTACTGTCAGAGTTGTAGTTCAAGAGTAATTGAATGATAAAGTTTCCCCCTCCCACCCCTTTTACCTAGTGTAAGCCGCTTCCACTCAGATGTGGAATCTGGTCCTGGGACTGGACAGCTCACAGCAAGGGACAATCTTCTTACTGTGAGCATAAGGAAAACCCTGCCCCCCTTGACACGTTTTTCCTTACATAGAAACATAGAATTTGACGGCAGATAAGAACAATTCAGCCCATGTAGTCTGCCCATTTTCCTACTGTAAAAACCTCAAACCTTTTTTGGTCCTTGGTCTTTTCTTAAAGGGATAGTAATACTTCGTTTTAACTTTATTTTATTTTGTAGGCATTAAAAAAAACATGAAGAATGATATAAGTCTTATCTCTCAATCCTTTATGGTTTATGAGATATTCACAAGCAAAGTTCCCCTCCCCGCCCCTTTTTCCTAGTGTAAGCCATCTCTTCTCAGATGTGGATCAGGTGGTATGACCAGACAGATAACAGAAGGGGACAATCTTCTTTGTATGAAAACAATGAAAGCCCTGCCCCCCTTGACAAGTTTTTCAGCTTTTTCCCTTATCTTAATTGAAGATTGTCCCTCTCTGCAGTCTACCTGGGCACCTCCCTTCTGATCTGGTTGAACAGGGGGGGGATACTTTGTTTGTGAATATCTCTTAAACCATAAAGGTTTGAGAGATAAGACTTATATCATTCTTCATGTTTTTTAATATCTACAAAATAAAATAAAGTTAAAACGAAGTATTACTATCCCTTTAAGTTAAGGACAGCCTTATGCCTATCCCATGCATGCTTAACGAGAGAGTAGTACTTTATTATTACTATCCCCCATATTGTAGATATTTGCAAAATAAGTTAATAGCCCCCTGGTTCATCTCTCAAACCTTTACGGTTTGAGAGGTAACCGAAAGCAAAGTTCCCCCCCTCCCTACCCCTTCCCTGAAGTCAGCGTTGTACTGACTGCAGGGATATCCGGTCTGACTTTCATCAGAGCCGCGATCACATTCGTGAAAAATAATTTTTTCACTGGGACGGCCTTCTACATGTGCTTGCAGATCAAGCACATGTAGAAGACCATTTCAGTGAAATAATTCTTTTTCATTAACGCGATCTTGGCTCAGCTGCAGAGCCGCAAGCCTGTTGTACGACAGATTTCCCCTGCAGTCAGTACAACGCTGACTTCAGGGGAGGGGGACTATTAAATTATTCTGGGGACTATTAAATTATTTTGCAAATATCTACAATATGGCGGATAGTAATAATAAAGTATTACTCTCCCTTTAAATTCTGTCACTGTATTAACTTCTGCTGGTAAGCTATTCCACTTATCTACTACCCTCTCAGTGAAGTAAACCTTTCTTACATTACATCTAAACCTGTGTCCCTCTAGTTTTAGACTATGGCCTCTTGTCCTAACATTTTTACTCCTTTGAAATATACTTCCATCCTGCAGTTTGTCGAATCCCTTCATGTATTTGAATGTTTCAATCATATCCCCACTCTCTCTCCTCTAAGCTATACATGTTCAGATCCTTTAGTCTATCCTGATATTTCTTTTCCTGTAAACCAGTCACCATTTTAGTAGCCCTTCCTTGAATTTTCTCTAGAGTATCTATATCCTTCTGGAGATGGGGGTCTCCGGTACTGTACACAATACTCTACGTGAGGTCTAACTTGAGATCTGTAGAGTGGCATGACCACTTCCCTTTTTCTGCTACTAATGCCCCTACCTATACAACCCAGTACCCTGCTTGCATTGCCCACCACTTTATTACATTGCCTGCCTACCTTTAAGTCATTAGAAATAATTACTCCCAAATCCCTTTCCTCTGTTGTCTCTGACAGCACAGTACCCTTAATAGTATATTTTTCCTTTGGATTTTTATGTCCCAAGTGCATTTTTTTTACATTTATCAATGTTAAACTGCATCTGCCACACTCTTGTCCATTCTTCTAATTTACCTAAACCATTTGTCATTTGGCTTATTCCCCCTGGAATGTCGACCCTATTGCAGATCTTGGTATCATCTGCAAAAAGGCATACCTTTCCTTGAAGACCTTTTGCAATATCACTAATAAAAAATATTAAAAAGAATGGGCCCCAGTACAGATCCCTGAGGTACTCCACTACACTCCTTTCGTCCAAATATTCTTCATTGACTACCACCCTCTGTTTCCTGTCACACAGCCATTACTTTATCCATTTAACTATTTTTAAATCCAGACCCAAACACTTCAGTTTATTAATGAGTCTCACTGAAGACTGTCCCTACCTGCGATCCATCCGTACAGTCTTGCTGCTCTGAGGTGAGCAGTGTTACATCAGTAAAAGGGGCGGGATAGGGATACTTTATCATTCAATTACTCTTGAACTTCAACTCTGTCAGTATTGAAATGACACTCTCCATGGTTCAAATACTATTAAGATTAATTGGAGCTGCTGTTATTGTGAAACATTACTATGCATTGAAGGATCAGAGGGCTGTGAAACACATTGGAAATCAATACGTAACACACCCTTCTTGTCCTTAAAGGGTTAACATCTCCTATGCCATTTATAAACTGCACAATGCTACTGGGCTATTTTGCCTTTGCGGAGATTATAAATTACATAGGCTTTTGTATCACTGTCTGTAGGAGCCCAGAACAAGCTGCCTCTTTGCACGTACAGAAGACTCAGGTTGTAGAGACTCCGATCAGCTCCTTGCCCTGATTTTTAACCTGTTGTATTGGATCTCTGTCACTCAAAAGGTTAAAAGAGAACACATTCAGGGAATTATCCAGAGCATCACAGCGTGTTTCTACATTGAAACGTCACACTCTTTGACAGCATGGTCGTGACCTGGAAGGAAACCATGCTGAAAGTGACCGCATAGTTCCCTTCCATCTACTAGGAACTAGTTCATTCAGTTCCCAGTAGAGCTCTCTTGAAATCTGTGTTTTGCTGTCATAGAGCGCACACTTAAAGATACAGAGACATGATTAAGTGCATGTCCAAGATAAGGGGGTAGGCTGTTATCTGTTGGTTCATATCGGCTCTGGTGACTTTGGGGGCCTGACACCTGGTCCTTTCCTTACTTCCCGCCTCTGGGAAACTCAATGGTTGGACATCCCAGAGTTACCAGTAACCTGCATTGGATGACAGAGAAAATAGGATTTTAGTTTTACCTGTTAAATCCTTTTCTCTTAGTCTATACAGGTTACTGGTCTCCCACCCTGTCAAGGGACCATGATTGGCTCTCCTTTGGCAGACTGTGGGGGTCCTTCGGGGTCATGCTCACAGGGGTCTTCTTTCCCTTCTATCTAGTCAATTAGTGTCTCAAATCTTACTGGAGATGATTGGCTAGCTGCAGCCAAGGAGGGAAGGTAGGCTCCACCCCCTTCATTCACTTCTAGTATTGTTCCCGCCTACTTAAAGGGGCGGATCGCCTACCCAAATTTACCACTAACCTGTATGGACTAAGAGAAAAGGATTTAACAGGTAAGACTAAAATCCTCTTTTAACAAACACACAAAAGAAAAAAAAAAGTCACGGTCTGTTTGCACCACCACTCAACATCTTATATGCTTTAGCAGTTTTAATGATTGCAAACCTTTTATTTATGTTGCTTTTAGTAAACTACAGCCCCTAGAAATTACAATCTAATTTCAATGCAAATTGTGCAAAAGTATAAAATGCTGTGTTAAAGGGGCAGTATATGGTAAATACATGACCCATCAAACCTACTGCCCATAGAGCTATGGGAATAGAGTACCCATAGCTTGTAACTCACCCCTTACCTGCTGGTTTGCTATGCAGATCACATATCTGCACAGCTTGGTGACATCAGCAACTTACTTGGTGCTCATGGGAGTTTATTCCTGTATCCATTGAAGCCCCATTTTGGCAAATCAGCTGGCAATGGTCTTCTATAGAGAGGAGGAGGAGGTTCCATGAGTTCTGTGCTGACATCACCCTGTTGTTCAAATATATGTTATCTGCAAAGGTTACCAGCAGGTAACGGGTGAGTTATGAGCCATGTGAACTCTTTTCTGTATCTTGGAGGACACAGGCAGTGGTTTAACCCTTTGAGTGCCAGAGGGGTACGGAATGCATTGCAAAGCAATGCATTCCCTACCACTCTGGCACTCAAAGGTTTAAAAAGGTCTTGTATTGACCCTGTACTACTCCTTTTAAACAATCTGGGTATTTCTGGACAACACGTTTCATCCACAACTTTTATTGATGTGTTTCTTTGACAGCTTGATGTGTTCCTGGCCAAGAGCCTGGCAGAGAAGCTCTACTTGTTTCAGGTACGATGAGGTTGAGTGTGATACATATCCATTACTTAGATCCATGCTTAGAATTCACTCCTCCATGAATATTACATCCTTCTTTTTCATGATTATTTGATTATATAAAGGAACACTGATCCCCAAGCATAATTTTTTTTTTCTGAAAAGTTCCAATGTGTATTCAACCCTTTGAGTGCCAGAGGGGTATGGAAGCGCATTTCTCTGCAATGTGTTGCATACCCCTCTGGCACTCAAAGGGTTAACATGTTTGCTTCATGCCTTACTGCTGTCTTGATTTGACACATCTGCCTTCAGCTCCTTTTGGAACAGAACTGAGCACACAGCTGCATTCCGATTGGCTGCTGTGCACAATAAAAAAAAAAGCCAATCACAGTGGATCTTATTTCCAGTACGGTGCCCTGTGGATTGAGAGCACTGAAGAGCACAGTGTGATTAACCCACTGAGTGCCAGAGGGGTATGCAATGCATTGCAGAGCACTCAGAGGGTTAAGGCTGATTTAATGAGAGAGGTGGTGCAATTTTGGAGCAAGCCAACTGAGCCACAGGGAACAAAGTAAAATCACCACCGACTTATAACTTTGAGAGCCAGAAAGGTATCCAACACATTTCAAATCAATGTATTGGATGCCTCTCTGGCACCCAAAGGGTTTTATTGGGCTTTTAACTCCTTGAATGTTGTCTAAGTCTCCCAACACATTTGGATACCTCTCTAGCATCTAGTGTGTTACAAATTTCGATTTAAATGGGGACTTTTATTTGTTTCTATAATGCAGCTGGTTTGCACTAGAATTGTTCTACTTAGTACATCCGCCTCAGACCTTTAATATCTAGTCTTCAGTCATCAGTAGACATGTACCATTACACTCATGCTTTGGTGCTGGTATCGCTTTTACTGTTTTGACTGCCAAAAAGGTGACCATTGCATTTCTTTCCTAACACGTGAACACCCTTCCTGCATTCGTAGGGTTAAGTAATAAACCTTTTACGTGTTTGATAAGTAGCTGTATCAGAACCTTCCATTAACCTTTGACCCCTTAATGACCATAGGGATTAACCCTTTGAGTTCCTGAGTGGCACACAGTGCATTGCTTTGCAATGCATTGCATACCCCTCTGGCACTCAAAGGGTTAATAGATTCTCAGTTAAAGCGGAGCTACCATATCAGCTAAAGTCGCCCTGCAATATTTAGGCAGGTGGCGACTAGCTTTATAATGATTATTTTACTTCTCAAAAGTGCCATCGAGTAAAGTTATCCTTAAGCTTCCGAGACCGGAAGCCAGGCATCACCGTGGACATCTTGAATGCGCGCCTGCGCTGTCAGTCCCCGCCACCCTTCATAGGCATTGCACTGGCCCGAACGGCTTCGGAAGAGACTGATGGCGCAGGCGCACAGGCTACAGTAACATGGCTGTCAGTCTTAGAAGCTTAAGGATAACTTTATTCGGGGGCACTTTTGAGAGGTAAAATAATGATTAGTAATCTAGTCGCCACCTGCCTAAGTATTGCAGGGTGACTTTAGTTGAGGTGGTAGTTCCGCTTTAACATTCTCTTATTGTAGGAACATACTGTCATATCACTTGGGTAGTTATAAGTAGATTCTGTTCCAGGGCTGTATAACCTTCTGTAAGTTGTACTAGTGTGTGTAATTATATTTATCTCTTGGCCTTTTTAGTACCCAGTGCGCCCAGCATTGATGACTTATGATGGAGTCACTCATTTGTCAGCAAGGATTAAGCCAAAGCAGCAGAAGGTAGGGTAGACACAGGTCATTTTACCTGGTTCTTATATTATCGTTTTAATTCATTTTACTAGATCTTTGTGTTTGATATCTTTGTGTAATCGGACTGTTGAGAGATAATATCCAGTGTGTTTTCCTCAGTGATTTTAACCCTTTAATAAGCAGACAAGGCTGCAACACATTGCTTTCAAGTGAGTTGCATCCCTTTCTGGTCCTTAAATGGTTAAACCATTGGATGCTAGTTCTCTGTCGTATCGTATTAGAATGCTTTACCCTCCGACAGCTTAAAGTGGATCTACCACCAGAAGTAACGTCACCCTACAATAATTAGGCAGGTGGCGACTAGCTTAAAGGGATAGTAATGTATCATAATAAAAGCAGCTCTAATTAATCATAGTATTTGGACCTTGGAGAGTGTTATTTCAATTCTGTCGGAGTTGTAGTTCAAGAGTAATTCAATGACAAAGTATCCCCCTCCCACCCCTTTTACTGATGTAACACTGTTTAGCCAGATCAGAAGGGAGGTGCCCAGGTAGACTGCAGAGAGGGACAATCTTCAATTAAGATAAGGGAAAACTTGTCAAGGGGGCAGGGCTTTCATTGTTCTCATAGGAAGAAGATTGTCCCCTTCTGTTATCTGTCTGGTCTTACAACCAGATTCCACATCTGAGGAGTGGGGGCTTACACTAGGAAAAAGGGGCGGGAGGGGAAACTTTATCCTTCAATTACTCTTGAACCACAACTCTGACAGTATTGAAATAACACTCTCTATGGCTCAAATACTATGAAGATCAATTGGAGCTGCTGTTTTTGTGAAACATTACTATCCCTTTAATAAGTTATATTACCACTCACAACGACAAGATTCTAGAGAAATCCTTAATCGTCCGAGACAGGAAGCCAGGTATCAGCGGAGACATCTTGTCTGCATGCCTGAGGTGTCAGACCCGGTCTCCCTTCAGAAGAATTGCACTGTCCCGAAAGGCATCGGAAGGGACTGACTGCTGAGGCGCGCAGACTGCACTAACCTGGCCGACATTCTCGGAAGATTAAGGATTTCTATAGTATCTTGTCGTTGTGAGAAGTAATATAACTATTATTAAGCTAGTCGCCACCTGCCTAATTATTGCAGATCGACTTTACTTCTGATGGTAGTTCCGCTTTAAAGTGCATTTGTCTCTTTGTATCAAATATTTATCATTGAATATAGAAAATGGATGGGGAGTGAACCCTTATATAAAATAGTTACACACAAAATGATGAATACACAGAGCCAACTGGCCTCTTATACTATGCTGGTCACTGATCCAGGTGACATGCTTACAAATGGGAGAGATTACTGTCCATATGCAGCTCTTTCTGTGCTATGGAAAGGGATCGCCAATGGCTTGAATCCTTTTGTGTCCACTCTAATCACAGCAGCCTCAACAAGGAGTTGAAACACATACAGTACACACAGTAAATCAAAAGAGAACAGCAACAGGTGAGTGTGTAACCATTCATTGAATTTCCATTCCTCTGAACTGCAACAAACATGCCCCATGTTGGATCTGCCAAATGAGAATTTTGGTTCTGAAAGGCATGAATTCATGTCTGGAACAAACCCACTGAGTTGCAAAAAATAATTTTTAATAATAATTTTTACTGCAGTAAATAAAATCAAAACACAAATAGGTGGATAGATTAGGGAAAATATCAAAATAATTTGTAACACCCCAGTTACATAGGAGTGATATAGGGGGTGTAGAAGCAAGAATTTACTGTACTTAACCCTTTGAGTGCCATGGGGATAGAAAATGCATTGCGCAGCAATGTGTTTTCTACCTCTCTGGCACTCAAAGGGTTAAGAATACAAAATCCGATAAGGGGGGTTATAGATTTAGGAAATATAAAGGATGAGAGATATTGTAATCTGTTTGTGCAGGGTGGGCAAAATGTTCCATTTTTATTGACATTTCCTTTGAGTAATTTTATACAAATGGTGAGTGATGATATATATTTTTCAAGGAATCTGCAGTGCTTGAACTAATGAAAAGTGCTGGATTGAAGATTTAAATGTAGGTGCCAAAATGGCAATATTTGCTCCCTAAGGAATAACCATGCAGTGGGCACCAGTTCTGAAAAAGGATATACTAGAACTGGAGAGGTTACAACGAAGAGCAGCAAAATTAATTAAGGGAATGGAGGACTTGACATATGAGGAACGACTAGACAAACTTAGTTTATTTACTCTAGAGAAAAGACGACTAAAAGGAGACCTTATCACATTGTTCAAGTATATGAGAGGTCAGTACAAGGATCTCTGCTGTGAGTTATTCATTCCAAGGCCTGATCAGATGACCAGGGGACACCCCTTGAGATTAGAGGAAAGGAGGTTTAGACTTCAGCAAAGGAAGAGGCTTTTTATAGTAAGGTTAAATTGTGGAATTCCTTGCCCAAGGAGCTGGTTATGGCAGATACAATGGATACTTTTAAGAGAACATAATATACATTTCTTGCAAAAGGGAACACACAGGATCTACTGAATATTAGTAGGCAAATCAGGAAGGTCTGATATATGACTGACTTAATTGGTAGCAGGATAGCTAAACAATTCTCATGTCACTAGGGTATGAGGCAAAGGTTGAACTTGATGGAGTTGGGTCTTTGATCAACCTAATTTACTATGTTAAGAAATATCATATGTTGTGTTTTTTCTTTTATCAGTTTTATCTGTATTGTGAATTCTGAGGTCTTAGTGCATAGGCTCTATAGAATAACATAGGAACCGGAGAAGTCTTCTCTGCTTTATCACTCCTTCGTGAATAACCCCCATATCTCGTTAGACACCTCTCAGCAAAGGGTTGGCGACCATTGCCTTTGACTCATCTTAATTTTTATTTCTCTCTTTTTTGTCCTTATTTGTTTGCCATTTTAACCCTTTGAGTACCAGTGGATATCCAGCATAGTCCTTCGCAATGCATTGGCTACCCTTTGGGCACTCAAAGCGTTAATGTGAGCTTCAGTCTACCCCTATTCAATGGTGGCATCAGGAATTGTGTATATATTTTTTTCATTTATTTTTTTGTCATTTGTGACCTATGATTTAGGTGGAACTTGACATGGCCATTAACACAATGAGCCCGAATTACTGTCGTAGTAAAGGAGAGCAGATTGCCCTGAATGTCGATGGCACTAGCAATGATGACACCAGCACCTACTCCTCGTAAGCATGAAGCTTGTTAACCTAATGGCCAGCCTGTAATGAATTAGGGCTTGTTAAAGGAACACACATCCTAAAATCCCTATTTATCTTAATACTAATTGCCATTGAATCAATTCCTAAGGAGTCTTTTATGGGAGAAGTGTGAAGTCTTGGATATCTTTATACAGAATCATGTCTCCCTACATGTATATAACATCCCATGCTAATTTAACTTAATTTTGGGGAACCAAGCCACGTAGCACAGATTGTTAGTGGCCGTTAGAATTTTCTGATGATTGGGGCTGTATTATTATATGACAGTTTTCCTATGGCACTCAGAGGGTTAACCCTTTGCAATGCTTTGGATACCTCTCTTGAACTCAGAGCAATGGGTTGAACATCTATTGCACTCGCCTGCTCTGTCAGTCCCTTTTGGAGCCAGACGGCTCCTAGCAACGCCTCCTAGAGCCATCTGGGACTGACACCGCAGGTGCGCAGATGACGTCACTATGGAAACATGTCTGCTCTCCGTCCCAGAGCAGTGGATAATTCATGTTAACAAGGTAATAATTCTGGTGACTATCGCTACTGAACAGCTAGTCGCCAGATGAGGAATTATTTGGGGCCATCTTTGTTAAAGGTGGTGGTTCCACTTTAAAGGTACTTCTGTCTGCTCTTACAATTGCTGCAGGGAATACTGATATTTGTAAATGAATAAGCTCTGGAAACTGAGTGGGAATGTAAATATTGAGCTTAGAAAACTGCTAAACCCACCTTCATTATTGTGGGATGTTACTGACCCTTTAAATGGGATTGGATTTACTTATAGGAAACTTATGGACAAGCAAACCTTCACCTCCATACAGGCTTCAAGCAACACTCCTCGCTATGCGGCTGCTCTCTATCGAAAAGGTCTGTTTGTGCTAATATCAATAAATAAACTGACTTCTCTTTTCATTTATTAGAAATCGTATGAACAAAAGTAATCGGTCCCTGTAAAGAACATTAACATATGCATTGGAAAAGCAAGTTTAGGATTAGATTTTAGGGACCGAGACATTTTGCAGATGTTACCTTTGGGGTACATGACATCTAAAAAGGTTGTAATGCTTAAATCGGTACTTTCATGCTAATAAAATTGCCCCGGAATATGTTACTAACCTAGCGATATGCAAAGTTATACTATCCTTAAGTTAATAAGTTAGGAGTATTGAAGAAAAAACACATCTTCTGTAGGCACTGGGCTGCCCCTGCATGGTCAGCCCCTTCCAGTACCTTAAGGCACCAAGGAACGCCATTTCCCAATGCTGGCAGTGAACAGGACAAGACAGCGCAGACTGAGAGGTACATTTCCTCTAAGATGTCTACGCTGCCTGTCGTCTGGTTCCTGCTTCTTCAATACCCCTGACTTATTGAGCTTAAGGATAGTATAATTCTTCATATTGCTAAGTTAGTAATATGTTTGGGCACAATTTTATTAGCATGGAAGTTTCACTGTAATTTGAAGTTTATTTAAATCAGTGTTTTACTGTTTTGGACCAGAAGGGCATGCAATAGATTGCAAAGCGTGTATTGCCCACCCCTCTGATCCTTAAAAGATTAACATTTAAATGTGTGACTAAAACTCATAAGTCGCATTCCAAGGAAATTGATGGCACTATACATGGTGAGAAACAGTACAAGATTTCTGGGGGCATTCCTTCCCTTCATCAGGTATATAATGGAGGGAATGCCACCCGAATGGTGCCTTCTATTAGAATATTTCTATGAATTCCTGATTCTGTGTGTGCCCATGTCTATCCTTGGAATGCTGTAATATGATATGTGGTAGTCAAGAGCCACAAAAGACTGAGGGGCATTCTGAGTAAATATCAGCACTATGTATGTATGTGAAATATAAGGAGTGTAGAAATATGATTGCAAACATGTGAAACTCCTAAGTATAAATATGGATTCCCATATCATCAGCCATAAGTGTGACAGATTCCTATACTTCCTAGTAAACATATCCCAAGAATACACCACAGCGCTATACTGGGTTTCCTCCCTCTCTCTCTTCCCCCCTTTCTCTCTCTTCCCCCCCCCCCTTTTTCTCTCTCCTCCCCCCTTTCTCTCTCTCTCTTCTCCCCCTTTCTCTCTCTTCTCCCCCTTTCTCTCTCTTCCCCTTTCTCTCTCTCTCCCCCTTTCTCTCTCTCTCTCCCCCTTTCTCTCTCTCTCTCCCCCTTTCTCTCTCTCTCCCCCTTTCTCTCTCTCTCCCCCTTTTTCTCCCTCTCCCCCCCTTTTTCTCCCTCTCCCCCCCTTTTTCTCCCTCTCCCCCCCTTTTTCTCCCTCTCTCCCCCTTTCTCTCTCTCTCCCCCTTTCTCTCTCTCTCCCCCTTTCTCTCTCTCTCTCCCCCTTTCTCTCTCTCTCCCCCTTTCTCTCTCTCTCCCCCTTTCTCTCTCTCTCCCCCTTTCTCTCTCTCTCCCCCTTTCTCTCTCTCTCTCTCTCTCTCTCCCCCTTTCTCTCTCTCTCTCTCTCTCTCTCTCTCTCCCCCTTTCTCTCTCTCTCTCCCCCTTTCTCTCTCTCTCTCCCCCTTTCTCTCTCTCTCCCCCTTTCTCTCTCTCTCTCCCCCTTTCTCTCTCTCTCCCCCTTTCTCTCTCTCTCCCCCTTTCTCTCTCTCTCCCCCTTTCTCTCTCTCTCCCCCTTTCTCTCTCTCTCCCCCTTTCTCTCTCTCTCTCTCTCTCTCTCCCCCCTTTCTCTCTCTCTCTCTCTCTCTCCCCCCCTTTCTCTCTCTCTCTCTCTCTCTCTCTCTCTCTCTCTCCCCCTTTCTCTCTCTCTCTCTCTCTCCCCCTTTCTCTCTCTCTCTCTCTCTCTCTCTCCCCCTTTCTCTCTCTCTCTCTCTCTCTCTCTCTTTCCCTCTCTCTCTCTCTCTCTCTTCCCCCCTTTCTCTCTCTCTCTCTCTCTCTCTCTTCCCCCCTTTCTCTTTCTCTCTCTCTCTCTCTCTCTCTCTCTCTCCCCCCTTTCTCTCTCTCTCCCCCTCTGTTCTCACCAGAGTTGGGGGTGGAACCAGTATTTTTCAGGCTGTCCCATGGCACAGAGGTATACCTGAAACCACCTCTAACCATTTCTGTCTATACTCTTACATGGAAAAATAGTATGGTGAATGCTCAGATTGCACTCTGCTCGGCGGTATGGGAGACTGCATGCCTCATTAGGGTGTACTGGAGGACACGGGGTCATATATCCTATACAGGTCATCCAGATACTTCAAATTTCCTGATCACAGCAGTAGACCCCTGGTTCTATCTTTATATTTAGACTTGAAATCAAACATGCAGGAGAAAATTGAAGCACTTGCCCAAATTTTGTAGAAAATTTGTATTTATATGAGACGTACAGGGTCTTCAGGCATCACCATGACAATGCAGTGGTGCAAACAAACGCTCCATGCCTTGCTTTGAACTTCATGCCGTATTGCAGATTTTCTCACCCGTTGTACTTCTCATCCAGGTGAAATTCACGTGACCCCTCTGCACGGAATTCTGCAAATGCGTCCGAGTTTCACATACCTGGACAAGGCCGACACCAAGTATCGGGAAAGGGAAGCCGCTAATGAAGGTATTGGTCTGTTCTGGTTAATTCTTTATTACATTGAATCCATTTTCAGATTAAAATAAGTAGATAAGTCATTGTATTCAAATCTTTTACCCTTTGAGGGCCAGAAGCTTGCTTTGTTTTCAGTGTGTTGCACACCCCTCTGGCAAGGGTGAAAGGTCAGGGTTTTTTTTGTGTCTTATTTCAATTAAAGTTAAGTTGCTTTTCTATGAAACCGTATGTTAGATAAGGGACAATTGTTATGCACAATGTTTTTTTTTATTCTAAGAATAACTATGTTTTTTTATAATTGTGCTCTTCATTACACCCTTGACAAATTATATAATAAATTGTTAGTTACCCCCAAAAAATCCAGACTGCATGTAAGGGGTGCTAAAAGAATGTGGACCACTGAATTAGTACATTGTCCTCACCATACCTATTGTTCCATGAAGGTTTTTTCATGTGTCACAATCTGTGTGTTGTCTTGTATGTACCCTGTGTTACATTGGATCTCTTCTCCATGGAATGTTCCGCCCAATGTTACATAATGGGTTGTATGTTTCAAAGAGAAGTGGAGGCATTCTGGGAGAACAAATACCCAGAATTCCCATTGTTCTCCCCAAAACGCCTTCACTTTTCTTTTGAACATTCTATAATACTGACTGTGACAATACTTGTTTTCCAGCTGGAGATTCCTCCCAGGATGAAGCTGAGGATGATGTAAAGCAAGTTACTGTAAGTCTCAATTGGTAACTATAAAATACACCTGCCTTGATCTTATTAACCTTCTAATATACAGGAGAAATAAAACCTGGTGAGCTCTACATTGCTAATCAGTGGTATTTAAAGCGGAACTACCACCCCTTACAAACATTAATTACCCATCTGGAGACTAGCTGCTCAGTAGCGCTAGTCGCCAGAATTATTACTGCGTTTATGTGAATTATACACTGCTCCCGGACTGGCAGGTAGAAAACGGGGCAGACATCTTTCCATAGTGATGTCTGCGCGCCTGCTCTGTCAATCCCAGCCTGCTCTAGGAGGCGTTTGGCTCCAAAAGGGACTGACAGCGCAGACGTCACTATTGAAAGATGTCTGAGCACCGTCCTGCCTGTCAGTCCCGGAGCAGTGTATAATTCTCATTAACACAGTAATAATTCTGGTGACTAGCGCTACTGAACAGCTAGTTGCCAGATGGGTAATTATTTGGGGCCATGTTTGTAAGGGGTGGTAGTTCCGCTTTAAATAAGCTACATGTGTGTATAGTTAGGCGAGTGGTAAAGACTCTATTTTGGCCACTTAAACAGGAAGTAAACAAGATTCTGTGCATCAGACCTTAACATTTACCAATAAATATTTTATTGTCCTCAGACAATAAAACAGTAAGTGTTTTTTCTTTTCTTTTTAAGATGGCAAAGATTCATGGATCTCAGTCCTGCAGGGATGGTGGGAAAAGAGAAGGGTAGGGGGAGTAGTATATGGTGTAATATGTTTATAAACCAAGGTGATTGAAGCTTAATCAATGAGAATTATACTCACACTTAACTGCTGACACTCTGGTTCAAGTAGCAATATAGCTTGTGGAGGATTCTGTGCTGCCTCCACACAGGTCATTTTGGCCAGCTGATGATCATCTGACCATTTCATCAGGAGGCTATTGTTACCTTGTATCGCTAATCTGCTTTGATGGTCACTGACCAGAAAACTCTGACAGAATTTCAATGTGCTTTCTGTTAGTGACATAAGTGTGAAGATAAATAGGTAAATATGAAAAAAAAAGTGAAGTGCTGGCACTTTTACTTCACATATTATGCGCTTGCATGTAAATTCCAAATAAGGGGTTACTATCCTTTTAATTGTTCAGATCATCTGACCTCTGGGGGCAACGTAAGTGATGTAGGGCAAATACCGTATTATTATATCAGAACAGAGACACACACACACAGGAAACATAAAATTGTTATTTTTTAGCATCTTAAAGTATGTTGCGCTTGGTAATGAATTTTAAATGCCTTCCTCAGGTGCGCTTCTCCAGACCAGAATCTGAGCAAGCCAGACAACGGAGGGTCCAGTCTTATGAATTCCTGCAAAAGAAGCAGGCAGAGGAATCCTGGGTCCATCTTCATTATTCTAGTGTGAAAGTAGGTAAAATAATTCCTATCCTGCCCAGGTGGCAACTGTTATACTTTTGTTCCTTGTAGCTGACTGCAGGGATATCCGGTCTTATGTGCATCAGGCGGTTCTGCAGCAGAGCCAAGATCGCGTTAGTAAAAAATAATTATTTCACTGAAAGTCTTCTACGTGTGCATGCAAACCAAGCACACGTAGAAGACTGTTTCATTGAAATAATTCTTTTTTACTGACACGCTCTTGGCTCTGCTGCAGAGCCGTCTGACTGTTGTACAACAGACTTACCCTGCGGTCAGTACAGCGCTGACTTCAGGGAAGGGGGAGGGAGGGGGTGAACTTTGCGTGCGCTTATCTCTCAAACCATAAAGGTTTGAGAGATGACACTGGGGACAATTAAATTCTTTTTAACATTACTACAATATGGGGATTAGTAATATTTAAGTATTACTATCCCTTTAAACTACAAATGTGTGAGTAGAATTATATAGAGCTAAAGAAGATTCAGAAAAACACTTTTCTAGAAACATTACTATCCCTCTGAACAATGGACCATCAAGCTAAAGAGGTGTGATTCAGCTGCAAGCAAACTGCACCATAGGAGAAAAAAATATTCTCAAAATTCGCATTAATTTTAAATTGGCTTTTTAACTCCTTGAATGTGAAGGAAATATGTTGGAGACCTCTCTAGCATGTAAGGGGTTAAGTCATATTTAAGTCTGTGGGAATTTTAATTCCCTTCTTTTGGTGTCATTGGTTTGCTCTATTAATGCACCTTTTTAGATTGACAAAGATCTTGGTTGCATGAATTATGTAACCAGTTACATGGTATAATTGTAGATGTGAGCGGATTGTACCATTCTCTCATTGATTATAATAATGGCTCATTTGAAAAGAGGTGTTTCCGGTACAAAACTAAACAGGGATAGTTTTATAACAATGAGATTCAGTCACTTGTGTTTCTTTATAACCTATTGTTAATGTGAATGCACACTGTAATGCATTCTGTTCACTGTAGGACAGTCGCTCAGAACACGAACGTCAGTATTTGCTTTGCCAGAATGCCGGTATGGCAGAGAACTCGGAACTCGTTAAAACCTCCAGGTAAAGTTTTTTTTTTATCCAATTGCGTTAACATGTTAAATATTTTGTATGGTTTGCACTGAACTATGGTGGGTAAAATAATAATAAAGTTTAGCTAAAGGAAACTAAATCTATAGCATAACTGGCTCTTAATTTGCTTAACCCTTTGAGTGCCAGAGAAGTATCCCACACATTGCAATACACTGGATACCTTCCTGGCACTCAAAGGGTTAACACTAGCACTTAACTATGTAGGAACCCTTCATGTACCAATCAGATTTATCTCTATTTTTCATACATTATCTGTAGATGTTCATATTTGCTGTGCGTAATATTCTTTGTCCTTAGATCTCCCAAGCACATGCCTCTCCCCCCCCGTCTCTGCTTGACATAGTATAAGAATGAATGAATTGCCCAGGGCAAAAAGGGTCAGCCAGTCAAATGACTGGTGGTTTACTGGTGTGTTCACTAAACTGGTTTTCTCCGCAGGGAATACCTGGCGATGCTGATGCCCCCAAATGTGGAGGAAGAAAAGTAAGAGTTTATTACATATTCCTTCTTTTTACTACCTAGTACTTTGACTGCTTTGAGCTGTCTGATGCATTGCAGTAACCTCTCTAAAATCCAAGGGGTTGATCAAATTGCATTCTTAACCCTTTTAAGAATCAAGAGTTGAGCAACGAATTCCAAAGCAAAATGTTGCACACTTCTGTGGTCCTTAAAGCAGCAGTAAATTGTATTCTCCAATTATGAGAATATGCAATATTATATATACATGTTGTTGGATTTGTACACACACACATACATGTGTTTTAGTCTAACAGCTGGAGTGCTGCATAATAAGCATTAACACTTTCAGTGACAAAAGGTAGTAGCGCTCCACAGGGGAAGTCTGTAAATTACTCTCATTGAAGTGAATCTGCCTGTGCAACTGCCGGCGTGAGGGTCCCAGCTTTAAGGCACCCCTAGATCCCTGTTTCTAGAGAGACTTCTGATCAATAACCGCGAAAACAGAGCTAGTTATGCAGTGTTACACTATTCCTGCCGCACTGCATGCTCTATTTTGTTATTTGGTAAACTGGTAGCAGTCTTTTCTACATTGTATCACTGCTCCTGCTTTTGCAATCCTGACAAAGTTTCTGGAAACATCCAGGTGCTCACTGGTAATGACAAAAAAAGATGGAGGGGGAATGTAGACAATTTGGCTTTGCTTTGCATATTATGTAATGGCAGAATGTTTGTCAAAGTAAAAAGTTACCATCTCTTTAATGGACATAAAAAGTTAGCTCATTGGTTAATTGTCTTTCTGTTCTTCGTTAATTAGGGAGAAGCCTGTCGCTCCAAGCAATGTACTGTCCATGGCTCAGCTAAGAATGTTGCCACTGGCTGACCAGATAAAGATCCTAATGAAAAATGGTACGTTCCCCTATGTATAGTGCATATAGCCCTAGAGGTGTGGAAATGAAGAGTGTTCCCTTAGTACTGTTACAAAGCAGATAAGGCAGTAGAATGGGTTGGGTCACCAGATTCATGACCTCACCAGAGCCGATGTTCCCTCTAATCCAGAGACGGGCAACCTGCTGTGTCCAACTGTTGTTGGATTACAATCCACATCATCTTCATCCGTCCAAAGGCCAGCTGAGGATGAATTGAGTTGTAGTCCAACAACAGCTGGAGTGCTCCATAATCATTAACACTTTCTGTGCCAAAAGGTTGTGCACTGCAGAACCAGTAGCTTTCCACAGGGGGAAGTCTGCAAATTATTCACTAATCACACCTTTTTTAAGTCTGTCTGTGGACAGACTTCTAGTCACAGACTGATTACTAATAACCACTGACCTGAGGTTCCCAGATCCCAGCTTTAAAGGGATAGTAATACTTAAAATGTAAAAAAAAAAAAAAATTTATATGTTGTAGGGTTTATCCCCCTGAGTAAAAGAAGAGTACTCCCACTGCTGTAAGGTGTTTCATTCAAAAGTTATTAATTTTCAAAGTTGAATTTCTTAGGTGCAATATCACAGTGGCCTGAAATTGTACGGTTGTGCTGTTGCTACACGATCCTATGGACAGCTCTGGTCCCGGGACCATAAATCTCCATAGGATGGTGTAGCAACAGCGCCACTGTACAATTTCAGGCCACTGTGATATTGCACCTAAAAATTCAACTTTGAAAATTAATAACTTTTGAATTAAACACCTTTCAACAGTGGGAGTAATCTTGTTTTACTCAGGGGGATGAACCCTACAACATATTTTGTTTTTTACATTTTAAGTATTACTATCCCTTTAAGGTATTAAGCAGCACTTCATTAATGAGTTCCGGGCAGCAACATGGTTCAGACATTTCTCCTGCAGGTCTAGATTACATTACATTGCATTGCAGCCGACAAGTGGTTATTAATGGGGTTATTTTACAGGTTAACATTTTTTAAAATAAAATATGGTTAACACAAGCATTAGTGCTTTTGAAAGCTGTCTCAGGATCACCTATTTGTTACAAAGCGACAATTTACCTTAACGTCAGAATCCAGTGAACTCTGGCATTCTGTGACATATTGATCAGCATGTAGACCATAGGTGTGCAACCTCTGTCTCTCCAGCTGTTGGACTGCAAACCTGATCATCCTCAACGGACCTGCTGAGGATGATTGTAATTGTAGTCTAATAATTAAGGAGGCATAGGTTTCCCCTTCCTGCTGTATTTTCAGTTTATTAGCCTACTGTGAATAGACACATTGCAGTTCACTGCTAATTTACATGTAGTGGGTTAGAACCATAAACTCCTGCAGGTTTGCAGGATTTTGTGAAATTTTAATTTTTTCTGCATAGTTGTATAAAGATAAAATGTGCAGATGTGTGGTTCGCTAATGCTTTCACCTTTTTTTTTTTTATTTTTTTTTTTTATACAGTTAAGGTAATACCCTTCGCAAACCTCATGGGTTTAATGGCAGCTGGGACTGAATCAATTGCAGTTCTGAGGTGCATACAGCAGGTGGCAATGCTGGTCCAGGGAAACTGGGTGGTGAAGAGGTACGCATAATTCTTCAGTAACATTGGGAAGGGACATTTGCAGTGTAGGCTAGGATCTTGGTTGGGTGAAATAATTAGTGACCAGCAGAAGATTCTGGAGAAGTTGAGAGCTCACAACTTAAGTCTTTGGTGCACAAACCTGTTGTCAGGTCTTACCAAAAGTACATGTTTTCTGGATCTCCTCATATGAACACAGGAAGATGATCAGTGTCTTATCAATTACAAATTTGTGTTTGAGGAAATCCTGAAATCTTGCACAACTGGGGCGGGTGCCAGGACAGATTTGAGCATCCCTGACATAGAGACATAGAATTTGACAGCAGATAAAAGAACCATTCGGCACATCTAGTCTGCCCATTTTCCTACTGTAAAAACCTCAAACCTTATTTGGTCCTTGGTCTTTTCTTATGTTCAGGACAGCCTTATGCCTATACCAGAGCTTATCATTTTAAGTCCTTGGCTACTAGCCAGACCTGAAAAGTTACTCGCCACTGCAAGCCATAACATACCCACCAGGGCTGAATTTCTACTCGCCAGGGTTAAATCTTCACTCGCCATTTGCCAGTGAAAATTTTGAGCCCTGCCTATACAATGCATTCTTACATTCCCTCACTATATTAACTTCTACTACTTCTGCTGGTAGATTGACTGAGGTTATGGTTCATTAAAGAGGCCCTATCAAATAAAACAACTTTCTTATTGTATAAGAGCTCACCAAATCGCCTATGTTGCACATTTGTATTCAGAAAAGTTTAGTTTTTGATTTAGATGTGTAGATGATGCTAATGAAGGAAAGCCATGCAGGCACTTCAGTCTTAACCCTTTGAGTGCCAGAGGGGTACTCAACGCATTGCGTACCCCACTGGCACTCAAAGGGTTAACCCTACATAACATCTTCCACTTTCTGATCCTTAATCCTTTCAGTGCTGGGAGGAGTTCTGGAATACATTGCTGAGGGGTGTCCGTGATTGGGGGAGGTAGATATGTAGGGCCATACGACAGGAAGTGCCTACATGGCATGCCTTAATTAGCATCATCTATACATCTGTCTCAAGCTAGCTTATGAAACAAAATGGCTAGTAAAACATATAGGTGATATTGAAAACTTTCAAAATCACCAAAGTAGTTTTAGGTTCTATAGTTTCTTTTAAAGTTGGCTTAAGATGAGCTTAATTATTAAATAGAATTAATAACTGTCTGCAAGGTAAGTGGTTTGTAGAAATGGACCTTTATTTAATGGCACAGTGTGGCATTTTATTCGAATTATTTTCTGTGCTGGGCCAATATAAGCTTTGTGCTTTAAAAGCAGAACTGACACCTAACATAAACCCCATCCCCTGTGTTTGTAAATATTAACAGTAGCACCAACCCGGTTGTACGATAACTAAGTGTCTTTCTTACTTTTAAACTTATCCTGTATTGTCACTGGGCAAAGAGGGTGAATGCTGCCTTCTTTACGATCTAGTACATAATGGGCAGCACTCCTGCATACTGGCAATTTTTGTTTAAGCTCCTTCCCCTTCTGTCGGTGGCAGGTGCTCAAGAGAGCTACCAAAAAATTTACCGTGCGGTACAGGCTGTTGTAGGGGAGAGCAGGAAAGGTGGTGGGCGGAGAGTTCACTACATAGGGGAAGGTCAGCCGTACATTTACATTACCGCAGTACAGCTTGTACAGCAGGCAGCTTCAAGAGGGAAACCTTTTTTTAACCCATAATTTAAAAAATAGAGATTTAAAAACAAGAAAACCCCCTCATTCATCTATGAATGATACTTTGAGTGCCAAAGGGGTAGGCAATGCATTGCATACCCCTTTGGCACTCAAAGGGTTAAGAGCAGAACTAAATGGGCCCAAGATGACTGGAGGTGGAAGTTCCTCTTCAATGAATCTAAAACATTATGGTTAATCCTTTGAGTGTCAGAAGGGTATTTCTCAAAGTATGTATTTTACAGAAAAATGGCTAGTTTAGTGTATTAGGTGGAATTTGCTCCTGTAAAACAAACTAAGCTTAGTCTTAAAGTGACAGTAATGTTACATAAAAATGTTTCTTGTTTTTGTAGAGGTTTAAAAAATAAACTATGTGGCACAAATCTTTATGGTTTGAGAGATATTCACATCTAAAGTTGCCCTTCTCCTGTTATTTAAAAAGAACTACTTCATTGTAATGGTCTACAAAGTGTGCTTGCAAACCAGGCACACTTTGTAGACCTTTTCAATGAAGTAATTCTTTTCCAATATCCCTACTGCTGCAGTGCCTCCAGCTAGTGCCAGGACCGGGATCTCCTGCTGTCAGTAGAGGGCTGGCGTCAGGAGAAGGGGAGGCAGGAACGTTACATACCAATATCTCTCAAACCATAAAGATTTGAGAGAGAGGATTTGTGCCACATAATTTATTTTTTTAAACTCTACAAAACAAGAACATTTTTTTTTATGAGACATTAGTGTCCCTTTAAAGGGACACCATCAGCGGTATACAAATATTACCTTTACTCAATGAAAATCTAAAGTTTTTTGGGGGGGTCTCTTTAGCCTTTTCAGAGGCCATCTTTATTTTCCTGGTACCAAACAAAATCTGTGCTCAGTTCTCTGGACCTTTTTTCTTAGTTTTTTTTTTTCTCTTTACACAGTGATGTAATTTACCCAAAGGAGTCGTCCAGCCCACACAGTGGTGTGTCTGCAGAAGTGCTGTGTCGGGGTAGAGACTTTGTAGTAAGTACAGAGCAAGCATTATAACTACAGCTTGGCGCTAACTAATTGATTCATATGCCATGCTGCAGTCATTATTCATAACGACTAACCATTATCACTACTGTCAAACATTACTGCCCGAAGCTTCTAATAAAATAAAATAAAAAGTTGAGTAATTCATAGTGAAGGCAACTGCATCATAGGAAGCAAAACTCCCTTAGATTTAAATAGGGTGTTTAACCCCTTGTGGGGGGTTAAGAACCCCATTTAAATCCTATTCATGGAGTGGCAAATATGAGGAAGAGCAGTGGGGAATGTTAGTATGTGGTCGGCATGCCAGCAGGGAGGAGGGAGAGCAGTGTGGAATGTTGCCATCTTGTCTGCATGCCAGCAGGAAGAGCAATGTGGAATGTTGCCATCTTGTCTGCATGGTAGAAGGTAGAGCAGTGTGGAATGTTGGCATCTTGTCTGCATGGTAGAAGGTAGAGCAGTGTGGAATGTTGGCATCTTGTCTGCATGGTAGAAGAGAGAGCATTGTGGAATGTTGCCATCTTGTCTGCATGCCAGCAGGAAGATCAGTGTGGAATGTTGGCATCTTGTTTGCATGGTAGAAGAGAGAGCAGTGTGGAATGTTGCCATCTTGTCTGCATGGTAGAAGGGAAAGCAGTGTGGAATGTTGGCATCTTGTCTGCATGGTAGATGGGAGAGCAGTGTGGAATGATGGCATCTTGTCTGCATGGTAGAAGGGAAAGCAGTGTGGAATGTTGGCATCTTGTCTGTATGGTAGAAAGGAGAGCAGTGTGGAATGATGGCATCTTGTCTGCATGGTAGAAGGGTGAGCAGTGTGGAATGTTGTTATCTTGTCTGCATGGTAGATGGGAGAGCAGTGTGGAATGTTGGCATCTTGTCTGTATGGTAGAAGGGAGAGCAGTGTGGAATGTTACTATCTTGTAGGCCGGGAGTGGCAAGCTCAATTTGTTACTCTGGCCAGAGGTAGCTGTTCAGTATAAAAATGGCTTACCATTATTATTATTTGACAATTATGGACTTTGTCTTCAACATGCACTGTGAAAATCCACTATTATGATTCTTTTGAAACTATCTTTTAGACTCCATACCTAATCTCTCCTTCACATGCCTGGTAAAATCACTGCATTAACCCTTTATGGACCAGATGGGCATGCAGCACATTGCTTTGCAATGGATTGCGCATCCTTCTGGTCCATAAAGGGTTATTCATGCACAGTGATTTGCATAATGTTCAGACACTGCTAGTTACTTTGGTTATAATAAAATAAGTAAAAGGCCAGATCACATTTATTAAATGATGTCACCTTAAGTTCGATTATTGATGACTAAACTGGATTCATGTTCTGTGTCTGGATTGTGACCAGTAACTCCTTTTTATCTACTCTATATACAGCTAAGGCCCTCTTTACAGAGATGACGTTAAGGCAGCCTTATTAATGCTGTGTTACAGGCATAGTATATATAAATGATTGCAGCTCAAACTTGCATTTTTTTTTTATTTGGGTGCAGTACCCCATGTGGCCTGAAATTTTTCAGTGGAGCGTGCGATACAGCATCCTATAGAGGTCTGTGGTTGCAACAGTGCTGCATAAAATTACAGGCACGTTTGAGCTGCAATAACTTTTGAAAAAAACACCTCTCTGCAATGTATAGAAAACAGTCTGAAGGACCTGCTTGTGCATTCACCAGTTTAGTGAATCCAGGTTTCAGCATGCCTGATGTGCATGCAGCTTATTTGGCCGCTCTATACATTGTTCAAACAGGACGTGCTGGAAGGTGTTATATTGTTAACAACCTCCTGTGACTATCCAACCCACGTGGACATCATCCTGTTACAGATGGGCGATGCCCACATGGATCAGCCACGCTTCATGCCTCCTATGCGAGAGAAAGTCTGATTAAATTGAGTGAGCCAAAGCGTAGTTTTGAAGAAAACCTGTTTGTCAGAGGCCTGTGAGAATGAATGTAGTGGAGGCATTAACCAGACACACAGTCAGGTGTGGTCTGTTACTGCTCAATGTACTCTTTGTTATCCTGACCATAGATAGTGCATATGGGGCAGGATGCACAAGGATATAATAATTCTGCAGCAAACCATCTCAACTATGGGGGAATAAACATTACCATGGAATTAAATGGCGCACACCTTACTTAACACTTTGATTACTGAGGATATGCATTGCAATGCGTTGAATACCTCCCTGGCACACTGAATGTTAACATTGCGGTTCCAACCCCTTCCAACTCTAGGGAGTTAAAAGCCATATTTAAATCACTGGCAATATTTGTGTCTCCCGGCACGGTTCGTTTCCTGCAGTGTCTTTGCGGATATGGCCTGGTTGTCTGCTTCCAGTAAAACTACAGGAAACCTAAGATGTTACAGTAAAAGCAGGTGGGATACTTGTCGGGAAATATCCCATGTTTTATCCCATCTGTACTGTGTATGGTGGCTGCATGCACCATGGGAGTTCCACGTAGGTGACTTTTTAACACTTTGCTTGCCAGAAAGGTATGCATCACAATGCGTTTGTTACCTCTCTGCCACTAAAAGGGTTGGTAGCAATTTTCTTTTTGGCATGGAATCATAAGAAATGTAGTTGCAGTCTTGCTGTGTTTTTACTGTGATAGCCTATCAAGGTGTGAGCTTATGCCATTCGTTTGAACAAAGTCTTTGAGGGTCAGAGTTCAGTGTAATGCATTGTTAGATCCGACTGGAATCACAAGGATTAAAGGGATAATAGTGCTTCGTATGAAAAAAATACATATTGCAGGGATTATTCTGCAGGGTAAAAACATAGGTGCTCCCATTGCGTAAGAGGTGTTTTAGTCAAAGGTTACTGTTAACTCCTTGAGTGCCAAAAGGGTATCCAGTGCATTACTCTGGCACTCAAAGGGATAAGCTTGTGTTTATGGATGCCAGGTCTCTGGCAGCAGATGCCGATTCGCTAGCTGTGGTGACTTCATTAGTAGTAACCCTGCTCACATTCTCTGCAGTTTTCCACATCCCTGCCCATTTTGGGGTAATCCTCACCTCTCAACTTCCAACTCAACCTACTTCTTTATTAAGCCCCACCCACATGGTGCAAATGATGCCATTTAGACAGTTCCATATTGATTTTAGAAGGCTTTTAACCCCTTGAATGCTAGAAAGGTATCCAGTGGGTTAAAAGTTCCATTTAAAGGGGATATATCATCTCTCTAGAGGAGGCTGGGTAGAGGGAGGGGAGCAGAGGCAGAGCGACGGACTGTGGTTACAGAGCAGGTGACCGCAGTCTATGTGGAAGTAGCTGCAGCCCAGAATTTAGAACATAAATTGACAAACTAAAGCTTTTAAAAAAATATTAACACCATTTTAGTCCGATTTGCTATATAACCTAACTAATTAGCCTAAGTTCTATCGAGGTGATACATCCCCTTTAAATCAGTTGGAATTTACAGAATTGTAATTTCTCCCCTATAATGCAGTTGCTTTGCTCCAGAATTGTACCTTGGTAGCCTGATGAATAAGGCCCTAAAAGCATACTGCTGTAGGTGTTTTTGTGCATGACTTACCCAGAATCCCTCTGGCTGCAGGGAAATAGTACAGAGAGAGATTCTGTAGTTTGAGTGAGACAAACAGGAGGATCACTGTGTCTCTTTTCCACATTACAGATGTGGAAGTTCACACAGAGTCGCTGGGTGGTGAGAAAAGAAGTCGCCACCGTGACCAAGGTAAGGCTCTGTGAATCATATTATTCATACTTACAGATATATACATACAAATAAAATATACTAGCGATGGTGCATGGCGTCGTCAATGCATTTTGGCACACTGTGTAATTCGGGGACCTGCTGGACTGCCAGGGTGAGGTGGACAGCAAATCAGGAACCCTTAGGTGTCATCGTGTGTGTGATTTTATTAACCCTTTTAGTGCCAGTGTTGCGTACCCCTCCAGCACTTAAAGGGTTAATAGCTTTTACCATTTAATCCCTTGAGTGCCGGAGAGGTATCCAATGCTCTAGATATCTCTCTGGCACTCAAAGGTTTAAAGGAAAAGTAACACCTCTTAATAATAACCCATTCACTTAATTTATTATGAACAAACAATCCTAATGGCCCCTATGAATTTTGCTCTTGTGCATATTTTCAAGCAATAACATTTTCAGTGAGTCCTGGATGTTCTGTCCATGGAGGCGGACATGACTGCTGATTGCAAAGGGTAATCTTAAAGGAATAGTAATGTTTCACAAAAACAGCAACTCCAATTAATCTTCATAGCATTTGAGCCATGGAGAGTGTTATTTCAATACTATCAGAGCTGTAGTTCAAGAGTAATTGAATGATAAAGTATCCCCCTCCCGCCCCTTTTACCTAGTGTAAGCCACCTCCCCTCAGATGTGGAATCCGGTCTCTTAATCAGACAGCTCACAGCAAGGGACAATCTTCTTACTGTGATCATAAGGAAAACCCTGCCCCCCTTGACAGTTTTTTCAGGTTTTTCCTTATGATTACTGAAGATTGTCCCTCTCTACGATCCATACGAACAGTTTTGCTGCTCTGAGGTGAGCAGTGTTACATCAGTAAAAGGGGCGGGAGGGGGATACTTTATCATTCAATTACTCTTGAACTACAAATCTGACTATTGAAATAACACTCCATGGCCCAAATACTATGAAGATTAATTGGAGCTGCTTCTATTGTGACATTATTATCCCTTTAACCTTTTAATGACCAGATGGATATGCAATAAAATGACATCCATGACTGATTTGAAGATGTTATCTTTTGTGCAGAGGCACGAGCAGAATACTTAGGGGCCTTTAGGATTTTCTGACCATAGTAAGGTAAGTTGGAGGGGTTAGTATTAGGTAGTGGTAGTTCTTTGACTTCAGGAGAACACGTTACTTTTCTGTCCAGCTTTGCCAAGAAGATGTGAAGGATTTCCTGGAGCAGATGGCCCTGCCGCGGATTAACAAGGGCTGGGAGTTCCTGTTGCCTTATGATGAAGACTTTGTCAAGAAGCATCCAGATGTGGTCCAGAGGCAGAACATGTTGTGGAAAGGAATCCAGTCCAAGTAGGTGGATTACAGAACAGGACATAGACTATCATGAAACCATTTTTGTTTCCAATAAAATCCTCCTGGTAATCTAACAATCTCATTTATTAACCCCTTTAAACCTAGAGAGGTCAACCAAGTATTGCTTTGCAATGTGTTAGTCATGTCTTGTTTCCAGGAGATTAACCCTTTGAGTGCCAGTGGGGTTGTGTTGCATACCCCTCTGGCACTCAGGGTATCTGTATTAAATGCCTTTGAAAGCTAGTTGGTACCAATAATAAAGATTTTAGAAACAAGATACCTGGCGCTACCTGTAGGTATATAGTTGCCCTGACAGTGCAATGTTTTCCACTCGTTTTTATTCATGACACACTCTTTGGCTTTCATCAATCCTTGGTGTCTTTGAACGCCAGAGGGGTTCATATAACCCTTTTCTAGGCATATATATACTCTAAATAATTTGTGTTTTATTAATTTTGTTAAATATTTTGAAGAAAAAAAAAAAAGTTTTCTTTGGTGCAGACGTTTCAGCTAGTCAATTTACAAATGTTCCCTGTCTAATGTCTATTAGGGATACAAACATGGCAGACTGAGATACTCACAACTGTTCTCTGACCCAGCCTTTCCCAACCTTCTAGCTGTAATCACATTTCAGCAATATAGGTATAGTTATGTTGCATAGCAATGTGGTTTGGTTGTGAGACAAAGCCTCTCGGCCCCACTAGTTTGGGAACCGCTGTAATAGGGCATATAGAATGTGGTACCCAAAAGAGGAAGAGATGTACAAGACTGCAATAATAGTTGCATATTCAGTTCAGCAAATATGGGGAAAAATACTGTGAACCATTGAAAAGGTATTGCAAATATAATAAAAGCAATCTTTTACCATTTGAGTGCCAGATGAGTGTACACACCTCTGGCACTCTTAGGGTTAAAATTCTAAAAACCACTCCCTATTTACATATAGGTAGCCCTGGAAAACAGATTGAGAACCACTGTGTTAGAAAATGCAAAGTCCCCTATCAGTCTATACTTTGACTATGGAAGTATGAAGAAGAGTAATTCTGGAATTAAAGGGGACAAAAACCTTACCAGTGGAAGTGAAAAATCCCATTGATTTAAAGAGACCATTTTCTGCTTATTTTGACTGTACATATTCTTCAAATGCATAATAAGTTATCAAATTGCTTATTTTTTTATGTAACAATGTATAAATTCTCTCCATCCCTGACTGAAAGGTCTCTGGAAAGAGATGCAGGGAACAAAATGGCAATGCCAGGTACATAAAACTGGGCAAAAAATAGGCGAAGGTGTTAAAATGAGGTATAGGTGAATTTCATAGTATGCACTTGCAGATTGTGAAAATAAGATGGAACTGTCCCTTTAAATAGGACTCTTAACCCCTTGAATGTTGGAGAGGTCTGGAAAGTATTGTTATCCTCTGGCATTCATTGGGTTAGAAATAAGTTCCTTCAGAGCCAGCATTTTTGTCCCCTGTGGTGAATTTGCATTGCTCCAGAATCGCTCCTCTCTGCTGCTGTATGTATGACCCACATCCCAGGCTTCCCTAGGCAAGGCAGTCTAGCTCCACCCATGGCCACACCCCATCCTCTCATGATCCTCCCCCAATCCCATCATGGCACAGAAAATACTCCTTGGCCTATAACAATCAAGGACAAAAAATGCTTTTAATCTCTTGGTTGCTACAGAGATCTCAGTGGGTTAAGTAAGGTTAAGATGTCAGTGGGTTAAGTAATAGCCTCTAAAGCTATAAAACTGGTGCAGGGACATAGATTGCTCTGGCCACACCCACAACTCAGAATATAGGTGTGGCCAGCACAGCTGAGGCACCGCCCCTCAAAATTTGGAGCTCTAGACAGTTGCCCACTCTGCCTATTGGGAAATGCAGCCCTGAATGCACTGAGTACAGATAGGATGTGTGTGTTTGTGTGCGAGGCGCCTCAGTGATCTCTCCTTTCCTTTCAGACTGGAGAAAGTGTTTACTCTGTCCAAGGAAGACTTAATGCCTAAGAAGCCAGACTTGCCCTCAGGTAATAACCCCAATATCCACACCCCTTCCCCAAATGAGTTTTTATTTTTTGTATTTCCGTGACTGTTACTTGACAGGTGCTGATGGAGTTTAGTTTAACCACTTGAGTACCCCCAAAAAATACCCGAACTAAGGTTCTGATGTATAGAAGCAGATCAGTTCTGGAGCAAACCAACTACTTTGTAGGAGGAGAAAGTCAAATTCCTAATCATTTCATTGGGGTGTTTTGACCCTTTAAAGGGATAGTAATGGTTAAAATTAAGTTTATTTAATATTGTAGCCCGCAATGATGTCTTATATCTAAAAACTTTATGGTCTGAGAGATATACATCGCTAAATTTACCAACTGAGAGGAGTTGGCTCTCTAGCTAACAGCTGCAGAATCCGGTCATTTGACCTGATGGAGGCTCTTCAGCAGAACCGAAACTGTGCAATCTAAACATAAATACAATTGGAACGGCCTACAAAGTGTGCCTGGTTGCAAGCGCACAGATTTCTGTTAAATATCCGTATTGTGATAAATAATCAATATTTCTGACTAGCGAACAAGCTACAATTCACCATCATTATCAATTAAAAAAATAAATAAATAAAAGAATGTGGCCCTCGGCATTCTGATCATGTAGCCTACAACTGGGGGGAAAAAAAAACCTCTGACACATCTGCTTTAAATCATCAGAAAATTTTGTTCCCTGTAGCGCAGTTGGTTTGATCCAGAATTGATCCACTTTTCACTTTGACTTGTGGGCCTTAATTGGGGTAATGAACTGTTAGATCTCCAGCTTCTCTGCCCAACCAGCCAACCTCTGGAATCCCAGAGGTCCCAGAGTTGATTACTCTGCTTAACTGTTGAATTTTCCTTGACTAACAGGTCAACCTGTGGTTGTCCCTGGAGACCAGCTGGTGAACATGGCCAGAGCAAAGGCCAAGGAGAATCAGCTACAGCTGGAGAAGGACTTGCAGAAGAAGAAAGAACAGATGAAGCAGAATTCTTCCAGCATGACCATTCTGGCGGACATCCACATTAAGGAGGAGCCAGTGAGTGATGATGAGGAATCCATGGACACAACTGGCTGTGACAGTCTGAACAATGGTCTGGTCAATGGGGTCCACATGGACGAGACCTCCCGGGATTCCATGAATGGCCACATTTCAGGAGACAGAGAGCTTGTTGCTCAAGAACTGAAGGAGTTTGTGGCAACCACGTTTAAAAAACAGTATGTGTTGACCTTAAGAGAACTGAAACGTTTATTTAATCTTCACTTGGCCAGTCTTCCTCCCGGACATATTCTTTTTAGTGGAATCTCGGACAAAATGTTGCAGGAAACGGTTCTAAGTGTTGGCTGTAAACAGATCCCGGTGCCTGTAAGTAGTTGATTTATTTTCTCTCTACCTCTTGCTAGTAAAATATTGGCAAAATGTAATTGACTCACGTGGCTGGCACTTAAGGACCGTGGAGCGTTTTTTTTTTTTGTTTTTTTTTTTAATTCCGCTTCAGGGATCCCTGAACAAATGTGCACATTAACCCCTTGACTTCCAGAGCCCCTCACTCAATGGGTTAAACGAATATCTGTAATAGTGTTGATATTCCTGGTGCTCAATGGATTAAACCAGAGCTGTCCAAGTTCAGTTATCAAGGGCCACCAACAGGCCAGGAATTAAGGATTTCCCTGATATTAAGCAAAGGTGTGTTAGTCAAAATCCTTAACCCCTTAAAGGGATAGTAATAGTTGAAAATAAGTTTATTTTATATTGTAGCCCTTAAAAAAACATGAGAAATGATATAAGTCTTCTCTCCCAAACCTTTATGGTTTGGGAGATATTCAGAAGTAAAGTTTCCCCCGGAGTGACGTCATTGCTCCACCCTTCTGATTTGGAATCTGGTCCCGGGACCGGCAGTGCCTCTCCAGAAGTGCTGAGATCACCATCTTTAAAAGGAATTTCTTAATTGGAATGGTCTACAAAGTGTGCTTTCAAACCAGGCACACTTTGTAGATAGTTCCAATTAAGTAGTTCTTTTCAAAGATCGTGATCTCGGCATTGCTAAAGAGCTGCCGGTTGCTCTGTGGACCGAATTCCAAATCTGTCCACTAGATGGCAAACTTGGCTGAAACAGCCAGGAAAAGATAATCCTATATAATAATTCGCCAAGTTGTGTGTAACGCCCGACATGCGCAGTAGACACTGCTGCGCGTGCGGCAGTCATACGCAGTAGAGACTGCCCCGCAACCGGCTGCCACAGGCTCTGTATCAGCCGAGGCGCGGGAGACCCGCGACCGGCTGCCAGAGGCACTGTGGCCCGTGTAACGGGCTGTTCAACTAGTTTTACTATATTTTACATGTGAATATCTCCCAAACCTTTAAGACTTATATAATTTTTCAGTTTTTTTAAGGGCTACAATATAAAATAGAATTATTTTCAAGTATTACTATCCCTTTAAGGACTACGTGACATACTATGACCGTCACGGTCCTTATACCCTTAAGGACCAGTGACGGTTATAGCACGTCACATACTTTTTACTTACAGCGCTCTACCAAGAGAGCTGTAAGTAAAAACGGGGCCTAAAATTGATTGCTCCAAGACCGGAGCGATCTCTTAGGCCTCAAAGCGATGCGCCTGTACGCGTAACAGGTCACGTGTACCGGCGCGTTGACAAGGATCAAAGCGGTCCTTAAGGGAAGGTAACGTCCCTGTACCACTGGTCCTTAAGGGGTTAAATCCTGGCCTGTTTGTGGACCTTGAGGACTGAACTTCTACAGCCCTGGGTTAAACTACGATCTGTAACAGTGTTGATATTGCTGGAGGGGCTTGCCAAATGTGAAGAGATTTTAAAATTTTAGTGCAATGCACAGAAGTATGAGATTAAAAATGTAATGTCACAAAATAATGCACATAGAACCCAAATCCTAAAGGCAGATAAGCTTAATGGTGCTCTGCTGACAATAGAAGCAAAGGAAAGGGACTTGGGAATAGCTATACGTGATAATGTAAAAGTAGGCAAGCAAATCCATGGGGAAAGCTAGTAGGGGTACTAAGTTATAGGAAAAAGCATTAGCCGCAGGGAAAAAAGTTCCTAATGTCATGTTACCAGTCACTAGCTTCACCTAGAGTACACTGTACAATTCTGGAATCCATATCTCCAGGAGGATATCAATAAGAGTATATTCAAAGAAGGGCTAGTACGATGGTGCATAGGTTAAATAAGAGAGCCTATCCCAGAACTTAATATGTATAACTTAGAGGATAGAAGGAAGAGGGGTGGTAAGACTGAAACCGTAAAATATATTAAGGGTTTTAATAAAGTTCTGAAAGGATGCATTTCCCACAATAAAAAGGAATACTAGAACAAGAGGACACCCCATAAAAATTGAAGTGTGAAGAAATTAACAGGGGACACCCCTCAAATTTAGGAAAGGAGGTTTCAACTTCAGCAGAAGAAAGAGCTTTTTTTTTACATTGATGTCTGTTAAGTTATGGAATCTCTTGCCCAAAGATGTGGTAATGGCAGATACAATGTATATAATCTCTTAAAGGGATAGTAATACTTTATTATTACTATCCCTCATATTGTAGGTATTTGTAAAATAAGTTAATAGCCCCAGGTTCATCATTCAATTACTCTTGAACGACAACTCTTACAGTATTGAAATAACACTCTCCATGGCCCAGATACTATGACGATTAATTGGAGCTGCTTTTATTTTGAAACATTACTATCCCTTTAAAGGGTTAACTTAATAAATACAGCCCTGAATCTCCCCTGTAGCACGTGGCTCTTACAGCCCATCCTAATTCCCAGAACCATATCAACCTCCTGCCTTTTGTATTGGACATTTGGGGGCAAAATCACAGCACCATGCAGACCAAATAAACCTTTCTATTGAGATCATTGTGGTTTTAACCCCTTGGATGCTAGAGAGGATTCAAGTGCATTGCTTTTCTTTGCATTTGAGACATCTCTATTGTGCAAGGGTTGAAAGAATAAATGGGAATATTGGATATATTTTTTTGTTCCCTGCAGTCTGGGTTAATTTGCCCCAGAATTGCCATGACCACTGTATGGCTCCTACAGATTCTGACTGACTACAGGTTTTTGTCCGTCGCTGAGAGACAATTGTACATCATACTGTGCAATCTACTAGATCAGTGGTTCTCTGCGTTAGTCCCCTGGACACACAAATAGGTCACATTTTCAATCTATCCCTGCCTGTTCATAGGTGGATAATCGATGGCACAGCCATTTTGAATGCACTACCTGTGTTAAGAATATCCTTAACCCCTTAACGACTGCTGACTTGCCAGGACAGTCGCTGGTTTTTGCCCTGAAGAACCGGTGACAGACCTGGCACATCACGTACTTTGTGCTTACGGCACTCCTGCAGGAGCTATGTAAGCACAAACGGGTTCTAAAATTGACAGATTCAACACCAGAGTGGTCTCGCTCAGACCCCGTTTGGTGCAACGGTACACATCGGTCATGTGTGTCGGCGCGCCAACAACTTGTAAAGCTGTCCTTAAGGTCACTTTCCTGGACCACTGGTCGTTAAAGGGATAATAGTTCACGTTACACATAGTTCAGAACGTTGAGTATGTGTAATAGTTGTGTTCTGTGATCATTTGCTGCATAACTTGCTAGTTACTGTGTAATGTTAAAGATGATCCCTACCGCCCCTTTCCCTGATGTGAAGCCACCTCCCCTCACTTATGAAGTCCGGACAGATCGCAATGAGGGTTAGTCTTTCCTTGTTTAGTATAAGGAAAAACCTGCCCTCTTTGATGAAGGAGGGCAGTTTTTTCCTAATACTGCATAAAGATTCTCCCTCTTGATCCACCACTGGATCTGGGACAGAAACCGTGATTTCAGGGAAAGGGGCGGGAGATATCATCTTTAAAGGGATAGTAACCCCCCCCCCCCCCCCAACAACTTGAAGGCAAAATACAGGAATCATAGAAACATGCCGAATGCACTTAGTCCCATCTCTCAGACCTTTATGGTTTGAGAGATGTAAGGCAAGACAGTCCTCCGGTCCCTCCCCCTTCTGCCTGACGAGCTGTAAAGCTGTCAGAGGCAGAATCCGGTCGGCCGACTTTCAGCGGTTCTGCAGGAGCTCTGACATCTAGATATCTCCGTATAATTACTTCATAGGAATAGTCTACAACATGTGCTTGCAAGCCAGGCACATGTTTTAGACCATACCCATGAAGTTATAATACGGAGATATCTAGATGACAGCGCTCCTGCAGAGCCGCTGTCTGGTGCTGGAAGCCAGATCTCATGACGTCCTCTATACAGCAGACGTATGAGAAGGGGGGGGGGCGGAGGTCTGTCTTGCCTTACATCTCTCAAACCATAAAGGTTTGAGAGATGGGACTAAGTGCGTTCGGTATGTTTCTATGATTGCTGTATTTTGCCTTCAAGTTGTTGGGGGGGGTTACTATCCCTTTTACCTTATGTTACACAGTAAATAGCAAATTATGTGGCAAATAAACATCGTGGAGCACAGCTATTACAAATGCTCAATGTTCTGAGCGATGTGTAATATGAACCATTACTATCCCTTTAAAGGAATACTTTTGAGTTTTTTAGGCTACTTACTGTCCCTTTTTAAAAGCAGCCTCAAGAGGGCAGCAGAGAGCTGCTGTGTGTGCTGTCAGAGCAGCTCTCCACTATCCCCTAGAGGTATGTTTCAAGAAGTACAAGTGCAATAGCCTGATTATTTTGCTGTGAACATCTATCCATGAGAGATCCAAAGATTGACTACTCCTGCTTCAAACAAAAAACAAACAAAAAAAAAGTCATAAAAGTATGGTGTGCGGGACACTTCTCCAGTTGTCTGAGCAATCAGGCAGTGGCCACAGAGTGCAATAATCTATTACAGAGATTCTCAGCTCTTGTCCTCCGGTCACACCAACATGTCTGGTCTTCACCCCTTTTTATGACTTTTTTTTGTTGTTTGTTTTTTGTTGAAGCAGGAGTAGTCAATCTTTGGATCTCTCATGGATAGATGTTCACAGCAAAATAATCAGGTTATTGCACTTGTACTTCTTGAAACATACCTCTAGGGGATAGCGGAGAGCTGCTCTGACAGCACACACAGCAGCTCTCTGCTGCCCTCTTGAGGCTGCTTTTAAAAAGGGACAGTAAGTGTAGCCTAAGAAACTCAAAAGGTTCCTGTAGCTATGTAAATATTAGGTACCTATAGCCAGGATTTTCAAATAAAATTAAATAATGTATTTAATTGAATATGCTAGCCAGCAATAACTCATGTTTAAAGGGTATGAACACAATTCATTTTAAGAGATGTTGTCCTTTTAAAGTGCAGCAGGGTCTGTGTCGAGCGCCTTCTGCTTCTTAGAAGTGATCCTAAAGGAACACTAACACCTGAAAATAAATTGGTTGGTTTAACGTTAACTTTTTGAGTGCCAGAGGGGTATGCAGTGCATTGCGTTGCGGGTTAAATATGTACTTTCAGTTAACATTTGTTAAAAAAAAAGAATTCTAAAAACACTTCATTGTATTTAGACAAGAGCTAGGGCAGTCAACTTATCTCGGACTGCTTATAGTCAATCCTGTAATATCGCTTTAGAGGCGCCTATTAAAATATAGCTGTTCTAGCTAGTGAAGCAGAAATGGCAGCCCCCACAGAATGCGGGGTGTGGAGCCTACCTTCCCTCCTTGGCTGCAGCTAGCCAATCAGCCCCAGTAAGATTTGTTCCTTGGTGAAGATACAAGCAAGAGAACAGTTCTGCCATAGTTTTAGCTATTTTTTTTTATTTTTCTGTTAGATATGGAATACCACCATTAGGCGGATTACCATAACTGGCAATGCCCTTAGATGTGGCTAGCTCAGTGTGCTTTTTGTGGACCTTAAGCCCTGGGGGGAAAATCTTGGGTTCAATTTCTTTCCCCAGGAGTTGCCCACCAAGGCTTCTTCTTAATACATGGTAATCTGAAGACAGAAGATCTGCAGGAAAGGTGAGCAACCCTTTGAGTGCTGCAGGTCCACATGTCCCACAGTGCCCCTCTGCACAGGGGTTTTCCTTTGGAGATCCTGTTGCACACTCCTGCACTCGTTGGGTTTATCTGTATGTCTTTTGGGTATTTTGGAGCAAGTTTCTGTGGTAACTTAACCCTTTAGCTGCTGGTTTTGCATCTTTTGGGGGTTTATTGGCACTTTCCCTACTGGGTTCAGTGTTTTTTGGGTCTGCTAACATGTTCTACCCAAAGTTACCAGTAACCTGTATGGACTAAGAGAAAAGGATTTAACAGGTAAGACTAAAATCCTTTTTGTTGGTATGTATTCTTTTAACTCCTTAACAACAACAGTCACCGGTCCTTGACATCCAGACGGATGTGACACTCCTGGCACGTCATGTGACGCTATGGCGTTAAGCCCAAATTCAGTCAGTCTTGGTTGACTGCTTTATACTGGGGCTCTTAACTCCTTGAGTGATAGAGAAAACACCAATGAATTGGTATTCAACATGTTGCAGATCTCTAGCACTAAAAAAATGCATCTTTTGGCTTTCAGCATGCATCAATGGTTTTGGTTAGAGCAGCTGTAGTCAACGTTTGGCTCTCCAGTTTTCAGTGACTATAAGTCCCATCATCTCCAGACATCGGCTCCAGCAGCTGTAGACACAAAGATTGCCTATCCCTGAATTACATCTTGCAGAGTTGAAGTGGAACAAAGAAGTGATTTTGAAAAGGTTTTCAACACCACCTATATTTGTTAATTTTTAGATAAACAGTTTGAGAGATTTAGATTTGTGTGTCCCTTAGTGCACATTATCTAGTACTAGCAGTAGGGAGAGCAGTGTGGAATGTTAGTATGTGGTTGGTAGGGAGTGGCAGTAGGGAGAGCAGTGTGGAATGTTAGTATGTGGTTGGTAGGGAGTGGCAGTAGGGAGAGCAGTGTGGAATGTTAGTATGTGGTTGGTAGGGAGCGGCAGGAGGGAGAGCAGTGTGGAATGTTAGTATCTGGTTGGTAGGGAGTGGCAGTAGGGAGAGCAGTGTGAAATGTTAGTATCTGGCTGGTAGGGAGTGGCAGGAGGGAGAGCAGTGTGGAATGTTAGTATCTGGTTGGTAGGGAGCGGCAGGAGGGAGAGCAGTGTGGAATGTGTTAGTATGTGGTTGGTAGGGAGCGGCAGTAGGGAGAGCAGTGTGGAATGTTAGTATCTGGTTGGTAGGGATTGGCAGGAGGGAGAGCAGTGTGGAGTGTTAGTATCTGGTTGGTAGGGAGTGGCAGGAGGGAGAGCAGTGTGGAATGTTAGTATGTGGTTGGTAGGGAGCGGCAGTAGGGAGAGCAGTGTGGAATGTTAGTATCTGGTTGGTAGGGATTGGCAGGAGGGAGAGCAGTGTGGAGTGTTAGTATCTGGTTGGTAGGAAGTGGCAGGAGGGAGAGCAGTGTGAAATGTTAGTATCTGGTTGGTAGGGAGCGGCAGGAGGGAGAGCAGTGTGGAATGTTAGTATCTGGTTGGTAGGGAGCGGCAGTAGGGAGAGCAGTGTGGAATGTTAGTATGTGGTTGGTAGGGAGCGGCAGTAGGGAGAGCAGTGTGGAATGTTAGTATGTGGTTGGTAGGGAGTGGCAGTAGGGAGAGCAGTGTGAAATGTTAGTATCTGGTTGGTAGAGAGTGGCAGTAGGGAGAGCAGTGTGAAATGTTAGTATCTGGTTGGTAGGGAGTAGCAGGAGGGAGAGCAGTGTGAAATGTTAGTATCTGGTTGGTAGGGAATGGCAGGAGGGAGAGCAGTGTGGAATGTTAGTATCTGGTTGGTAGGGATTGGCAGGAGGGAGAGCAGTGTGGAGTGTTGGTATCTGGTTGGTAGGAAGTGGCAGGAGGGAGAGCAGTGTGGAATGTTAGTATGTGGTTGGTAGGGAGCGGCAGGAGGGAGAGCAGTGTGGAATGTTAGTATCTGGTTGGTAGGGATTGGCAGTAGGGAGAGCAGTGTGGAATGTTAGTATCTGGTTGGTAGGGAGTGGCAGTAGGGAGAGCAGTGTGAAATGTTAGTATCTGGTTGGTATGGAGTGGCAGGAGGGAGAGCAGTGTGGAATGTTAGTATCTGCTTGGTAGGGAGCGGCAGGAGGGAGAGCAGTGTGGAATGTGTTAGTATGTGGTTGGTAGGGAGCGGCAGTAGGGAGAGCAGTGTGGAATGTTAGTATGTGGTTGGTAGGGAGTGGCAGTAGGGAGAGCAGTGTGAAATGTTAGTATCTGGTTGGTAGGGATTGGCAGGAGGGAGAGCAGTGTGGAGTGTTAGTATCTGGTTGGTAGGAAGTGGCAGGAGGGAGAGCAGTGTGAAATGTTAGTATCTGGTTGGTAGGGAGCGGCAGGAGGGAGAGCAGTGTGGAATGTTAGTATCTGGTTGGTAGGGAGCGGCAGTAGGGAGAGCAGTGTGGAATGTTAGTATGTGGTTGGTAGGGAGTGGCAGTAGGGAGAGCAGTGTGAAATGTTAGTATCTGGTTGGTAGGGAGTGGCAGTAGGGAGAGCAGTGTGAAATGTTAGTATCTGGTTGGTAGGGAGTAGCAGTAGGGAGAGCAGTGTGGAATGTTAGTATGTGGTTGGTAGGGAGTGGCAGTAGGGAGAGCAGTGTGAAATGTTAGTATCTGGTTGGTAGGGAATGGCAGGAGGGAGAGCAGTGTGGAATGTTAGTATCTGGTTGGTAGGGAGTGGCAGGAGGGAGAGCAGTGTGGAATGTTAGTATCTGGTTGGTAGGGAGTGGCAGGAGGGAGAGCTCAGTGTAGAATTTCTAGTATCTGGTTGTTAGGGAGCTGCTGGTAGGAGCTGTAAAGTGATACACACTCCTCTGGAGCTTCAAGGGTTAAGAGTATCAATTGGTGTGAGCAATGTTTGAGTTTGTGTGGTCCTGCTTCCAACTGTAATTTCTGCCCTCATGATAATGACATCCAGGACTGATTTCAAGATAATATATCTTGAATCAGTGGAAAAATTCATGTGGGCCATTTGGAATTTCTGGCCATAGTAAGGGAGGTGGATGTTATTAAGAGGTGTTTTTATCTGTAATGGTTGGGTTATGCATTTGGTGCATCCTGCAGCCAAATCTCCTGTGACCTCCCATCTACTCATTTTGCGTAGTTTGGTACAAGAGGTTGTATTTTTCCCTTTGAAATTAAAATGGAATTACTGCTCCTTCAATGCAAAGCAGTACTTGAAGAAAGCTGTAAGTCTTAATAGGCCAATGGTCCACTGATTCCTTTGTGCCAAGTTAATTAAAAGCTCAAGGACCCAAGTATGGCGTTTGTGAGTAGCCTGGATTACATGTGCATCTGAAAAGATTTATTGTTCTGGGGACGGATAATGGAATGTACACAAAGGAACACATTCCTGCACAGAGTACTGGCCTTTGTCTTCTCGTAACATCTGAGCTACAACTGGATTTACTGTGTTGATTTTATTGACCCCTTTTAGTACCGGATTAACTCTGGAAACAGGAGCCAGCACTGGTGTCTTAAAGGGATAGCAATGTTTCATAATAAAAGCAGCTCTAAATAATCATCATAGGATTTGGACCTTGGAGAGTGTTATTTCAATTCTGTCAGAGTTGTAGTTCAAGAGTAATTCAATGACAAAGTGTCCCCCTCCCGCCCCTTTTACTGATGTCACACTGTTCATCCAGAGCAGAAGGGAGATGCCCAGGTAGACTGCAGAAAGGGACAATCTTCAATTAAGATAAGGGAAAAACCTGAAAAACTTGTCAAGGGGGGCAGGGCTTTCATTGTTCTCATAGGAAGAAGATTGTCCCCTTCTGTTATCTGTCTGGTCTATAGACTGCATTCCACATCTGAGAAGAAAATGAAGGTTTGAGAGATAGGACTTATATCGTTCATGTTTTTTTAATGCCTACAAAATAAAATAAAGATAAAACGAAGTATTACTATCCCTTTAACTCACTGTAATGTCAGTTGGACAACTTAATAAGAATGAAAATAGTGTTTAACTCTTTGGATGTTAGAGATGTCCCCAGCACACTGCAGATATGCCTGTAGGGGTTAACCCTTTAAGTACCAAAGGCAATTGAGGACTGTAAGTTTATAATATGGTTGCTTCTAAGGTGGAAGCGATGACCCATATAAAAAAAAAAAATTCGGTAAAGCTGATTTATTATACAAGGTGAGCAAACTTTTATTATAGAATAGCAACACTTAATCAGACGCACATTAACTTGGCCATTTAACCTCTTGATTGCTAGTTCTCAAATGCATTTCAGGGCAATGTGATGGAGAGCTCTCAATCATTTAAAGGGATAGTAATACTTAACTTTTACTATGCAATATCTTGTAGCCCTTAAAGAAACAAATTAAATGCCCCCAGTGCCATCTCTCAAACCTTTATGGTTTGAGAGATATCTGCTTTCAAAGTTCCCTCCTCCCTGACGTCAGCGCTCTAGCTGACTGCAGGGGAATCCGGTCCCTGAACAAGCGACGGCTCTGCAGCAGAGCTGAGATCGCATTAATGACAAAAGAAATCCTTCACTGGAACGGTCTTCTACGGGTGCTTGGTTTGCAAGCACACATAGGAGACCGTTCCAGTGGAGGATTTATTTTTCATTAACGTGATCTCTGCTCTGCTGCAGAGCCGCCAGATGGTCCCAGGACCGGATTCCCCTGCAGTCAGCTAGAGCGCTGACGTCAAGGAGGAGGGAACTTTGAAAGTGGATATCTCTCAAACCATAAAGGTTTGAGAGATGGCACTGGGGGCATTTAATTTGTTTTTTAAGGGCTACAAGATATTCTGTATGGTTAAATGAAGTATTAATATCCATTTAAAGGCTTATGTATTAAAGTTAACCCATTCCTGTCCCTTTAAAGGACTGCACACTAAATTCCAAGTTGCTTTTATGTAAAAGAGTAGGTTGGTACATAGTAAATGTTCCTGTACCATGATTGTCTGCTAGTGCAGGGCTGGAAATAAACTGGGAGCCTGGACCCTTTAGGATGATACTGCTTCTAATTTTTATCTTTTTGTTTTGGGGGTGGGGATATTTTATTTACATCTAGGTATATTTAGATTTTTGACCACCTCTCTGTGCTAATGGGTTTGCTGTTGTCATGCATATTCGTGTATCAGATATAACTAATAAAATGTAATCAAGTTTGTAGTGACTTCCAGGATCTAACTTTAACCTGTCTATAGGTAGATGTGTTTGCAATGTATTGCAGGCTACCTGTGCATTGAATGGGCTAAACTCAGGGAGGCAAACCTGTGGCTCTCTAGCTCCTTTCATCTTCAGACAGCTGTTGGCCAGCTGGGGGTGATGGAAGCTGTAATCCAATAGCAGTTGGAGAGCCACTCATTGCCCACCCTGAGAGGCTGTATTTGCTGTCATGGGAACGGTGTGATGCATTGCTAACCAATCTGACTGTAACCAGGTTAAAGTTAAATCTGGGGTTTCACTATAAATGTGATCATTACCTTTTAGTAATATCTGCAACAATATGAACGACAATGGCAAAGCCTGTAACACAGGGATAGACAAAACTCAAAATAGTCTTTGGTGCCAGAGAGTTCTTAGCCAGGAAGAACTGAACATAAGATCTACTGAGCAGTTAGGAAGATTAACACAATCCAGCACCATGATTCCTTTGCGTTCTCTACTGGGTATTTAACCCGCTGAGTGCCAGAGCGGTGTTCAAAACAGGGCTTTGCAAAAGCTTTGGACACCTGTCTGGCATTAAAGGGGTTCAAATTGTTAAAATGTATTTATTTTGTATTATTTTTATTACTTTGCCATCACATTGGGGATCAGCGACTGTGTGGTAAAGGTTCCTCCACCAGGAGGCAGTATACTTTGAAACAATTGATTTTATACATATGGCCCTAAGCTGGACCAGTTCTGGGACCGACCATCTGCACCACAGGGAACAACTAATTTCCATTGATCTAAGTGGGGCTTTTAACCTCTTTAATGCTAGGGATCTCTAATGCATTGATTCTCAATGCTTTGGAGATCCCACTAGCATTCAGAAGTTAAAGGGGGACTACCACCCCGCAATAACTTAAGCTTGATTGATTGTTCATCTGGCGACTATCTGCTTAGTAGTGCTAGTCGCCATAAATATTACCCGGTTCTGCAGATATCGGCGTTTTACCGATGGTGACAGGAGGAGGAAGCACGGACGTCTCTTCACAGTGACGTCAGTGCGTCTGCGCTTTCAGTCCCTTTTGAGCCGGCCGGGAGTGCCAGAGGGGTATGCAACGCATTGCAAAGGGTTAAAAGCTGTATTTAAATAAATAGGAATGTTCATTTGATCCATATGAAGCAGTTGGTTTGCTTCAAAATTGCTATTCTCTTGAGTTTGTTGTATTTACTATACTGGGGAGAGACAATTTACCCGCTAATTAAGCCATATTTCAGCAAGTTATGTGTGGAAGAAAACTGGTCTAATTAGTTGTAGTTTGTGAATGTCTAGCACAGCTATGGACAACTTGTGGCTCCTCAGCTACTGCTGGGTTGCAAAACCATCATCCTCAATGGAAATTATAGTCTGGTAAATGGGTTCATTTTGTGGGGGGGGGGGGGGGGGGTGACAGGCAAACTGGGTGGTGGTTATAGTTAACTGCTTGAGGACCAGAGTGGTATGCAACACACTGGTGTTATACTGAAACTGTATTCATACCCATTCTCACCTCAGTGGGAGTATCCATCATAACAGGATATGCATATATATATTTTCATGCAAATCGGGTTCTATGGGCCATTAGGGAGTGACCAGTGGGTGGGATAGCAGTGTGGAATGTTGGTATCTGACTGGAGGGCCTGGTATTTGGGAGGAAGGACAGTGTAAGATACAGTATTAGTATCTGGCTGGCAGGTGGGTGGGAGAGGAGAATAGAATGTTAGTATCTGGCTGTCAGGTGGGCAGGAGAGCAGTGTGGAATATTAGTATCTGGCAGGTGGGAATGAGAGCAGTGTGGAATGTTAGTATCTGGCTGGCAGGTGGGAAGGAGAGCAATGTGGAATGTTGGTATCTGGCTGGCAGGTGGGAAGGAGAGCAGTGTGGAATGTTAGTATCTGGCTGGCAGGTGGGAAGGAGAGCAGTGTGGAATGTTGGTATCTGGCTGGCAGGTGGGAATGAGAGCAGTGTGGAATGTTAGTATCTGGCTGGCAGGTGGATGGGAGAGGAGAATAGAATGTTAGTATCTGGCTGGCAGGTGGGAAGGAGAGCAGTGTGGAATGTTAGTATCTGGCTGGCAGGTGGGAAGGAGAGCAGTGTGGAATGTTGGTATCTGGCTGGCAGGTGGGAAGGAGAGCAGTGTGGAATGTTGGTATCTGGCTGGCAGGTGGGAAGGAGAGCAGTGTGGAATGTTAGTATCTGGCTGGCAGGTGGGAAGGAGAGCAGTGTGGAATGTTAGTATCTGGCTGGCAGGTGGGAAGGAGAGCAGTGTGGAATGTTGGTATCTGGCTGGCAGGTGGGAAGGAGAGCAGTGTGGAATGTTAGTATCTGGCTGGCAGGTGGGAAGGAGAGCAGTGTGGAATGTTAGTATCTGGCTGGCAGGTGGATGGAAGAGGAGAATAGAATGTTAGTATCTGGCTGGCAGGTGGGAAGGAGAGCAGTGTGGAATGTTAGTATCTGGCTGGCAGGTGGATGGAAGAGGAGAATAGAATGTTAGTATCTGGCTGGCAGGTGGGAAGGAGAGCAGTGTGGAATGTTAGTATCTGGCTGGCAGGTGGGAAGGAGAGCAGTGTGGAATGTTGGTATCTGGCTGGCAGGTGGGAAGGAGAGCAGTGTGGAATGTTGGTATCTGGCTGGCAGGTGGGAAGGAGAGCAGTGTGGAATGTTAGTATCTGGCTGGCAGGTGGGAAGGAGAGCAGTGTGGAATGTTAGTATCTGGCTGGCAGGTGGGAAGGAGAGCAGTGTGGAATGTTAGTATCTCTCTAGCAGGTGGGTGGGAGAGCAGCGTGGTGGAATGTCCTCCTCCACCCACCTGCTAGTGAGATGGCATTGTAGAATTAGTATTTGGCTGGCAGGGAGCATCGGGTGAGAAGGAGAGCAGTGTGGAATGTTAGTATCTAGCTGGCTTCTCAGTCAGTACTGTTTAATTTGCATAAACTGACAAGTTAAATATGTTATTAACTAAAACAAAAAATGTTACTGAATAACATGTAGGCGATTTTGAAAGCTCTTCCAAAACCATCTAAACAGTTATGTGCTTCTTTTTAATGCAATTCTGATATGTGAATGTTTGTGCCAGTTTCCTCCTCAGAGCACTGCTACCCCTGAAGAACAGAAGGTGTTTGCTCTGTGGACATGTGGAGATGCCCATGACCAGGTAAAGTGACTTTTTCTCTCCAGATGTTGAACTACAACTCCCATAATCCCTAGCCAACATTTGGAAATAGCCATTGAAACACTGGATGATGGACCTTTTGAAAGTGTAATAAAATCTGTTCTTTTTAAACCTGGTGTGCTCGGCAGTCGCCCTGCAAATCAGTGAGGTACCTTTGTCCAGCATCAGCTGGAAAGCGACAGGTTTCTCACCATCACAATAAAATCTCCTGGATAAAGCCAAAAGTCAAAGATTAAGCTATTTATCAAGTAATTAATCCTTTTAGGGCTCTATGTTCAACACAATTCTGACGTAATTCTGGATAAACCCAACTGCACCATAGGGAACAAATTAAAAAAAAATCACATTGATTTAAATAACTTTTTACTCCTTGAATGCTAGTGAATTCTCCAGTGGATTCCTTTGTAATGTGCTGGAGACTTCCTGCCAGTAAGCTTCCTGTATGTGTGTTTCCAGAGATCCTTCCGTCATATACCTTGGAATGCAGGGATAGTGATCCAATGAAACACTGTCCTTGTGGCAGTCAGCGCACCCTATGCTGTATTTATTAGACTGGAGCCAAGACGTTTTCTGCTGCAAGTTTAGCTCACTGGAAACAGATTTTCAGGGAGCTCACTAAAAAGAACAAAAATATAGTCAATTCAGTACTGGCACTTTTACTATTCGGCAAGTGAATAATTGCAGAGTCAAAGTCAAGAAGGTTGTCTGTCACTTTAAAGGGAATCTATCACCCCTATACAAGTTAGCCTTAATAGTTAGATTATATAGCGACTATGTAAAACTGTATTAACTTCATTTTTTAAATCTGTGTTTGGCAGAAATTGAAGGAATAAATGGTGCCCTGCACCTACTTCCGGACAGACTGCGGGTACAGCTCTGTAACCGAAAGTCCGTCACTCTGTCTCCTCCCTCTATCCAGCCTTTTCTACATAAAAATAGCCTTACGGAGCTTATTCCTAACTTTTAATTGGCCCCACAAACCTTAAAATTTACAGTTTTTGATATTTTTCAACATTTTCTGAATATCTCATTTGCAAAGGCGCAACCACAGGGGGTGCAGCATCCCAGGGGATCCCATGTATCCCAGAGTCCAGTACATTCTAGTTGTGCCTCTGTGAAAATTATTTTTCTGATGGGAACCAAAAAAATGTTTTCTCCGAGGCCATCCAATGACACGTTACTCCTGTGCTGTGGGGCCTATACATTCAACTGGCTTTTCTTCTTTGCGTTTTCTTTAACCCCTTGAGCCCTCAGAGGGTTAACCGTTTGAGTACCAGACTGGGTACATAGCACATTGCTTTGCAATGAGTTGTACACTTTTCTGGCACTCAGAGGTTTAAAAACCTCCGACTAATGATGAAAAGCCAATTCCACTATAGAGAGTATGAAGGAAGAGCCATGAGCTGGATGGGGGTGTGAGCATATGACATCACAGGACTTGGAAATTGAGGGAGGAGGCTCTAACGAGCTTCTTTTGTTGGAACGGCAGCTGAGAAATGGATTTAAAGTGATAGTAATAGTTCGATTTAATGACATTTAATACTGTACATAGTAAAAATTGCGCCCATTCCGATCTCTCAAACCATTATGGTCTGAGAGATACAAGCTTACAAAGTTCCCCCCTTCCCTCCCCTTGCACTGACGTCACCGTCTAGCTCACAGAAGGAGATCCCAGTCCTCAGATCATCCTGCGGCTCTTCAGCAGAGCCTAAATAATGCTATTTAGAAAAATATACTTCATTTGAACGATCTACGTGCGCCTGGTTTGCAAGCACACGTTGTAGACTGTTCAAATAAGAGGACCGAGATCTCCTTCTGTAAGACAGAAAGCTGGGGAGAGAGGGGGGGACTTTGTAAGCTTACATCTCTCAAACCATAAAGGTTTGAGAGATCGGACTGGGTGCAATTAATTTATTTTTTTTACTATGTACAGTATTAAATGTCATTACATGGAACTATTACTATCGCTTTAATGTGTGTCTTTTTTTAAATAAGAGGAGGATAAAAATGCAGCGCTGTTTTGTTTTTTTTGTTTTTGTTTTCTTCTTCAACTTCCCCTTGCCTTTAACCCTTTGAGTGCCAGAGGGGGTAGAAATGCATTATGTATCCCTCTGGCACTCAGTGTTAACATTCCACAATACCTATCAGTTGTGTCCTAGGAGGCACTGCACTTTTGAATTGAAACAGTAACTGACGGAAATATGGGCTAAAGACACACACACACACACACACACACACACACACACACACACACACACACACACACACACACACACACACACACACACACACACACACACACACACACACACACACACACACACACACACACACACACACACACACACACACTGAGAGTCTCTCGTTGTCATGTATGTCCTGGGGTATAGATTTTCATACTTGGGAACTCTAAGGATTTGCTCCGGATAGTCTTGTTTTCCTCTGTGTACTCCACTGCACCAGATAATCAATGGGTTTTATCTCCCTCCTCCAGCTGGTAGGACCGGTCAATTCTTCTATTTAAGGTGACTCCACCCCCTCCTCAGTTTTTTTCGGTCATACCAGCTGGTGGAACGGGAGGCAGAGGCCTCCGTTACTATACTCAAAAAGAAGCCAGAAAAACGAATTAATAAAGATTGGAGCACTCCTTCCTCCACTAAGTTCACTGGTTTGGAGGCTCCAACATCTTCCCAACTTTTTCACAAACCTAATTGAGACACGGGGTTTGCTCCGATACAAACTTCATACCGGCACAAGGAATCTGATGAGCCCTCCTTCCCCCGCTAAGTTCTGCGAATAAAGGAAAGTAAAATTTTGGGGATCCGTCGCGTTCCCCGCTGCAGCCCCACACCAACAGGGAAGTCTGTGGCTGATCTGAAGCACTTCAACGCGGCATGCATTCCAGGCATGGAACGCACGCATTACAGAAAGTTGTAAGAACGAGAGGTGGATCTGGAGATCTCCAATGTACACCTCAGCAAAACCGAAAGTAGACTCGGAGTGTGTTCCAGGCACGGAACACAGACGGTTTAAATAGGCATATGAAGGAGCATATGGTAAGTATCTTACGTTTCTGGGGTCTGTTACATGCGGTCCCATTGACCTGGCTTATTTATTATTAGTATAAGAAGCTTGAGCAGGTCTTCATCTAAAACACCCGCTGCAAAAGAAAAGCCTAATGAAGGCTCTACTAAAGAAGAAAAAGCCCACAAACACAAAAATTGTCCGGCATGTGATAACAAAATGTTAGCATCAGATAATTCACGTTTGTGCCAGGAATGTGTCAAGAAACTTGCTGTCTCAGAAGTGCCTAATCAATTTCAGGAATTCATTACCTGGATGAAAGCCTCCATGCAGGAGACTTTTTCTTCAATGCAAGATGTCATTATCCCCAAAAAGAAGCCTAGACTAGATGGTCCTGGAGAAGGGACATCCAGCAGGACAACACAACAAGATGATGCATGCAGTTTACAGGAGTTGGATTCAGAATACTCATCAGAAGCAGAAGGTGGTGAGATCCTAGATGATGTAGGTTAATTTAGTGCTGAAAAAAATGGATAGATTCTTAAAAAACCTCAGGAAAACACAGTAGAGGAACAGAAAGAAATGGGTATCCTTGACACCGCTTTCTTAGGAAATAAGACCTCTGCATCATGTTTCCCTGTACATCATGATGTTTCTGATATTATCAGTTCTGAATGGAAAAGATCAGATAAAAGATCATCTACCACAAAAAGATTTGCATAGATGTATCTATTCGATGAAAATGATGTAAATACCTGGGTTACTCCACCTAGAGTAGATGCGGCTGTATCAAGATTAGCGCGTCACACTATTATTTCATTAGAAGACAGTGCATATAGCTCTCCAACCTGGAGGAAAAAATAGATTCATCAGTCTCCAGAAATAGATTACTTAAAGAGGTGGGATGCCTACCATTAAGGAAGCAAATAATTTTGTATGTGATGCATCTATGGATTCTCTCAGAGTGGTTGCAAAATCATCAGCTTTATCTATTTTAACTAGAAGAGCATTGTGGTTAAAGGTCGTGGGAAGCAGATGGATCATCTAAAAGCAAGCTCATGTCACTTCCTTTCTCAGGTGAGAAATTATTTGATGAACAGCTTGAAGACCTAATTAAAAAGATAACTGGAGGCAAAAGTACCTTCCTTCCGCAAGATAGACGACCCAGGACATCCACATCTAGGAATGCATCTTACAAATCAAGGAACTATTCCTTTCGTGACAACAACAAATTCCAGGTGAGACAAAGGGAACAGAGGCAAACATCATATAACCAGTCAAGAGGGGTATTCAAGAAAGACTTCCCCAGGACGAATCAATTCGGAAAAGAATTCTGAGAAGCAGCGAATCCTGTCTCCAGTACCTATAGGGTGTTGACTAACTCAATATCAAACAGCCTGGAGCACAGCAGGTGACTGGATACATCAGATACTGAAGAGTCTCGTTTTCCAGTGAACAAGAGGAAAGCAAAATTATTCTCACAGGAATTGACCAAAATGTTGCAGCAGTAGGTGATAGAACCTGTTCCAATATACCAAAAGTACCTTGGGATATATTCTATACTGTTTTCTTTTCCAAAACCTTCAGGGAATTACAGAACGATTTCAGATCTAAAATGGCTCAACAAGTTCCTAGTGAAAAAGCACTTCAGGATGGAAACAGTTTCATCAGTCATCAACCTACAGGACGCATACGATCATGTCCCACTAAGAGAAAGTCATCGCAGATTCCTTCACTTTGCAATAAAGGAACTACATTTCCAGTTCAAAATACTTCCATTTGGACTCAGAACAGCCTCAAGGGTCTTCACAAAATTACTAGCAGCAGCATTAGAAGACCTAGGGATAGAAGGCATATATATAATTCCTTACCTAGACGACTTATTGCTGATAGCTCCATCAGCCAACCTGGCAGAATGTCAGACCCTGCGAGTGGTAAGGCACCTTGCAGACCTAGGTTGGGTGATAACCCAATAAAAGAGTTCACTCATCCCATCTCAGAATATCAGATTCCTGGGGATGTCCGTAGACACCTCAGCATCAACAGTCATCCTGACAGAAAACAGGATAAGAACCATTCAGCAGACAATCAAGAAATTTCTAACCAAGAAGATTCATTCAGCCCAAACAATAATGAAATGTTTGGGAAACATGGCATCAGAAGTACAAGTGGTTCCCTGGTTGAGGTTTCATATGAGACCCATACAGAACCTATTTCTAAGGTCATGGAACAAGGATTACAGCAATCCTTTTCAAAAAATACCCATTCCCAGGCATGTCATGAAGGAAATGACATGGTGGACGAAGAAAGAAAACCTTACAAAAGGAAATTCCCTTCTAGATCACGAATGGGCTATTCTTATGACAGACATCAGCTCAACAGGCTGGGCAGGAGTCTGGGGCACACAGACAATGCAAGGCACCTGGTCAGCGCAAAAAAGAAAATGCACATCGATGTACTGGAAATAAGAGCAGTAACAAACACCCTAAAGCACTTCCAGGACAACTTAAGAAGGAAAGCGGTACACATAAGATCCGACAACAGCACCACTGTTATATACATAAAAAACCAGGGAGGAACCCGGAGCAGAGCCCTAAACGGGGAAGTAGAGCCCATACTCAGGTGGGCAGAAAAGAATCTACTCATGATCACAGCCTCCCACATATCGTGCATACAAAATGTAGAAGCAGACTTTCTCAGCAGAAAGGCAATAGATCCTGGAGAATGGAGTCTAAACCAATAAATTTACCTTCAAATAGTTGCCCTCTGGGGGAACCCAGAAATAGATCTGATGGCAACCCACAACAACACAAAGTGCAGAAAGTTCTTTGCCAGATGGCAGAACCCAGCATCCCAGGGGCAGGATGAGCTGAAGCATTTCTGGAGTTTCTCGCTGGGGTACATCTTCCCTCCCATCCCTCTTATACCGGAGGTACTGAAGAACGCGCGCAAGGACAGAGCAGAAGTCATTCTAATTGCTCCAAGGTGGCCCAGGAGGAGTTGGTTTTCCAACCTAGTAACAATGTTGGTCCTATCTCCTTGGATCCTGCAAGACAGGAAAGATCTATTGGTTCAGGGGCCCTCTAGTTCACCCAAATCCAGGTCTCTTCCATCTAACATCTTGGAGGCTGAGCAGAAATATCTGAAGGAGAGAGGTGTTTCTGACTCCGTCATAACAACTATTATGGCAGGAAGGAAAGTGTGCACCACTATAGTATACAACAGAGTATGGAAGACCTTCACTGAGCATAATATTTCAGCTCTATCTGCTATTATGGTGAGGCAACTTGCAGAAGATGAGTTAATAAAGAAATTTGTTAAGGCCATAGGAAAAGCCCGTCCTAGAATCAGAGAGGTCATTCCCCCTTAGGATCTTAACTTTGTACTCAATCAACTAGTAGATTCTACTCTTTTTGAATTCAAATTCATCACTTAACTTGGAAGACTGTATTCCTGACAGCTATATCTTCAGCAAAACGGGTCCGTGAAATACAAGCCCTATCCTGTCAACCTCCTTATCTTACTTTTCATCAAGATAAAATAGTATTAAGGATGAAACCAAACTTTAGAGGAAAAGTAATCTCTGAATTGCATTTAAATCAAGAAATTAACCTTCCCTCATTGTATGCCAGTCCCCTCTGGCCCAAAAGAAGAACGGCTTCACTCATTAAATCTAGTCAGATGTGTTTCATCATATCTGGAAAAAAGGATTTCAGAAAATCAGCCTCTTTGTTCATTCATTACCAGGGCAAGTCAAAAGGATCAGCAGCTTCCAAAGTTCAGTTGCCAGATGGATCATGCAATGCATAAAGGCATCATACCTGGAGGCCAAACTAGATCCTCCTGTACAAATTAAAGCTCACTCAACCAGAGCAATGTCTACTTCTTGGGCACACAAAGCCAATGCATCGCCTGAGGAGATCTGTAAAGCGGCTACGTGGTCATAAACATCGACCTTCATAAAGCACTATAAGCTAGACGTTGCTGCATCAGCAGACATAAAATTTGGAAGGTAGGTCCTGGAAGCAGTCATTCCAACGTACCTGGCTAGGAAGTATTTGTTTCAATTTCCTTCACCTCTGTGTTAAAAATGTAATGCTATAGCTTTGCACTCTATATCACTAAGTTTGTTATATGGTAGCATGTGGTATTACCCACCCAGTATATTGCTTGGGAACTTCCCATTGATTATCTGGTGCCGTGGGGTACACAGAGGAAAGGATGACATTTTCTTACTGTTATTTCCTTTTCCTCTGTGTATCTCCACGGCACACCCACCCTTAATGATATCTCATTATATGTTCACAGCTCAGCTACAAAGAAAACTGAGGAGGAGGGGGTGGAGTCACCTTACATAGAAGAACTGACCAGTCCTACCAGCTGGAGGAGGGAGATAAAGCCCTTTGATTATCTGGTGCCGTGGAGATACACAGAGGAAAAGGAAATATCAGTAAGGAAATGTCATCCTTTTAGAGTTAATTACCGGTTCACCAGGTACAGAGGCTGATTCTGTGGCAGCGGTGTTTCTTCTGAAACTCTGCCCACTTCTTCTCCTGAGCCTTGCCCTGTTCTGTCCACTTCTTCTTCCCACCCTGTTCCTCCCTCTTCCCATCCAGTTCTGCCCACTTCCAGCCCATTTTGACACAATAACAGTATCTCCCACCCACCCAATTAAGCAAAACACTCTTTATGATGCGAATCGCGTCATTTATATGCCACTTGTTGACAGCACATGGGCCCTCTCCTAGGGCTCAAGGGGAGAAAGTTCCCAGGTATGTAGATATTACCTAGTTTGATGTTTAACCCTTTGGATGCCAGAAGGGTACGCAACAAATTGCTCTGCATGGTTTTCCCTGCTGCATTAATGGGTACCCCCACTGATGAGATGCTTTATGCAAAGGTCATTACAGTTCAGTCTGTCAGGAAGAAGTGCTGTCACTTCTGTGGAGAGTTGTAGTCTAAAGTGTCTCTCTCTTGGAAAAATGTACATCTGGTGCTGCTGTTTCTAAACCTTTAACCTTTAATTAAGGGGGAAAAAGACAGTTGAAACAGTAATAATGTTTCAGCAGCAGTTTATATCCCTCCTGGTTTTTTGTGGGTTTTTTTTGTTTTGTTTTGTTAACCCCCATAATAAAACTCCACTGCTCCTTTTAGCTCTGCTGTATAGTCTTCCATTTGACCTCTGTAGTGTCCAGGCAGAGAAATATGTGGATGCATGTATTTCAGAAGGAAATCGCTGATGTGTCCTTCATCTGTTTTTTTAGCTGCGGCAATCACTGCTGGAGCTCTTTGTTAAAGGACACCGCCTGCGCAGGAACATGATCCAGACAAAGCTGAGCCAGGAGTTTGGAGATGGGCTTGGTAAACAGCAGGTGGACAAGGTGTTAAAGGTAGGACATACAAGGGAATTATAAACTGCTTTGTAAACACTGTTCTGACAAGTAGATTAATTGGCTTAGCAGCTCAGTGATGTGTGTGTTTACCAGTCTTCATTCTGCTGATAAGAGCTGCGGTACGCTGCAGTGCCTGGCTGCCCAGACCGTGTAATGCATTGGTGCCGCACCACACAGAGATTTGGGGGCATATGTGAAAGATGAAAGTGCAGCAGTTCTTTGGTAAAAAGACTACCAACTTTATATGCATGACTTATTGCATGGAAGGGTGGAAAACCTGCAGACCTCCAGCTGTTTTAAGACTAAAGTTCACATCATCTGCTGGACAAAAACCACCTTATTATGATGGTATTTGTAATATGATGGCTGTAGGATTCTCACCCTGTACGGTATAGCATGTGATTCAGCATTCTTGGTAAAGAACTGTGGTAAATAATCCTCTGTTTTAGTCTGGTCACTGGGTCTGATGGTCCGAAGGTCGTTCTTTGACAAACCAACTGTGCCATAGGGTAGAAATAGAGTCCCTTTGATTTAAATTGCCTTTTTTGAAAAAAAAAAAAAAAAAAAAAAAAAGTTTTATTAATTTTACAGAATGGACATGTACAGACAAAGTCGTGTAAGATGACCGTGGCTGTAGTGCATATAAACAGGAGGGCAAAGGCTATACATTTTAAAATTTATAAGCGTACAGATCTAATACATTGGGAGCTCAAGAGCCACAGAGAATACAAAGGATATCCTTACAGTGGTATAGCTCAGCATTTCAGCAACCTAATTGCGAGATATCCAAATAGTGGACATTTTGATATAAATAGGTGTGAATAAGCATGCCAAACAAACTAATAAAAACCAAAACATCCCCCACCCCTTTCCAGTCCGTGCGCTTCAGTAGTCTCCCCCCCCCCCCCCTTCAATAAAGACGCTCATAATGGAAAGCTAAATCCCAGGCTTTAAAGTAGTTAACAAAACCTACCATGTGGGCAGTGTCATATACACTCTCTCACTCTCACCGTATCCTCACTCCCACCGTATCCTCACTCTCTCCATATACGCACTCACACTCGCCATATACATGCACTCACACTCGCCATATACATGCACTCACACTCGCCATATACACGCACTCACACTCGCCATATACACGCACTCACACTCGCCATATACACGCACTCACACTCGCCATATACACGCACTCACACTCGCCATATACACGCACTCACACTCGCCATATACACGCACTCACACTCGCCATATACACGCACTCACACTCGCCATATACACGCACTCACTCTCGCCATATTCGCACTCACTCTCGCCATATTCGCACGCACTCTCGCCATATTCGCACGCACTCTCGCCATATTCACACACTCTCACCATATACACACACTCACCTGTCCCCCCTCATATACCCTGGCCCGATCTCACCTTGTTGCGGATTTCCTCAGCGGCCATCCAGGAGGTGTATCTGGGACTGATGGGCCCTGGCCAAGGCCTTAATAAAGGGGTCCCACAAAGCAATATTTAATGGACTTTTAACCCTTTGAGTGCTAGAGAGATCTCCAATGCATTGTTTCCCTAGCATTTAAAGAGAGAACCCATTTAATGCCAAAGAGGTATCGTGTTGGATACCTCTCTGGCACCTCAAAGGTTGAAAGGCCAATTTGTATCAGTGGAATTAAAGCTGAGATTAAGGTGCGGTAAAGTTTTACTATGAACATAAATCTGCTGATTTACTGCTGGGTAAAAGAGTGGTACTGACACTACTGTCAGGTGATCGTCACAGGCTGTTACAGCTCAAACCGTTTATAATCAAACTGCTGGCAACATCGCAGCAGTTTGTGTTCAGAGTGCAGTTTTTTTTCTCTCTGTAGGAGCGCTTGAGTTAGACCTGAGCTCGCCATAGAAATTGATAGTAACAGTGACATCTGATGGCCAAACTGAAAACAGCAAGTTATTTGAAAAGAAAAAAAAATTGAGCTACATAGTACTGAATCTCTCCCAGGCAGCTGGCTGTCCTTATTTTACTTAGTATGGAAGGTCATACAATATATGTAAAATCACATATAAATCTGTTTTGTGTTTTTTTTTTGGGGGGGGCAAGTGCCACTTTATAGCAAATTGTAATCTGTATGGTGCAAGGACCTCCTATCATAATGTATGCTCACCTAGTGTTCCCCTTATATAATTGTCTGCGTAACCACTTAATTTCCTCACTTATTGTATCCACTCTATACTAAATGTAAAGTGCCAGGGTGCCAAGTACATCTGTTGGTGCTATATAAATAAAAATATACATGCATACATATGTTTTTTTTTTTAACCCCTTAAGGACCCTTGACGGTCATAGTACGTCAAGGGTCGATCTGACTGAACGATCCATGACATACTATGACCGTCATGGAGTTCCAGGCTCCCCCCGCGGCTGCACGCCGTTCGGGGAGTCCGGAACCAGAAAAAAAAAATGCTCTGTGGTTGTTCAGTCTCGTCGCTGCAACGATCGGCCGGTCGTTAAGGGGTTAATGAGATTTCAGATGCATCTGTAAGTATTAGTCTTTCTTATTTTAAACAATTGTTTGTGATATTTAACTTTGTCAATTAGTATGTGGTAGACATGACTGCTAGATTAGAGCTAACATCCCATACTGAACTACATGCTATATTACCTCATTTGCATTAACGTAAATAAGTAACCATATCAAACTACTGTTTGTAACAAAGAGGTAATACTTTTGTTTCAAAATGACCATTCCACTTTAAAAGGATAGTAATGTTTCAAAATAAAAGCAGCTCCAATTGATCTTCATAGTATTTGGGCCATGGAGAGTGTTATTTCAATACTGTCAGAGCTGTAGTTCAAGAGTAACTGAATGATAAAGTATCCCCCTCCCACCCCTTTTACCTAGTGTAATCCACCTCCCCTCAGATGTGGAATCTGGTGTCTTGACCGGACAGACCACAGCAAGGGACAATCTTTTTACTGTGAACATAAGGAAAACCCTGCCCCCTTGACAGATTTTTCAGGTTTTTCCTTATGCTCACTGAAGATTGTCCCTCTCTGAGATCTATCCAGACAGTCTTGTTGCTCTGAGGTGAGCAGTGTTACATCAGTAAAAGGGGAGCGAGGGGGATACTTTATCATTCAATTACTCTTGAACTACAACTCTGACAGAATTGAAAGAACACTCTCCATGGTTCAAATACTATGAAGATTAATTGGAGCTGCTTTTATTGTGAAACATTATTATCCCTTTATTGAAACATGACCATTCATTTTAACAGTCACTCTGAGTTAATAGGGTTTTAATTCTCTTTTTTTGTTCCCCTTAGGACTGCTGTGTGTGTTATGGTGGAATGTGGTATCTTAAAGGAACAGTTCAGTCCTGATAATAGGGGAGATCTGGCAGCCTATCAAGATCAGTGACCTGGCCACAGACTGGGACTGGTATATCTTCAGGATTCTGCAGTGTTAGGCTTGTGCACCATCGCACAGAACTCGTACCAAGGGCACAGAACGCACATACACCTGCATGACCTTACAGAAGGCAAAGCGTTCCGAGGCAGAAAACTGCTCTATTTGGGATCTTTACATTTAATGTATTTTTGGCTTTTAATTTTTTTTTTTTTTTTGTATCTCCAATAAAAAAAAAAGTCATACCCAGCAGGAGAGAAGATGGGTGAATGGCGGATTTACAGATAGTGACATTAATATAATTTTTGTGTTTTTCCTGGTGCAGAATTCCATCTCCCCAGTGGGTACAAGGATATACATGTTACCATAACCAGAGTCACTTTGCCTGGACGCAACCATTGTCCGTTTAAACGATTAATTTCCTTCCAATGTTAACTGTCTTCAGGCCAAATGTTTAATGGCAAATGTGGAGCAGTTCTAGGGAAAGGCAAGTGCACCTTGTGGATTAAATAAAAATTCCCATTTAGTTAAAGGGATAGTATTCAAGGAGTAAAAAACCAATTTAAAGGGATAGTAATACTTTAAATAAACTTGAATCAATCTTGTAACCCTTAAAAATACAAATTCAATGAGTGCTGCGGCATCTCTCAAACCTGTATGGTTTGAGAGATAGCCGCTTTCAAAGTTCCTACTGCCCTAACATCAGCGTTGTAGCTGACTGCAGGGGAATCTGGTCCCGGGACCAGCAGAGGCTCTGCAGCAGAGCCGAGGTCGCGGATAGAAACAGAAATCCTTCACTGAAATGTCTTCTACCAGTGAAGGATTTCTGTATCTATAACGCGATCTCAGCTTTGCTGCAGAGCCTCCACCAGTCCCGGGACCAGATTCCCCTGCAGTCAGCTAGAACGCTGACGTCCGGGCAGTGGGAACTTTGAAAGAGGCTATCTCTCGAACCATACAGGTTTAAGACATGCCGCAGCGCTCATTGAATTTGTATTTTTAAGGGTTATAATATTGATTCAAGTTTATTTAAAGTATTACTATCCCTTTAAATTGGGTTTTTTACTCCTTGAATACTAGAAGTCTCCAGCGCATTGTGAAGAATTCAAGGCGATTAAAGCTGCATTATAATCTCTGGAATTCGCTCCCTTGGTGCAATTGGATTCTCACCGAGTTGCTCCACGTTATTTCTGTCCATTTGTGGCCCTTTCTGTGTTATCCCACGGTGTCATTTGCTTTATCATCTGGCTCTCAGACGGTTAAACCTCTCTGCATGATTCTTCAGCTAAAGAAAACCTTTGAGCAGTTTATATGTAATCATTTGAGCGCCAGAAGAGAGGCCTACTCTAATCTCACTGACACTCAGTGTAAATATATAATTATTTATTTGATTAATTAACCCTTTGAGCGCCAGAGAGGTATAAAATGTATTGCTTTGTCCAATGCATTCCGTACCTCCCTGGTACTCAGAGGGTTAAAATGGTCACCACTGTACAGATTTTAAAAATTACTTTGTGTTCATTTACCGTTATCATGGCTCCCCATTGTTATCCTTTCCCTTAAAGGGATAGTATTGGTTAATTTTAACTTTGTTTAATATTGTAGGTGTTAAATTAAATTGATATAAGTCCAGTCTCTCAAACCTTTATGGTTTGAGATGTATAACTGGTTAAACTTCCCCCTCCAAACCATTTCAGAGAAGTCTGCCTTCTAGCTGCCAGCAGCAGATTCTGGTCCCGGGACCGGCCGGCAGCTCATCAGCAGAGCCGAAATAATGCGATCTAGAAATAAATACTTCAGTGGAACGGTCTACAAAGTGTTCCTAGTTTGCAAGCACACTTTGTAGACCATTCAGCTTAAGTACTTATTTCTAGATAGTGCTATTTCGGCTCTAATGAAGAGCTGCCGGCCTGTCAAATGACCAGAATCAGCTGCTGGCAGCTTAGAGTGTTGACTTCTCTGAAATGGCCTGGAGGGGGAGCCAGTTATATATCTCAAATCATAAAGGTTTGAACGACTGGACTTATATCCGTTTAATTCTTTTTTTTTTTTTTTTTTTATACCTACAATATTAAACAAAGTTAAAATTAAACATAACTCTCCATTTAAAGAGAGCTAAGGACTAATTCTTCCTAATAATATACCCCTGCATTTTACAGTATTATGGCCAGAAAAGCCTAATGACCACTGTGAATTTGCCCATGTGCCTTGGTTCAAGAGGTAACTTCTTCAGTTAGTCCTGAATGTCATGTCCTATCGATGGGGGCGGACACGAGCGTTGCTGGAAATTTTTTCAAACTGATAGGCAGAAGGCATGAACCTGGTTAACCATTTAAGGACCAGAGGAGTGCACAATGCAATGAGTTGCATCCCCATCTAATCTTTAATCCCTTAGTGACCGGCCGCGCACGCACGCGGCCGGCACTTAATGCCCTCCAAACTTTTTTTTTTTTCATTCCTTAAAATGACTTCCGTACGTCCTCTGTCCACCTGGTACATCCGCTTGGGACGTACATGTACGTCGTCGGGTGGTAAGGGTTTAAAGGGTGAAGATTACTGAGCAGAGTCTGTGGTCCTTCTAGAAAGTGTCTTCTTTCCACGACACCATCATCACTCATTCCTGGACGTTATCTTATGAATAAAGGCACAAGGGATCATTCCTCAAGGCCTTTATGATTTTTCTGGCCATTGTAGGGTAAATTGGGTAATTATGAAGATCTTTTAGTCCTCCTTTAACCCTCTGAGTTTCAGAGGTTTATGCAACACATTGCAAAGTAATGCATTGCATACCCCTCTGGCTCTGAGGATTTCCCTGCTTGAACACAGGGGGCTCAGTCAAAATGAATGAGTCGCTGAAACACACCTGGGCTTAATCAGTTATCCTTAACCCTATGAGTGCCAGAGAGATATCTAATGCATTGCAGCACTATGCATTGGATAACTTTCTGGCACTCAAAGGGTTAAGTTCTGGCTTGTTTGCTGCACTTGAGGACCAAACTTTGACACTTCTGTGGTAGGGTTTACCATACTTCTGACGTTTATGTTGATCAGCAGCCATATTGAAGATTAATTTTGTGTCATGAACTTTGAGCCTTCTCAAGCAAAGCTGGATTTAAAGAAGCAGTAAACTGTTTGGTATTTTGATAGTACTTTTCCTGCAGAGTAAAATAAGGTTACTCCCACTGCTGTGAGAGGCTTCATTCAAAAGTTATTACAGATTAAATGTTATCTTTGTGGTTAGCAGCAGTGCCAGCAGCAGTCTAATAGGCAGTTTGGATTTTTGAATGTTGAGTCACTGATTACAGCTCTCCATGGTGAGTCATAGGAACAGCACCACCTATAGTTAAATATACAATTTTGAACTGTAATAACATTTGACTGAAAACTCTCAGCAGTGGGAGAATCCTTGCTCTACTCAGCATGAACAGCCCTATAAACATTTATTTTTTTCATTACAAATGCACCGCTGATCTGGGACGCAAAGGTTCCTAACCAGCAAGCCCCCACCCATTAACCCTTTGAGTGCCAGAGTGGTACTGAATGCATTGCTTTGCAATGCATTCTGTACCACTCTGGCACTCAAATGGTTAAAACTGTCATTTGGACAATTGGAGTGGCCTTAACCTCTTGCATGCTGGAGGCATCCCTAATTCATTGCTTCTCATCTAAGGTGTTTGTAGCCCTCAGTTTGTTGTAATGAGCAGATTTATATTTGGGGTGCCTTGGTCCCTAAAGCAGTTCATTATATCAACATGTAGGGCCACAGGCTGTATTGTTGTAGTAGTATACAATCCAGCAGTATCGTAATAAGGGCTGTAAATTAATTCTCCACTTGCAGCTTCTAAACGAGGTATTTCTGTTGGAGTATGAGTTCATACTAGCAAAATTTGTGTTTTTTGAAGAAAAAAAAAAAAAATTCCCATTCAACATTTACAGTCCCAAACAATAAGGGTCAACGTAATGGACCAGTGCCTTCAAGGGGAAAAATTGAGATAAGTTCAGTAGTATGTTAAATGAACACTTATGCCTAGAAAATGGACTGGGGTTATGTAAATTTAACTCTGAGTGCCAGAGGGGTACGCAACGAATTGCAATGGGTTGCTTACTCCTGGCACCCAAACAGTTGAATACACTGAACTTTAGGCTATAATCTGTAAAAATTCTGTTTTCCGAGGCCCAAAATTTAGTTTTAGATATAACCCACTAGTTGAAAAGACCATTTACGCGGGCCAAAGTGCCACCCAGCAACCGGACGAATCCTGTCTTGTCAGTGGCCTCGCTGCAGTCATGCGCAGTACTGATTGACTGAATGCGCTGCGGCTGATATGGAGTAGGGAGCTCAGAATTCAGACTTTAGTCCTCTCTGCGCACCTTTCTGGGACCCAATCGGTCCAAAGAAGGTGCACAGAGAGGACTACGGTCTGAATTTCGGAGCACCCTGCTCCATATCAGCTGTGGTGCAGGCAGTCTCTACTGCACATGACTGCAGCGCGAGCAGCCATCTCTACTGCACATGACTGTTTCTGACAAACATCCTTAGTGAATTATTATACAGGATGGGAGTTTCCGTTGGTCCACTACCATAAACAGTCTTCATAGGTGTCCAAGAAGTGTTCTATTGTCCGTTACAGGCCTGAGATAAGGTATCTTGCTTTTTGAATGAAAAAGCAGTGAATATTAAATTCTGTTCTTCCGCTGCCTTGGCTTTTAACTCTGATAACAACAAAGCAAGTTTAAATAAATGGTATCAGTCTACATGTGAATAAAAAAAAAATTGATTAGCTTTTATGGATTTAATATAATTTTCGCAGATGCTAGCTGTATGTATTTAAAGGTATATCTGCAAATTACAGATATTTTTTGTTCTCATCTTAGTCACAAAAAGATTAGTCCACCTGCTTGTGTTGGAAAGTCTTTGCTCTCAGCCAAGTTGCAGCATGGTGATTTCCATAAGTTGAAGATTGCCCATGTAAACAACACTATAGAAGGCAAACTGAGTGATTAGTGCAACTTTTATGAATGCTACTCTAGTGTTGCTTGTGTGAACTTATCCAGAAAATGCCAAACTTACCGGACAGGGAAAGCAATGCAACTTGAATCCAGCAATTGACTATTAGAAAGGACAATAATCGTGGCCAAATCAGGCTATAAATCTGCGGTCAGTTGTCTAGAACTGTGCTTGTTAGTTGGAAAGTATCAATTAAAGTTTACACTAATCAGATCTCACTGTAAATGACACAGATATGAACTGTGGACAAAGTACAAACTTGGTTATTTATGGAACAGATATTGATTTGCAAGTATTTTTATAAACCATTAATGAAAGGACCTGGAAAAATAACACTTTGGACAGAATGTAATTAAAATGAACTGATAGCCAGGTAAGGTGCAGTGTATTATTTCTTCCTGTGTTCGCCTGGGTGCTGAGTGAGAACAGATGACTTGTAATTTTCCATTTGGATAATGTATATGAATGACAGCTTACACACAATCTCACACACAAACACAATCACAAACGCACACAATTTGGGTTAGCCGTGTTAGTCCAGTGGTGTAGAGGTCAAATGAATGAGTATTCCAGTATGTAATACCTTTTTTTATTGGACTAAAGCTAAATTTTATGAAGACAAGCTTTCAGGAGATAATCTCTCTTTCTCAAGTCTAAAGCATACCTCAGACTTGAGAAAGGGAGTTTCTTTTGAAAGCTTGTCTTCATAAAATGTAATGTTAGTCAAAAAAAAATGTATTATGTACTGAAATACTCATTCATTTGATAAATATATATAGATATAGATCGTTATAAATAATATAGTGTGTGTGTGTGTGTGTGTTTATATTGATTTGGTAATTTTCTAGTAAGTCGCTACTAATCCCCCCTCTGGAAGTAGTAGCATTATAAATATACATCTCTCCGTGCACAGTTTCCCCTTGGGCTTCTCTTCCCCAGATGTGATGCAGTAAACATAAGAGAGCCAATTGATTCCTATTGGTTACTTTTATATCAAACGTACCTCTACAATATGAATGAAGCTGCCACAGCCACCTTCTCCTGCAGGAATGGGGAAGAAGCTGTATGTTTATAATTCTGCTTCTGCAGTAGGTGGAACTGGCATCAATTAAAGGAGCACTAATACCCAAAAATGATCTGGGGTAATTTACTGATGTTAGCATCAGTTAAGCCTAAAATCTGGTCTTATACATATCCTGTGGGCTCCAATTAACATTAAGCAATTGTTTTAGGTGTTTGAAGTACTAGTGTTTTATTGTCTACTAGTTTAAAAGCCTGTATACACAGGCCAACACTGGCGATGCTGCACTCATGCGCAGTACAGACTGCCCACGTTGCAGCTGATATGGAGCAGGGCGCTCCATATCAGCGAAGGTGTGCAGAGAGGACGCCGGTGTCAATTAGGATCGCCCCACTCTGTATCAGCCACGGAGTGGGCAGTCTGTACTGCAAATGACAGCAGAGTGTGCAGCCGTCTCTACTGTGCCTGACGGCTTCTGACAAACTTAGCAAATTATAATATAGGATAACTGAGTGATTAGAAGAGCAGTGGGTCCTAATCTCTAATTCTCTTATGTGCAGTATGGAACACATGAACCTTAAGGTTGAGTCCCTCCTCCAGGAGGGGGCAGGGCACATCACAAAAGACAAGGTCTACTGGGTGGAGAGCCACATGTTGCTGGGCAACAAGCAAGGGAGAAGACAACAGTTGCCATAATCCCCCGGTTCCTGGGCAACAAGCAAGGGAGAAGACGAGTCGCCATAATACCCTGGTTCCTGGGCTTTCTTCAATCGGCTGGCACATTTACTGGTGGCCATCTTCTATCTTGCTTATCCTACGCAGAGGCTGACTCTTCTGCTCGCTCCTCAGTTTGCATACCAGATACATTTTTATGTCTTTCTGCTTTAAACTGGAAATATTTTAAATTAATTTTTAGACGCTTTCTCCTGGACATGTCTGAATGTATGGGGCATATGGGGAAAGCAAAGCTTAAGGATTCAGGGGCTTCCCTTACTCAATGTTCCCCATGTCATACCTAAGCTTCCAAGGGAATAATTTGGCTCTCTCTCTCACCTTCTTGTACTGTTGCCCCTACTACTCCACCATGGCCCTCCAGCACTGAAAAAGAAACGGCTTGGGGAAAAAAAAATGCTACTATCCTCAGTGGCAGCTAGCCTTTCTTCAATACGGGGGGTATCCATTTCTTGAACTCATTGCTCACTTTTAAACAAGTAGAATCTGTGCTCAGTGGTCACGCTCAGGTAATTGGAGTATCCTCTGAGGAGGAATGGGCTTAGGGGATGATGAAAATATGGACTCTTCTGCCTTCTATGCAGAGTCCTATGAGGCTGACCCTGTTCCCGCTGTTGATGGGTTCATCAGAGCAGCATTGGTGACCCTTCAGGTCTCTGAGGCTGTAGATGAGGTGGTGTACCTCTCCGGATATTTTCCAGAGACTCCCATGTCTTTCCCAGAATAACACTCTTTATCAGATCCTTCTGGATGAATGGAACACTCCAGATAAGAGACTTTTCCTTAAAGGGATAGTAATGTTTCGCAAAAAAAGCCGCTTCGATTAATATTCATAGTATTTGGGCCACGGAGAATGTAATTTCAATACTGTCAGAGTTGTAATTCAAGAGTAATTGAATGTTAAAGTGTCCCCCTCCTGTCCCTTTTACCTAGTGTAAGACACCTCCCCTCAGATGTGGAATCTAGTCCTGGGACCAGACAGATTACAGCAAGGGACTATCTTCTTACTGTGAGCATCAGGAAAACCCTGCCTTGCTTGACAGGTTTTTCTCCTTATGCTCACTGGAGATTGTGTCTCTCTGTGATCCATCCGGACAGTCTTTCTGCTCTGGGTTGAGCAGTGTTACATCAGGAAAAGGGGTGGGAGGGGGATACTTTATCATTCAATTACTCTTGAACTACAGCTCTGACAGTATTGAAATAACACTCTCCATGGCCCAAATACCGTGAAGATTAATCAGAGCTACTTTTTTGTGAAACAATGCTTTCTTTTTAATAATTTCTTCTCTAACCTATAGGGCTTCTGCCCCTTTTGTCCCCCCCCCATGGTGCGCATGGCGAAGAAACCTTTAGTTCCCCTGGGGGTGGAAGTGCTGAGGCCTATTTTTGCCTCTGCCTGGGTCAATAGGGATATTGCTGTGTGGGAGAACAACTATCTGATGCTATGCATTCTGATGTTCCAATGGAGGACGTGCTGATTTTGGTGGCCGGCGTCATGACATTACTGAGATTCTATTAGATGCATCCAGATTTTCAGGGGAATCCTCGGCCTTTGCTGTTTCCGTGTGCCACGTCACGTGGCTCAATCATCTAAGAAATCACTGGTGTCTTATTGCCCTAGATTTACACCAAGAGGGACCTGCAGTGAGAGAGCATAGAGAGAGAAGTAAAGGAGGGCAGAAGCACACATCCCAGCCATCTCAAGTGTGCACATTCCAGGAGTCTTAAATGAGCTTGCAGACTGTCATCAAGACGTGGATCCAGGAAACTGGGAGCTTCATCCGGAGGCATTCTACCTGATAGGTCAACATAGGGCTGTCCCAGAGATAGACCTGACAATCTGCACATGGCCAAAGGACCCTCTGGCCTTTGTGATGGATGCCATACCCATTCCATGTAACTTTCACCTGTCCTATGTTTTCCCGTATTCCTCTCGTCCACAGGGTGATCTGGAAGATGACTAAAGAGCAAAGGATTTAACAAGTAAAAATCTCATTAAACAGTCAAAATGTGTCTATATAGGTGAGTGTACACATGTTACAAATGCAAGTTTTGGATTACAGATGCCAGCTGGAAACATCACAAAATTACGTAACATGGTTTCATTTATAGGTGTTGGTGTTTCTTTAATGATAAGCCCACCTTTACCATACAATTGCCAAAAATTCAGATAGATCTTGTTTTGCAATATATATTTTTCAAACTGTGTGCTTTTTTTTGTCTGTGCGAAGGAAACTAGCAATAAAATGTGTAAAAGCTATGTGAGTGTTCAGCTTGATTTTCTATGTAATATACTGTATAAATGTAATGTTTCTGGTATATTTGCTCCTATACATAGTGGGCAAATGACTTACCCAGTGATTGACTATACAGTTGTATGTACCAACAGGTGTAGAGCTGTAGCCAATCGGATACAAAAAAGTGTCTTCAGCTCTGACAAGTAATGCATTAGATTTCTCTACTGTACAAAGGGTTAACCCTGTGAGTGCCAGAGGGGTACTCAAAGCGTTAAAAGTACAAGTTGCTCTTATTTGCAATGGTTACACCATTATGGGTTTTACTGATCATGCAAACCACCTGCCCCATAGGGTTAAAATGAATCTTGTAGTTCATCAGCAATTGAATTAAAGGATCCCCCCTCCCGCCCCTTTTAGCCGCCTCCCATCCGTTGAGGATTCTGGTTGTGGGACCGGACGGATCGCAATGAGGGACAATATTCACTCAGTAAGTATAAGGAAAACCCTGTCTCTTGTGAGGAAGGAGGGCAGGGTTTTCCTTACGCTTACTAAAGATTGTCCCTCACTGCGGTCCATCTGAACAGGCTTGGAGAAGCAGAGTGACGCAGGGGTGGGAAGTTGATCATTTCTCATTCAATTGCTGCTGAACTACAAGACTGATAGTATTGAAATAAAGTACCACGTCGGACAAATAGCATGAAGAAGAATCTGAGCTCCATTTTGTTTGAGGCAGTACTATCCCTTTAATTCACCGTTAGCTATTTTAAGAATTCCCATAGCTCATAACTCGCTCATTGCCCGCCAGTTTGTTGTGCAGAGCACTGATGTCAGCACCTTACTCTGTACTCGTGGGAGTGTTTGCCTCTTTCCATAACATCCCATTGACGGCAGTTTCATTGACACTAGGCTTCTTTTTGGAGACAGGAGAAAAAGCTCACATGAACAGAGGGGCCCTGACATCACCCACCTGTGCAGTTATCTGATCTGTACAGCAAAGGCACAACAGGCAAGTTGTGAGCTATGGAAATTCTGTTTACACAGCTCTGAGGTCACTGCCAGTAAGTTAAAAGGGTCTTGTGCTGACCCCTTTAAGAGTTGGTCTGGTTCATGTGAACATGACACAGGGAGGTAGGAGTAACTGCTTGGAATCATCCAACAATGCAGAAAGCTATGATCTGACAGCAGAGCGGAAAGACCACTTTCCAACTTCCATTTACTCTTCTGAAATTCACACAGGCAATCTTGTTTAAAGGGGAAGTTTCACATGTAAAAAACATTTGGCAAAGTGCTTAAGTTATTTAAACTATATCAGGATTCAGGTTTTTTTTTCGTTTTTACTTTACTTATGTACTACTTAAGATATGCAGACAGAGGCGTAACTAGAAGCCTCCGGGCCCTGGTACAAGAAGTGCTACGGGCCACCTCCCAGCACATTGATCCCACTGACCACATTGACCCCCTCCACAATGCCCCCATCTCCTCCCTGGAGCTCCCACGCGGTCCTCTTAGTAATGCAAAGCGCTGGGAGATGATGTCATCTCCCAGCTCTCTGCATTACTAGAGCGCTGACGGGAGATTGCTGGCACTAGGCGGAGGGGTCGCAGGGGGAGGTCGGGCCCCTGGAGTGCACGGGCCCGGTCGCAGGTGTGACCCCTATAGTTACGCCACTGTATGCAGAGTTCATATTGGGCACCTCTGCATTCTGCTGCATGCTGTATCTTCGGTGCAGGACTTCCCACCTCTCTTCCCAGCGAGTGCGTTCACGCTTCCCTTCGTAGCGGTGTTTATCTGGTCTATCGTTACAGCAAGCTCCATTTATCATTACACTAAGCTCAGTATAATGGTAAACTGAGCTTGTAAAGATAGACTGGATAAAACACTGCCACGAAGGGAAGCGTGAACACGCTCCCTGGGACAGCTGGGAAGGGAGGTGGGAAGTCCTGCACCGAAGATACAGTATGCCGTAGAATGCGGAAGTGCCCAATATGAACTCTGCATATCTTAAGTACTTAAGTAAAATAAAAAATAAACATGAATCCTAATATAGTTTTAATGACTTACGCACGTCAAAGTTTTTTTTGGCACTCAAATGGTTAAAAGGATAGTATTAAACCCTTCTGAGTAAACAAAGGTACGTCTATTATAGAGAGGTTGTATTTAAAAGTTATTGCACTTGTGTGCAGTACCTCCATGGCCTAAAACAGAGGTGCTTTTGCTACAGCAGTCTTTGGAATGCATTGATCAGTGATAATTCATAGGATGGCTTAGTAACAGCACCGCTGTAAAGTTTCAGGCTTTGAGGTAAGGCACCCCTCAAAAAATGCAAGTCTGTGTTGCATTAACTTGTCAATAAAACCTTACTAGTGGTAGTTTTTTTATTCTCTTAAACGGATAGCAATGTCAGAAAAAAAGTATTAACTATATGGTAGATACAATTAAAAGAGAGTACTCGCACTTATTCGTATCTCTCAAACAGTTATGGTTTGAGAGATATAGGAAAATAAAGTTCACTGGTCCCTCCCCTTTCTGCTTGAGCTGTAAAGCTGTCAGAAGCAGATTCTGTTGCTTGACCAGATGTGGCTCTTCAGCAGTGCCGATATAACGATATCTAAAGATGACTACTTCATTGGAATGGTCTACAACGTGTGCTTGCAAACCAGGCACATGTTGTGGACTGTTCTGATGAAGTATTTATTTTTAGGTATCACTATGTCGGCGCTGCTGAAGAGCTGCCATCCGATCTATGAATCAGAATCTGCTTCTGACAACTTTACAGCTCATCAAGCAAAAAGGGGAGGGAGCGGAGAATTTTATTTTACTATATATCTCACACCATAACGGTTTGAGAGATACGAATAAGTGCAAGTACTCTCTTTTAATTGTATCTACCATATAGTTAACTTTTTTTCTGACATCACTATCCCTTTAAGCAAAAACCCCTGCAGTATATTTTTTACAAATTACATAACTCCCTTCTAAGTTCTATCACAATATGGTAACATATACAAGTGGCTTGTACAATGCTTTTGTGCTAAAGCATCTTGTATTTTAGCTCTGAAACAGTTCACACCATTCTTGTTGTTTGTATATGAAGGCCCTAAAAGTCTTTTTAAAATTAGAATGGGCCAAAAGAAATGAGTTTTCAGTCTGTATTTAGAATAAATACACAAATCTCCCCTTAAGGAAAGAGGTGGGTTGTTACTGGAATGTTTAAAGCGGCACTAACACCGCTAAGAAACTTTGTTTGTAATAATTCCCTAACTGGCGACTAGCTGCTTAGTAGTGCAAGTTGCCAGAATTATTACCTCCTTATGGAAAAATTTGCAGTCCTCCTCGGCTGACAGGCAGGACAGAGCGCGGACATCTTGCCCTAGTGACGTCCGCACGCCTGCACTGTCAGTACCAGACGGCTGTAGGAGGCGTTGCTAGGAGCCATTCGGCTCCAGAAGGGACTGACAGCACAGACACGCGGTCGTCACTAGGGCAAGATGTCCGCGCTCCGTCCTGCCTGTAAGCAGAGGATGACTGCATATTTCTCCATAAAGAGGTAATAATTCTGGTGACTAGCGCCACTAAGCAGCTAGTCACCAGATAGGGAATTATTACAAACAAAGTTTCTTAGCGGTGTTAGTTCCGCTTTAACTGGTGCAATTTATTTACTTGGCCTTCTTTATAACATTCTAGCTAGGTAGACAATCTATAAAGTGCCTATTATACCAGGATTCTTATGCCACCTTGCATGCTTTTCACTGGTGAGCAGGGTATAATGACACTGGTAGCAAAAGAGTGGGTTATCATGAAGCCAGTTTCATTAGTAACACATGCAGGACATTTGCTATGGAGTGAAATAAGGGTAATCACGGGCTGGAGATGTTTGTTCAAAAGTTAAAGGGATAGTAATACTTAAAATGTAAAAAAATATGTTGTAGGATTTATCCCCCTGAGTAAAACAAGAGTACTTCCATTGCTGAAAGGTGTTTCATTCAAAAGTTATTAATTTTCAAAATGGAATTTTTTAGGTGCAATATCACAGTGGCCTGAAATTGTACAGTGGCGCTGTTGCTACACGATCCTATGGACAGCTCTGGTCCCGGGACCATAAATCTCCATAGGATGGTGTAGCAACAGCGCCACTGTACAATTTCAGGCCACTGTGATATTGCACCTAAAAATTAAACTTTGAAAATTAATAACTTTTGAATGAAACACCTTTCAGCAGTGGGAGTACTCTTGTTTTACTCAAAGGGATAAACCATACAACATATTTTTTTTTACGTTTTAAGTATTACTATCCCTTTAAGAAGAATTTTGTTTTTGTGAATAACAATGCTATGTTTTTGTGGCCATTCTTCTGTACAGTGTTTGGTACTCAGCCTGTGGATAATTCTGGTCCTTAACGCAATCTCACAGACTATGACAGAGCGGCTTCTTGGGGATGATGGGAGTTGTACGTTGAAAGTGTGGGCGTTCCGGGCCACAACCTGACACTACCTCAGAAGAAAGGCCTTGCTCAGTTAAAAAGTAATGAGAATTTGATTATTAAGATGTCAGACAAGGGTGGTTCGGTTGTGGTTCAGAATGCGGAGGACTATCGGGGGAGGCACTTAGACAGTTAGGGGATGTAACTACATATATGGAATGGAAGTATAACCCCACGTTGTTATATAGGTCCAAGTTGAACCATTTGGTACAGGCAGGAGTCAATCTAGGTATCATCAACAAGAACGAAGCTACCTTTTTGGTCTCTGAGAACCCGTTGTTCCCTATTTTTCATAATCTCCCTAAGATGCACAAAAGTCTGGTCAACCCACCCGGCAGACCTATAGTGTCCTGTATCTGTTCACTGCATGAGCCTCTGTCCGTGTGGGTTGACCAGTACTTGCATCCCTTGGTGGAGAGATTACCCGGGTTCTTATGGGATACCAAACAGGTATTAAAATAGATGACAGAAATAGAGTGGAAAGAGGGGATGTCATGGCTGTCAGCGGATTTTTCTGCGCTGTACTCTTCTATTCCACATTCATTGGCTATTCAATCTCTTAAGTATCATTTTGATAATTTTTCTTACTTTTCTGAGATGTTATCTAGTTTTATATTGCGATTTGTTGACTATCTCCTGTGCCATAATTTATTTTCTTTTGACGGGGTTTTTTTTTTTTTTTTATCTCCACAGACGTGGCGTGGCAATGGGGGCAACTTTTGCCCCCTCTCTAGCCAACCTATTTATGGGCTGGTGGGAGGCCGGTCATGTCTTTGGTGGTATGAACCCCTTCTGTGATTTGATTATGAGGCACGGGAGATATATCGACGACTTGCTCTTTATTTCGTTAGGGACTAAAGATGAGGCAGTTTCTTTTGTGTCTTATTTAATGTTAATGATTATAATTTAGTTTTTACACACAATTATGACTCCTCCTATTGTGTTCCTAGATATCATATTGAGGGGTGATGAGGTTTCTCACAGGGTTATAAGTAATGTATATATAGAAAGCCGACTTCTGGCAATGTTTTACTTCATGCACGGTCTTCCCACCTTAGACATCAGATTGATAGTATCCCTAGGGGGCAGTTCCTGCGATGTCGGAGGAACTGTTCCCTAGATAAGGATTTTGATATAGCCCTCTGAGGATCTTTATGGGAGATTTAGGGTTAGGGGATATAATGACTGTCTATTGAGCGGAACATTGCAGTCTGTTAGAGGTTTTTCTAAAGAGAACTTATTGCAGCTTTGACAGATATCTAAAGTAATGGATGTAGTTTTGTGGCCAAGCGTGGTATGACCATAGGTAATATGATTTCTCCCAGTTTGTATTCCTTTAAAAAGGTTAAGTCGACTTCGTTGGGCATCATGGGATTTTACAAATGTGGTGCCAATTCCTGCAAATGTTGTGAAGTGGCTAAAGCTTTGAAAGAATACGTGTGTTCGGTGGATGGAACGGTATATCCTATTACTGCTTTTATAAACTATAACACACATTATGTCATCTATTTATTTACATGTGTGGTATGTTCAGTATAATATGTGGGCCACACTGTACGTCCCTATTAAGACTTCCTTTTGAAGAGTAAGTGCAGTGTGACCAGTCTTATGTAGCAGTGTATCCACCCTTGCTAGGAATCGTATTTGCCTACAGTGTCCTATGTACTGCTGGTATGAAGTCATGTCCTGTTGCTATGAAGTCATGTCCTGTTGCTATGATGTCCTGTCCTGTTGGTGTGAAGACCTGTCCTGTTGATGTAAAATCCTGTCCTGTTTGTGTGAAATCCTGTCCTGTTGGGATGAGTCTGTGGTGAAACAGTACATAATTGTAATATTATACAAAGAGATGAAAAGAGGGGTTATGGCCGAGCCTTGCGGCTTGCCCATGGCTGGCTCCGACCCCCACACACCTCCGTTAAGAGGGCGGATTCCTACTGGTCCTGCCACAGCCCACTACCCCAGGAGGGACCTATTAAGACTTCCTTTTGAAGAGTAAGTGCAGTGTGACCAGTCTTATGTAGCAGTGTATCCACCCTTGCTAGGAATCGTATTTGCCTACAGTATCCTATGTACTGCTAGTATGTAGTCCTGTCCTGTTGGTAAGTAGTCATGTCCTGTTGGTGTGAAGCCCTGTCCTGTTGGTGTGAAATCCTGTCCTGTTGGTGTGAAATCCTGTCCTGTTTATATGAAATCCTGTCCTGTTGGTTTGAAGTCCTATCCTTTTGGTATGAAATCCTGTCCTGTTGGTATGAAGTCCTGTCCTACTAGAAAGATGTCCTGCTGTGTTGGTATAAAATCCTGTCCTGTTGATGTGAAGTCATGTCCTGTTAGTGTGAAGTCATGTCCTGTTTGTTTGAAATCCATTGCTGTTGGTGTGAAGTCCTCTCCTCTTGGTATTTAATTCTGTCCTGTTGGTGTCAACTCCTGTCCTGTTGGTGTCAACTCCTGTCCTGTTGGTGTCAACTCCTGTCCTGTTGGTGTGAAATCCTGTCCTGTTGGTGTGAAATCCTGCCCTGTTTGTGTGAAGTACTGTCCTATTGGTATGAAATCCTGTCCTGTTGGTGTGAAGTCATGTCCTGTTGATGTGAAGTCATGTCCTCTTTGTGTGAAATACTGTGCTGTTGGAGTGTAGTCCTGTCCTCTTGGTATTTAATCCTGTCCTGTTAGTGTCAAGTCCTGTCCTGTTGCTATGAAATCCTGTCCTGTTGGAAAGATGTCCTGTCTTGTTGGAAAGATGTCCTGTCCTGTTGGTTTGAAGTCCTGTTCTGTTGGTATGAAATCCTGTCCTGTTGGAAAAATGTCCTGTCCTGTTGGTATGAAATCCTGTCCTATTGGTGTGAAGTCTTGTCCTGTTGGTGTGAAATTATGTCCTGTTTTTGTGAAGTATTGTCCTATTGGTATGAAATCCTGTCCTGTTGATGTGAAGTCCTGTCCTGTTGGAAAGATATCCTGTCCTGTTGGTTTGAAGTCCTGTGATGTTGGAATGAAGTCCTGTCCTGTTGGAAAGATGTCCTATCCTATTGGTGTGAAATCCTGTCCTGTTAGTATGAAGTCCTGTCCTGTTGGTATAAAGTCCTATACTTTTGGTATGAAGTCCTGTCGTGTTGGTATGAAATCCTGTTGTGTTGGTATGAAATCCTGTCCTGTTGGTGTGAAACCCTGTCCAGTCTGTGTGAAGTCCTGTCCTGTTGGTATGAAACCCTGTCCTGTTGGTATGAGTCTGTGGTGAATCAGTACATAATTGTAATATTAGACAAGAGATGAAAAGAGGGGTTATGGCCGAGCCTTGCGGCTTGCCCATGGCTGGCTTCGAACCCACACACCTCCGTTAAGAGGGCGGATTCCTACTGGTCCTGCCACAGCCCACTACCCCAGGAGGGACCTATTAAGACTTCCTTTTGAAGAGTAAGTGCAGTGTGACCAGTCTTATGTAGCAGTGTATCCACCCTTGCTAGGAATCGTATTTGCCTACAGTATCCTATGTACTGCTGGTATGTAGTCCTGTCCTGTTGGTAAGTAGTCATGTCCTGTTGGTGTGAAGCCCTGTCCTGTTGGTGTGAAATCCTGTCCTGTTTATATGAAATCCTGTCCTGTTGGTTTGAAGTCCTATCCTTTTGGTATGAAATCCTGTCCTGTTCGTATGAAGTCCTGTCCTACTAGAAAGATGTCCTGCTGTGTTGGTATAAAATCCTGTCCTGTTGATGTGAAGTCATGTCCTGTTAGTGTGAAGTCATGTCCTGCTTGTTTGAAATCCATTGCTGTTGGTGTGAAGTCCTGTCCTCTTGGTATTTAATTCTGTCCTGTTGGTGTCAACTCCTGTCCCGTTGGTGTCAACTCCTGTCCTGTTGGTGTGAAATCCTGTCCTGTTTGTGTGAAGTACTGTCCTATTGATATGAAATCCTGTCCTGTTGGTGTGAAGTCATGTCCTGTTGATGTGAAGTCATGTCCTCTTTGTGTGAAATACTGTGCTGTTGGAGTGTAGTCCTGTCCTCTTGGTATTTAATCCTGTCCTGTTAGTGTCAAGTCCTGTCCTGTTGCTATGAAATCCTGCCCTGTTGGAAAGATGTCCTGTCTTGTTGGAAAGATGTCCTGTCCTGTTGGTTTGAAGTCCTGTTCTGTTGGTATGAAATCCTGTCCTGTTGGAAAAATGTCCTGTCCTGTTGGTATGAAATCCTGTCCTATTGGTGTGAAGTCTTGTCCTGTTGGTGTCAAAATTATGTCCTGTTTTTGTGAAGTATTGTCCTATTGGTATGAAATCCTGTCCTGTTGATGTGAAGTCCTGTCCTGTTGGAATTATGTCCTGCCCTGTTGGTATGAAATCTTGTCCTCTTGGTGTGAAGTCCTGTCCTGTTGGAAAGATATCCTGTCCTGTTGGTTTGAAGTCCTGTGATGTTGGAATGAAGTCCTGTCCTGTTGGAAAGATGTCCTGTCCTATTGGTGTGAAATCCTGTCCTGTTAGTATGAAGTCCTGTCCTGTTGGTATAAAGTCCTATACTTTTGGTATGAAGTCCTGTACTGTTGGTATGAAATCCTGTCCTGTTGGTGTGAAACCCTGTCCAGTTGGTGTGAAACCCTGTCCACTCTGTGTGAAGTCCTGTCCTGTTGGTATGAGTCTGTGGTGAATCAGTACATAATTGTAATATTAGACAAGAGATGAAAAGAGGGGTTATGGCCGAGCCTTGCGGCTTGCCCATGGCTGGCTTCGAACCCACACACCTCCGTTAAGAGGGCGGATTCCTACTGGTCCTGCCACAGCCCACTACCCCAGGAGGGACCTATTAAGACTTCCTTTTGAAGAGTAAGTGCAGTGTGACCAGTCTTATGTAGCAGTGTATCCACCCTTGCTAGGAATCGTATTTGCCTACAGTATCCTATGTACTGCTGGTATGTAGTCCTGTCCTGTTGGTAAGTAGTCATGTCCTGTTGGTGTGAAGCCCTGTCCTGTTGGTGTGAAATCCTGTCCTGTTGGTTTGAAGTCCTATCCTTTTGGTATGAAATCCTGTCCTGTTCGTATGAAGTCCTGTCCTACTAGAAAGATGTCCTGCTGTGTTGGTATAAAATGCTGTCCTGTTGATGTGAAGTCATGTCCTGTTAGTGTGAAGTCATGTCCTGTTTGTTTGAAATCCATTGCTGTTGGTGTGAAGTCCTGCCCTCTTGGTATTTAATTCTGTCCTGTTGGTGTCAACTCCTGTCCTGTTGGTGTCAACTCCTGTCCTGTTGGTGTGAAATCCTGTCCTGTTTGTGTGAAGTACTGTCCTATTGGTATGAAATCCTGTCCTGTTGGTGTGAAGTCATGTCCTGTTGATGTGAAGTCATGTCCTCTTTGTGTGAAATACTGTGCTGTTGGAGTGTAGTCCTGTCCTCTTGGTATTTAATCCTGTCCTGTTAGTGTCAAGTCCTGTTGCTATGAAATCCTGCCCTGTTGGAAAGATGTCCTGTCTTGTTGGAAACATGTCCTGTCCTGTTGGTTTGAAGTCCTGTTCTGTTGGTATGAAATCCTGTCCTGTTGGAAAAATGTCCTGTCCTGTTGGTATGAAATCCTGTCCTATTGGTGTGAAGTCTTGTCCTGTTGGTGTGAAATTATGTCCTGTTGATGTGAAGTCATGTCCTCTTTGTGTGAAATACTGTGCTGTTGGTGTGTAGTCCTGTCCTCTTGGTATTTAATCCTGTCCTGTTAGTGTCAAGTCCTGTCCTGGTGCTATGAAATCCTGTCCTGTTGGAAAGATGTCCTGTCTTGTTGGAAAGATGTCCTGTCCTGTTGGTTTGAAGTCCTGTTCTGTTGGTATGAAATCCTGTCCTGTTGGAAAAATGTCCTGTCCTGTTGGTATGAAATCCTGTCCTATTGGTGTGAAGTCTTGTCCTGTTGGTGTGAAATTATGTCCTGTTTTTGTGAAGTATTGTCCTATTGGTATGAAATCCTGTCCCGTTGATGTGAAGTCCTGTCCTGTTGGAATTATGTCCTGCCCTGTTGGTATGAAATCCTGTCCTCTTGGTGTGAAGTCCTGTCCTGTTGGAAAGATATCCTGTCCTGTTGGTTTGAAGTCCTGTGATGTTGGAATGAAGTCCTGTCCTGTTGGAAAGATGTCCTGTCCTATTGGTGTGAAATCCTGTCCTGTTAGTATGAAGTCCTGTCCTGTTGGTATAAAGTCCTATACTTTTGGTATGAAGTCCTGTCGTGTTGGTATGAAATCCTGTTGTGTTGGTATGAAATCCTGTCCTGTTGGTGTGAAACCCTGTCCAGACTGTGTGAAGTCCTGTCCTGTTGGAATTATGTCCTGCCCTGTTGGTATGAAATCCTGTCCTCTTGGTGTGAAGTCCTGTCCTGTTGGAAAGATATCCTGTCCTGTTGGTTTGAAGTCCTGTGATGTTGGAATGAAGTCCTGTCCTGTTGGAAAGATGTCCTGTCCTATTGGTGTGAAATCCTGTCCTGTTAGTATGAAGTCCTGTCCTGTTGGTATAAAGTCCTATACTTTTGGTATGAAGTCCTGTCGTGTTGGTATGAAATCCTGTCGTGTTGGTATGAAATCCTGTTGTGTTGGTATGAAATCCTGTCCTGTTGGTGTGAAATCCTGTCCAGTCTGTGTGAAGTCCTGTCCTGTTGGTATGAAACCCTGTCCTGTTGGTATGAGTCTATGGTGAATCAGTACATAATTGTAATATTAGACAAGAGATGAAAAGAGGGGTTATGGCCGAGCCTTGCGGCTTGCCCATGGCTGGCTTCGAACCCACACACCTCCGTTAAGAGGGCGGATTCCTACTGTTCCTGCCACAGCCCACTACCCCAGGAGGGACCTATTAAGACTTCCTTTTGAAGAGTAAGTGCAGTGTGACCAGTCTTATGTAGCAGTGTATCCACCCTTGCTAGGAATCGTGTTTGCCTACAGTATCCTATGTACTGCTGGTATGTAGTCCTGTCCTGTTGGTAAGTAGTCATGTCCTGTTGGTGTGAAGCCCTGTCCTGTTGGTGTGAAGCCCTGTCCTGTTGGTGTGAAATCCTGTCCTGTTTATATGAAATCCTGTCCTGTTGGTTTGAAGTCCTATCCTTTTGGTATGAAATCCTGTCCTGTTCGTATGAAGTCCTGTCCTACTAGAAAGATGTCCTGCTGTGTTGGTATAAAATCCTGTCCTGTTGATGTGAAGTCATGTCCTGTTAGTGTGAAGTCATGTCCTGTTTGTTTGAAATCCATTGCTGTTGGTGTGAAGTCCTGTCCTCTTGGTATTTAATTCTGTCCTGTTGGTGTCAACTCCTGTCCTGTTGGGTCAACTCCTGTCCTGTTGGTGTCAACTCCTGTCCTGTTGGTGTGAAATCCTGTCCTGTTGGTGTGAAATCCTGTCCTGTTGGTGTGAAGTACTGTCCTATTGGTATGAAATCCTGTCCTGTTGATGTGAAGTCATTTCCTCTTTGTGTGAAATACTGTGCTGTTGGAGTGTAGTCCTGTCCTCTTGGTATTTAATCCTGTCCTGTTAGTGTCAAGTCCTGTCCTGTTGCTATGAAATCCTGTCCTGTTGGAAAGATGTCCTGTCTTGTTGGAAAGATGTCCTGTCCTGTTGGTTTGAAATCCTGTTCTGTTGGTATGAAATCCTGTCCTGTTGGAAAAATGTCCTGTCCTGTTGGTATGAAATCCTGTCCTATTGGTGTGAAGTCTTGTCCTGTTGGTGTGAAATTATGTCCTGTTTTTGTGAAGTATTGTCCTATTGGTATGAAATCCTGTCCTGTTGATGTGAAGTCCTGTCCTGTTGGAATTATGTCCTGCCCTGTTGGTATGAAATCCTGTCCTCTTGGTGTGAAGTCCTGTCCTGTTGGAAAGATATCCTGTCCTGTTGGTTTCAAGTCCTGTGATGTTGGAATGAAGTCCTGTCCTGTTGGAAAGATGTCCTGTCCTATTGGTGTGAAATCCTGTCCTGTTAGTATGAAGTCCTGTCCTGTTGGTATGAAGTCCTGTCGTGTTGGTATGAAGTCCTGTCGTGTTGGTATGAAGTCCTGTCGTGTTGGTATGAAGTCCTGTCGTGTTGGTATGAAATCCTGTTGTGTTGGTATGAAATCCTGTCCTGTTGGTGTGAAACCCTGTCCAGTCTGTGTGAAGTCCTGTCCTGTTGGTATAAAGTCCTATACTTTTGGTATGAAGTCCTGTCGTGTTGGTATGAAATCCTGTTGTGTTGGTGTGAAACCCTGTCCAGTCTGTGTGAAGTCCTGTCCTGTTGGTATGAAACCCTGTCCTGTTGGTATGAGTCTGTAGTTAATCAGTACATAATTGTAATATTAGACAAGAGATGAAAAGAGGGGTTATGGCCGAGCCTTGCGGCTTGCCCATGGCTGGCTTCGAACCCACACACCTCCGTTAAGAGGGCGGATTCCTACTGGTCCTGCCACAGCCCACTACCCCAGGAGGGACCTATTAAGACTTCCTTTTGAAGAGTAAGTGCAGTGTGACCAGTCTTATGTAGCAGTGTATCCACCCTTGCTAGGAATCGTATTTGCCTACAGTATCCTATGTACTGCTGGTATGTAGTCCTGTCCTGTTGGTAAGTAGTCATGTCCTGTTGGTGTGAAGCCCTGTCCTGTTGGTGTGAAATCCTATCCTGTTTATATGAAATCCTGTCCTGTTGGTTTGAAGTCCTATCCTTTTGGTATGAAATCCTGTCCTGTTGGTATGAAGTCCTGTCCTACTAGAAAGATGTTCTGCTGTGTTGGTATAAAATCCTGTCCTGTTGATGTGAAGTCATGTCCTGTTAGTGTGAAGTCATGTCCTGTTTGTTTGAAATCCATTGCTGTTGGTGTGAAGTCCTGCCCTCTTGGTATTTAATTCTGTCCTGTTGGTGTCAACTCCTGTCCTGTTGGTGTCAACTCCTGTCCTGTTGGTGTGAAATCCTGTCCTGTTTGTGTGAAGTACTGTCCTATTGGTATGAAATCCTGTCCTGTTGGTGTGAAGTCATGTCCTATTGATGTGAAGTCATGTCCTCTTTGTGTGAAATACTGTGCTGTTGGTGTGTAGTCCTGTCCTCTTGGTATTTAATCCTGTCCTGTTAGTGTCAAGTCCTGTCCTGTTGCTATGAAATCCTGTCCTGTTGGAAAGATGTCCTGTCTTGTTGGAAAGATGTCCTGTCCTGTTGGTTTGAAGTCCTGTTCTGTTGGTATGAAATCCTGTCCTGTTGGAAAAATGTCCTGTCCTGTTGGTATGAAATCCTGTCCTATTGGTGTGAAGTCTTGTCCTGTTGGTGTGAAATTATGTCCTGTTTTTGTGAAGTATTGTCCTATTGGTATGAAATCCTGTCCCGTTGATGTGAAGTCCTGTCCTGTTGGAATTATGTCCTGCCCTGTTGGTATGAAATCCTGTCCTCTTGGTGTGAAGTCCTGTCCTGTTGGAAAGATATCCTGTCCTGTTGGTTTGAAGTCCTGTGATGTTGGAATGAAGTCCTGTCCTGTTGGAAAGATGTCCTGTCCTATTGGTGTGAAATCCTGTCCTGTTAGTATGAAGTCCTGTCCTGTTGGTATAAAGTCCTATACTTTTGGTATGAAGTCCTGTCGTGTTGGTATGAAATCCTGTTGTGTTGGTATGAAATCCTGTCCTGTTGGTGTGAAACCCTGTCCAGTCTGTGTGAAGTCCTGTCCTGTTGGAATTATGTCCTGCCCTGTTGGTATGAAATCCTGTCCTCTTGGTGTGAAGTCCTGTCCTGTTGGAAAGATATCCTGTCCTGTTGGTTTGAAGTCCTGTGATGTTGGAATGAAGTCCTGTCCTGTTGGAAAGATGTCCTGTCCTATTGGTGTGAAATCCTGTCCTGTTAGTATGAAGTCCTGTCCTGTTAGTATGAAGTCCTGTCGTGTTGGTATGAAGTCCTGTCGTGTTGGTATGAAGTCCTGTCGTGTTGGTATGAAATCCTGTCGTGTTGGTATGAAATCCTGTCGTGTTGGTGTGAAACCCTGTCCAGTCTGTGTGAAGTCCTGTCCTGTTGGTATGAAACCCTGTCCTGTTGGTATGAGTCTGTGGTTAATCAGTACATAATTGTAATATTAGACAAGAGATGAAAAGAGGGGTTATGGCCGAGCCTTGCGGCTTGCCCATGGCTGGCTTCGAACCCACACACCTCCGTTAAGAGGGCGGATTCCTACTGGTCCTGCCACAGCCCACTACCCCAGGAGGGACCTATTAAGACTTCCTTTTGAAGAGTAAGTGCAGTGTGACCAGTCTTATGTAGCAGTGTATCCACCCTTGCTAGGAATCGTATTTGCCTACAGTATCCTATGTACTGCTGGTATGTAGTCCTGTCCTGTTGGTAAGTAGTCATGTCCTGTTGGTGTGAAGCCCTGTCCTGTTGGTGTGAAATCCTATCCTGTTTATATGAAATCCTGTCCTGTTGGTTTGAAGTCCTATCCTTTTGGTATGAAATCCTGTCCTGTTGGTATGAAGTCCTGTCCTACTAGAAAGATGTTCTGCTGTGTTGGTATAAAATCCTGTCCTGTTGATGTGAAGTCATGTCCTGTTTGTTTGAAATCCATTGCTGTTGGTGTGAAGTCCTGCCCTCTTGGTATTTAATTCTGTCCTGTTGGTGTCAACTCCTGTCCTGTTGGTGTCAACTCCTGTCCTGTTGGTGTGAAATCCTGTCCTGTTTGTGTGAAGTACTGTCCTATTGGTATGAAATCCTGTCCTGTTGGTGTGAAGTCATGTCCTATTGATGTGAAGTCATGTCCTCTTTGTGTGAAATACTGTGCTGTTGGTGTGTAGTCCTGTCCTCTTGGTATTTAATCCTGTCCTGTTAGTGTCAAGTCCTGTCCTGTTGCTATGAAATCCTGTCCTGTTGGAAAGATGTCCTGTCTTGTTGGAAAGATGTCCTGTCCTGTTGGTTTGAAGTCCTGTTCTGTTGGTATGAAATCCTGTCCTGTTGGAAAAATGTCCTGTCCTGTTGGTATGAAATCCTGTCCTATTGGTGTGAAGTCTTGTCCTGTTGGTGTGAAATTATGTCCTGTTTTTGTGAAGTATTGTCCTATTGGTATGAAATCCTGTCCCGTTGATGTGAAGTCCTGTCCTGTTGGAATTATGTCCTGCCCTGTTGGTATGAAATCCTGTCCTCTTGGTGTGAAGTCCTGTCCTGTTGGAAAGATATCCTGTCCTGTTGGTTTGAAGTCCTGTGATGTTGGAATGAAGTCCTGTCCTGTTGGAAAGATGTCCTGTCCTATTGGTGTGAAATCCTGTCCTGTTAGTATGAAGTCCTGTCCTGTTGGTATAAAGTCCTATACTTTTGGTATGAAGTCCTGTCGTGTTGGTATGAAATCCTGTTGTGTTGGTATGAAATCCTGTCCTGTTGGTGTGAAACCCTGTCCAGTCTGTGTGAAGTCCTGTCCTGTTGGAATTATGTCCTGCCCTGTTGGTATGAAATCCTGTCCTCTTGGTGTGAAGTCCTGTCCTGTTGGAAAGATATCCTGTCCTGTTGGTTTGAAGTCCTGTGATGTTGGAATGAAGTCCTGTCCTGTTGGAAAGATGTCCTGTCCTATTGGTGTGAAATCCTGTCCTGTTAGTATCAAGTCCTGTCCTGTTGGTATAAAGTCCTATACTTTTGGTATGAAGTCCTGTCGTGTTGGTATGAAATCCTGTTGTGTTGGTATGAAATCCTGTCCTGTTGGTGTGAAACCCTGTCCAGTCTGTGTGAAGTCCTGTCCTGTTGGTATGAAACCCTGTCCTGTTGGTATGAGTCTATGGTGAATCAGTACATAATTGTAATATTAGACAAGAGGGGTTATGGCCGAGCCTTGCGGCTTGCCCATGGCTGGCTTCGAACCCACACACCTCCGTTAAGAGGGCGGATTCCTACTGGTCCTGCCACAGCCCACTACCCCAGGAGGGACCTATTAAGACTTCCTTTTGAAGAGTAAGTGCAGTGTGACCAGTCTTATGTAGCAGTGTATCCACCCTTGCTAGGAATCGTATTTGCCTACAGTATCCTATGTACTGCTGGTATGTAGTCCTGTCCTGTTGGTAAGTAGTCATGTCATGTTGGTGTGAAGCCCTGTCCTGTTGGTGTGAAATCCTGTCCTGTTGGTGTGAAATCCTGTCCTGTTTATATGAAATCCTGTCCTGTTGGTTTCAAGTCCTATCCTTTTGGTATGAAATCCTGTCCTGTTCGTATGAAGTCCTGTCCTACTAGAAAGATGTCCTGCTGTGTTGGTATAAAATCCTGTCCTGTTGATGTGAAGTCATGTCCTGTTAGTGTGAAGTCATGTCCTGTTTGTTTGAAATCCATTGCTGTTGGTGTGAAGTCCTGTTCTCTTGGTATTTAATTCTGTCCTGTTGGTGTCAACTCCTATCCTGTTGGTGTCAACTCCTATCCTGTTGGTGTCAACTCCTATCCTGTTGGTGTCAACTCCTGTCCTGTTGGTGTGAAGTACTGTCCTATTGGTATGAAATCCTGTCCTGTTGGTGTGAAGTCATGTCCTGTTGATGTGAAGTCATGTCCTCTTTGTGTGAAATACTGTGCTGTTGGAGTGTAGTCCTGTCTTCTTGGTATTTAATCCTGTCCTGTTAGTGTCAAGTCCTGTTGCTATGAAATCCTGCCCTGTTGGAAAGATGTCCTGTCTTGTTGGAAAGATGTCCTGTCCTGTTGGTTTGAAGTCCTGTTCTGTTGGTATGAAATCCTGTCCTGTTGGAAAAATGTCCTGTCCTGTTGGTATGAAATCCTGTCCTATTGGTGTGAAGTCTTGTCCTGTTGGTGTGAAATTATGTCCTGTTTTTGTGAAGTATTATCCTATTGGTATGAAATCCTGTCCTGTTGATGTGAAGTCCTGTCCTGTTGGAATTATGTCCTGCCCTGTTGGTATGAAATCCTGTCCTCTTGGTGTGAAGTCCTGTCCTGTTGGAAAGATATCCTGTCCTGTTGGTTTGAAGTCCTGTGATGTTGGAATGAAGTCCTGTCCTGTTGGAAAGATGTCCTGTCCTATTGGTGTGAAATCCTGTCCTGTTAGTATCAAGTCCTGTCCTGTTGGTATAAAGTCCTATACTTTTGGTATGAAGTCCTGTCGTGTTGGTATGAAATCCTGTCCTGTTGGTGTGAAACCCTGTCCAGTCTGTGTGAAGTCCTGTCCTGTTGGTATGAAACCCTGTCCTGTTGGTATGAGTCTGTGGTGAATCAGTACATAATTGTAATATTAGACAAGAGATGAAAAGAGGGGTTATGGCCGAGCCTTGCGGCTTGCCCATGGCTGGCTTCGAACCCACACACCTCCGTTAAGAGGGCGGATTCCTACTGGTCCTGCCACAGCCCACTACCCCAGGAGGGACCTATTAAGACTTCCTTTTGAAGAGTAAGTGCAGTGTGACCAGTCTTATGTAGCAGTGTATCCACCCTTGCTAGGAATCGTATTTGCCTACAGTATCCTATGTACTGCTGGTATGTAGTCCTGTCCTGTTGGTAAGTAGTCATGTCCTGTTGGTGTGAAGCCCTGTCCTGTTGGTGTGAAGCCCTGTCCTGTTGGTGTGAAGTACTGTCCTATTGGTATGAAATCCTGTCCTGTTGGTGTGAAGTCATGTCCTGTTGATGTGAAGTCATGTCCTCTTTGTGTGAAATACTGTGCTATTGGAGTGTAGTCCTGTCCTCTTGGTATTTAATCCTGTCCTGTTAGTGTCAAGTCCTGTCCTGTTGCTATGAAATCCTGTCCTGTTCGAAAGATGTCCTGTCTTGTTGGAAAGATGTCCTGTCCTGTTGGTTTGAAGTCCTGTTCTGTTGGTATGAAATCCTGTCCTGTTGGAAAAATGTCCTGTCCTGTTGGTATGAAATCCTGTCCTATTGGTGTGAAGTCTTGTCCTGTTGGTGTGAAATTATGTCCTGTTTTTGTGAAGTATTGTCCTATTGGTATGAAATCCTGTCCTGTTGATGTGAAGTCCTGTCCTGTTGGAATTATGTCCTGCCCTGTTGGTATGAAATCCTGTCCTCTTGGTGTGAAGTCTTGTCCTGTTGGAAAGATATCCTGTCCTGTTGGTTTGAAGTCCTGTACTGTTGGAAAGATGTCCTGTCCTATTGGTGTGAAATCCTGTCCTGTTAGTATGAAGTCCTGTCCTGTTGGTATGAAGTCCTGTCCTGTTGGTATGAAGTCCTGTCCTGTTGGTATGAAGTCCTGTCCTGTTGGTATGAAATCCTGTCGTGTTGGTATGAAATCCTGTCCTGTTGGTGTGAAACCCTGTCCAGTCTGTGTGAAGTCCTGTCCTGTTGGTATGAAACCCTGTCCTGTTGGTATGAGTCTGTGGTGAATCAGTACATAATTGTAATATTAGACAAGAGATGAAAAGAGGGGTTATGGCCGAGCCTTGCGGCTTGCCCATGGCTGGCTTCGAACCCACACACCTCCGTTAAGAGGGCGGATTCCTACTGGTCCTGCCACAGCCCACTACCCCAGGAGGGACCTATTAAGACTTCCTTTTGAAGAGTAAGTGCAGTGTGACCAGTCTTATGTAGCAGTGTATCCACCCTTGCTAGGAATCGTATTTGCCTACAGTATCCTATGTACTGCTGGTATGTAGTCCTGTCCTGTTGGTAAGTAGTCATGTCCTGTTGGTGTGAAGCCCTGTCCTGTTGGTGTGAAATCCTGTCCTGTTTATATGAAATCCTGTCCTGTTGGTTTGAAGTCCTATCCTTTTGGTATGAAATCCTGTCCTGTTGGTATGAAGTCCTGTCCTACTAGAAAGATGTCCTGCTGTGTTGGTATAAAATCCTGTCCTGTTGATGTGAAGTCATGTCCTGTTAGTGTGAAGTCATGTCCTGTTTGTTTGAAATCCATTGCTGTTGGTGTGAAGTCCTGTCCTCTTGGTATTTAATTCTGTCCTGTTGGTGTCAACTCCTGTCCTGTTGGTGTCAACTCCTGTCCTGTTGGTGTCAACTCCTGTCCTGTTGGTGTGAAATCCTGTCCTGTTGGTGTGAAATCCTGTCCTGTTTGTGTGAAGTACTGTCCTATTGGTATGAAATCCTGTCCTGTTGGTGTGAAGTCATGTCCTGTTGATGTGAAGTCATGTCCTCTTTGTGTGAAATACTGTGCTGTTGGAGTGTAGTCCTGTCCTCTTGGTATTTAATCCTGTCCTGTTAGTGTCAAGTCCTGTCCTGTTGCTATGAAATCCTGCCCTGTTGGAAAGATGTCCTGTCTTGTTGGAAAGACGTCCTGTCCTGTTGGTTTGAAGTCCTGTTCTGTTGGTATGAAATCCTGTCCTGTTGGAAAAATGTCCTGTCCTGTTGGCATGAAATCCTGTCCTGTTGGTGTGAAGTCTTGTCCTGTTGGTGTGAAATTATGTCCTGTTTTTGTGAAGTATTGTCCTATTGGTATGAAATCCTGTCCTGTTGATGTGAAGTCCTGTCCTGTTGGAATTATGTCCTGCCCTGTTGGTATGAAATCCTGTCCTCTTGGTGTGAAGTCCTGTCCTGTTGGAAAGATATCCTGTCCTGTTGGTTTGAAGTCCTGTGATGTTGGAATGAAGTCCTGTCCTGTTGGAAAGATGTCCTGTCCTATTGGTGTGAAATCCTGTCCTGTTAGTATGAAGTCCTGTCCTGTTGGTATAAAGTCCTATACTTTTGGTATGAAGTCCTGTCCTGTTGGTATGAAATCCTGTCCTGTTGGTGTGAAGTACTGTCCTATTGGTATGAAATCCTGTCCTGTTCGTGTGAAGTCATGTCCTGTTGATGTGAAGTCATGTCCTCTTTGTGTGAAATACTGTGCTGTTGGAGTGTAGTCCTGTCCTCTTGGTATTTAATCCTGTCCTGTTAGTGTCAAGTCCTGTCCTGTTGCTATGAAATCCTGTCCTGTTGGAAAGATGTCCTGTCTTGTTGGAAAGATGTCCTGTCCTGTTGGTTTGAAGTCCTGTTCTGTTGGTATGAAATCCTGTCCTGTTGGAAAAATGTCCTGTCCTGTTGGTATGAAATCCTCTTCTATTGGTGTGAAGTCTTGTCCTGTTGGTGTGAAATTATGTCCTGTTTTTGTGAAGTATTGTCCTATTGGTATGAAATCCTGTCCTGTTGATGTGAAGTCCTGTCCTGTTGGAATTATGTCCTGCCCTGTTGGTATGAAATCCTGTCCTCTTGGTGTGAAGTCCTGTCCTGTTGGAAAGATATCCTGTCCTGTTATGTTGGAATGAAGTCCTGTCCTGTTGGAAAGATGTCCTGTCCTATTGGTGTGAAATCCTGTCCTGTTGGTATGAAGTCCTGTCCTGTTGGTATGAAGTCCTGTCCTGTTGGTATGAAGTCCTGTCGTGTTGGTATGAAATCCTGTTGTGTTGGTATGAAATCCTGTCCTGTTGGTGTGAAACCCTGTCCAGTCTGTGTGAAGTCCTGTCCTGTTTGTTGAAACCCTGTCCTGTTGGTATGAGTCTATGGTTAATCAGTACATAATTGTAATATTAGACAAGAGATGAAAAGAGGGGTTATGGCCGAGCCTTGCGGCTTGCCCATGGCTGGCTTCGAACCCACACACCTCCGTTAAGAGGGCGGATTCCTACTGGTCCTGCCACAGCCCACTACCCCAGGAGGGACCTATTAAGACTTCCTTTTGAAGAGTAAGTGCAGTGTGACCAGTCTTATGTAGCAGTGTATCCACCCTTGCTAGGAATCGTATTTGCCTACAGTATCCTATGTACTGCTGGTATGTAGTCCTGTCCTGTTGGTAAGTAGTCATGTCCTGTTGGTGTGAAGCCCTGTCCTGTTGGTGTGAAGCCCTGTCCTGTTGGTGTGAAGTACTGTCCTATTGGTATGAAATCCTGTCCTGTTGGTGTGAAGTCATGTCCTGTTGATGTGAAGTCATGTCCTCTTTGTGTGAAATACTGTGCTATTGGAGTGTAGTCCTGTCCTCTTGGTATTTAATCCTGTCCTGTTAGTGTCAAGTCCTGTCCTGTTGCTATGAAATCCTGTCCTGTTCGAAAGATGTCCTGTCTTGTTGGAAAGATGTCCTGTCCTGTTGGTTTGAAGTCCTGTTCTGTTGGTATGAAATCCGGTCCTGTTGGAAAAACGTCCTGTCCTGTTGGTATGAAATCCTGTCCTATTGGTGTGAAGTCTTGTCCTGTTGGTGTGAAATTATGTCCTGTTTTTGTGAAGTATTGTCCTATTGGTATGAAATCCTGTCCTGTTGATGTGAAGTCCTGTCCTGTTGGTATGAAATCCTGTCCTCTTGGTGTGAAGTCCTGTCCTGTTGGAAAGATATCCTGTCCTGTTGGTTTGAAGTCCTGTACTGTTGGAAAGATGTCCTGTCCTATTGGTGTGAAATCCTGTCCTGTTAGTATGAAGTCCTGTCCTGTTAGTATGAAGTCCTGTCCTGTTGGTATGAAGTCCTGTCCTGTTGGTATGAAGTCCTGTCGTGTTGGTATGAAATCCTGTCCTGTTGGTGTGAAACCCTGTCCAGTCTGTGTGAAGTCCTGTCCTGTTGGTATGAAACCCTGTCCTGTTGGTATGAGTCTGTGGTGAATCAGTACATAATTGTAATATTAGACAAGAGATGAAAAGAGGGGTTATGGCCGAGCCTTGCGGCTTGCCCATGGCTGGCTTCGAACCCACACACCTCCGTTAAGAGGGCGGATTCCTACTGGTCCTGCCACAGCCCACTACCCCAGGAGGGACCTATTAAGACTTCCTTTTGAAGAGTAAGTGCAGTGTGACCAGTCTTATGTAGCAGTGTATCCACCCTTGCTAGGAATCGTATTTGCCTACAGTATCCTATGTACTGCTGGTATGTAGTCCTGTCCTGTTGGTAAGTAGTCATGTCCTGTTGGTGTGAAGCCCTGTCCTGTTGGTGTGAAGCCCTGTCCTGTTGGTGTGAAGTACTGTCCTATTGGTATGAAATCCTGTCCTGTTCGTGTGAAGTCATGTCCTGTTGATGTGAAGTCATGTCCTCTTTGTGTGAAATACTGTGCTGTTGGAGTGTAGTCCTGTCCTCTTGGTATTTAATCCTGTCCTGTTAGTGTCAAGTCCTGTCCTGTTGCTATGAAATCCTGTCCTGTTGGAAAGATGTCCTGTCTTGTTGGAAAGATGTCCTGTCCTGTTGGTTTGAAGTCCTGTTCTGTTGGTATGAAATCCTGTCCTGTTGGAAAAATGTCCTGTCCTGTTGGTATGAAATCCTCTTCTATTGGTGTGAAGTCTTGTCCTGTTGGTGTGAAATTATGTCCTGTTTTTGTGAAGTATTGTCCTATTGGTATGAAATCCTGTCCTGTTGATGTGAAGTCCTGTCCTGTTGGAATTATGTCCTGCCCTGTTGGTATGAAATCCTGTCCTCTTGGTGTGAAGTCCTGTCCTGTTGGAAAGATATCCTGTCCTGTTATGTTGGAATGAAGTCCTGTCCTGTTGGAAAGATGTCCTGTCCTATTGGTGTGAAATCCTGTCCTGTTGGTATGAAGTCCTGTCCTGTTGGTATGAAGTCCTGTCCTGTTGGTATGAAGTCCTGTCGTGTTGGTATGAAATCCTGTTGTGTTGGTATGAAATCCTGTCCTGTTGGTGTGAAACCCTGTCCAGTCTGTGTGAAGTCCTGTCCTGTTTGTATGAAACCCTGTCCTGTTGGTATGAGTCTATGGTTAATCAGTACATAATTGTAATATTAGACAAGAGATGAAAAGAGGGGTTATGGCCGAGCCTTGCGGCTTGCCCATGGCTGGCTTCGAACCCACACACCTCCGTTAAGAGGGCGGATTCCTACTGGTCCTGCCACAGCCCACTACCCCAGGAGGGACCTATTAAGACTTCCTTTTGAAGAGTAAGTGCAGTGTGACCAGTCTTATGTAGCAGTGTATCCACCCTTGCTAGGAATCGTATTTGCCTACAGTATCCTATGTACTGCTGGTATGTAGTCCTGTCCTGTTGGTAAGTAGTCATGTCCTGTTGGTGTGAAGCCCTGTCCTGTTGGTGTGAAGCCCTGTCCTGTTGGTGTGAAGTACTGTCCTATTGGTATGAAATCCTGTCCTGTTGGTGTGAAGTCATGTCCTGTTGATGTGAAGTCATGTCCTCTTTGTGTGAAATACTGTGCTATTGGAGTGTAGTCCTGTCCTCTTGGTATTTAATCCTGTCCTGTTAGTGTCAAGTCCTGTCCTGTTGCTATGAAATCCTGTCCTGTTCGAAAGATGTCCTGTCTTGTTGGAAAGATGTCCTGTCCTGTTGGTTTGAAGTCCTGTTCTGTTGGTATGAAATCCGGTCCTGTTGGAAAAACGTCCTGTCCTGTTGGTATGAAATCCTGTCCTATTGGTGTGAAGTCTTGTCCTGTTGGTGTGAAATTATGTCCTGTTTTTGTGAAGTATTGTCCTATTGGTATGAAATCCTGTCCTGTTGATGTGAAGTCCTGTCCTGTTGGTATGAAATCCTGTCCTCTTGGTGTGAAGTCCTGTCCTGTTGGAAAGATATCCTGTCCTGTTGGTTTGAAGTCCTGTACTGTTGGAAAGATGTCCTGTCCTATTGGTGTGAAATCCTGTCCTGTTAGTATGAAGTCCTGTCCTGTTAGTATGAAGTCCTGTCCTGTTGGTATGAAGTCCTGTCCTGTTGGTATGAAGTCCTGTCGTGTTGGTATGAAATCCTGTCCTGTTGGTGTGAAACCCTGTCCAGTCTGTGTGAAGTCCTGTCCTGTTGGTATGAAACCCTGTCCTGTTGGTATGAGTCTGTGGTGAATCAGTACATAATTGTAATATTAGACAAGAGATGAAAAGAGGGGTTATGGCCGAGCCTTGCGGCTTGCCCATGGCTGGCTTCGAACCCACACACCTCCGTTAAGAGGGCGGATTCCTACTGGTCCTGCCACAGCCCACTACCCCAGGAGGGACCTATTAAGACTTCCTTTTGAAGAGTAAGTGCAGTGTGACCAGTCTTATGTAGCAGTGTATCCACCCTTGCTAGGAATCGTATTTGCCTACAGTATCCTATGTACTGCTGGTATGTAGTCCTGTCCTGTTGGTAAGTAGTCATGTCCTGTTGGTGTGAAGCCCTGTCCTGTTGGTGTGAAATCCTGTCCTGTTTATATGAAATCCTGTCCTGTTGGTTTGAAGTCCTATCCTTTTGGTATGAAATCCTGTCCTGTTGGTATGAAGTCCTGTCCTACTAGAAAGATGTCCTGCTGTGTTGGTATAAAATCCTGTCCTGTTGATGTGAAGTCATGTCCTGTTAGTGTGAAGTCATGTCCTGTTTGTTTGAAATCCATTGCTGTTGGTGTGAAGTCCTGTCCTCTTGGTATTTAATTCTGTCCTGTTGGTGTCAACTCCTGTCCTGTTGGTGTCAACTCCTGTCCTGTTGGTGTGAAATCCTGTCCTGTTGGTGTGAAATCCTGTCCTGTTTGTGTGAAGTACTGTCCTATTGGTATGAAATCCTGTCCTGTTGGTGTGAAGTCATGTCCTGTTGATGTGAAGTCATGTCCTCTTTGTGTGAAATACTGTGCTGTTGGAGTGTAGTCCTGTCCTCTTGGTATTTAATCCTGTCCTGTTAGTGTCAAGTCCTGTCCTGTTGCTATGAAATCCTGCCCTGTTGGAAAGATGTCCTGTCTTGTTGGAAAGACGTCCTGTCCTGTTGGTTTGAAGTCCTGTTCTGTTGGTATGAAATCCTGTCCTGTTGGAAAAATGTCCTGTCCTGTTGGCATGAAATCCTGTCCTGTTGGTGTGAAGTCTTGTCCTGTTGGTGTGAAATTATGTCCTGTTTTTGTGAAGTATTGTCCTATTGGTATGAAATCCTGTCCTGTTGATGTGAAGTCCTGTCCTGTTGGAATTATGTCCTGCCCTGTTGGTATGAAATCCTGTCCTCTTGGTGTGAAGTCCTGTCCTGTTGGAAAGATATCCTGTCCTGTTGGTTTGAAGTCCTGTGATGTTGGAATGAAGTCCTGTCCTGTTGGAAAGATGTCCTGTCCTATTGGTGTGAAATCCTGTCCTGTTAGTATGAAGTCCTGTCCTGTTGGTATAAAGTCCTATACTTTTGGTATGAAGTCCTGTCCTGTTGGTGTGAAGTACTGTCCTATTGGTATGAAATCCTGTCCTGTTCGTGTGAAGTCATGTCCTGTTGATGTGAAGTCATGTCCTCTTTGTGTGAAATACTGTGCTGTTGGAGTGTAGTCCTGTCCTCTTGGTATTTAATCCTGTCCTGTTAGTGTCAAGTCCTGTCCTGTTGCTATGAAATCCTGTCCTGTTGGAAAGATGTCCTGTCTTGTTGGAAAGATGTCCTGTCCTGTTGGTTTGAAGTCCTGTTCTGTTGGTATGAAATCCTGTCCTGTTGGAAAAATGTCCTGTCCTGTTGGTATGAAATCCTCTTCTATTGGTGTGAAGTCTTGTCCTGTTGGTGTGAAATTATGTCCTGTTTTTGTGAAGTATTGTCCTATTGGTATGAAATCCTGTCCTGTTGATGTGAAGTCCTGTCCTGTTGGAATTATGTCCTGCCCTGTTGGTATGAAATCCTGTCCTCTTGGTGTGAAGTCCTGTCCTGTTGGAAAGATATCCTGTCCTGTTATGTTGGAATGAAGTCCTGTCCTGTTGGAAAGATGTCCTGTCCTATTGGTGTGAAATCCTGTCCTGTTAGTATGAAGTCCTGTCCTGTTAGTATGAAGTCCTGTCCTGTTGGTATGAAGTCCTGTCCTGTTGGTATGAAGTCCTGTCGTGTTGGTATGAAATCCTGTTGTGTTGGTATGAAATCCTGTCCTGTTGGTGTGAAACCCTGTCCAGTCTGTGTGAAGTCCTGTCCTGTTGGTATGAGTCTGTAGTTAATCAGTACATAATTGTAATATTAGACAAGAGATGAAAAGAGGGGTTATGGCCGAGCCTTGCGGCTTGCCCATGGCTGGCTTCGAACCCACACACCTCCGTTAAGAGGGCGGATTCCTACTGGTCCTGCCACAGCCCACTACCCCAGGAGGGACCTATTAAGACTTCCTTTTGAAGAGTAAGTGCAGTGTGACCAGTCTTATGTAACCCAACTGTGACAAGTCAACACAGATCAAGAGTAATCCAAACCTGTGACTTAAAAACCCAACCCGAGAATATGGAGTAGTGAGGCTCAAGCCTCGGTATCCAAAATCACCGCTGATGGATAAAATCTATCAGCAAGAAGAAGACTACTGGCCAGTCTTATGTAGCAGTGTATCCACCCTTGCTAGGAATCGTATTTGCCTACAGTATCCTATGAACTGCTGGTATGTAGTCATGTCCTGTTGGTGTGAAGCCCTGTCCTGTTGGTGTGAAGCCCTGTCCTGTTGGTGTGAAGCCCTGTCCTGTTGGTGTGAAGCCCTGTCCTGTTGGTGTGAAATCCTGTCCTGTTTATATGAAATCCTGTCCTGTTGGTTTGAAGTCCTATCCTTTTGGTATGAAATCCTGTCCTGTTCGTATGAAGTCCTGTCCTACTAGAAAGATGTCCTGCTGTGTTGGTATAAAATCCTGTCCTGTTGATGTGAAGTCATGTCCTGTTAGTGTGAAGTCATGTCCTGTTTGTTTGAAATCCATTGCTGTTGGTGTGAAGTCTTGTTCTCTTGGTATTTAATTCTGTCCTGTTGGTGTCAACTCCTATCCTGTTGGTGTCAACTCCTGTCCTGTTGGTGTGAAATCCTGTCCTGTTTGTGTGAAGTACTGTCCTATTGGTATGAAATCCTGTCCTGTTGGTGTGAAGTCATGTCCTGTTGATGTGAAGTCATGTCCTCTTTGTGTGAAATACTGTGCTGTTGGAGTGTAGTCCTGTCCTCTTGGTATTTAATCCTGTCCTGTTAGTGTCAAGTCCTGTTGCTATGAAATCCTGCCCTGTTGGAAAGATGTCCTGTCTTGTTGGAAAGATGTCCTGTCCTGTTGGTTTGAAGTCCTGTTCTGTTGGTATGAAATCCTGTCCTGTTGGAAAAATGTCCTGTCCTGTTGGTATGAAATCCTGTCCTATTGGTGTGAAGTCTTGTCCTGTTGGTGTGAAATTATGTCCTGTTTTTGTGAAGTATTGTCCTATTGGTATGAAATCCTGTCCTGTTGATGTGAAGTCCTGTCCTGTTGGAATTATGTCCTGCCCTGTTGGTATGAAATCCTGTCCTCTTGGTGTGAAGTCCTGTCCTGTTGGAAAGATATCCTGTCCTGTTATGTTGGAATGAAGTCCTGTCCTGTTGGAAAGATGTCCTGTCCTATTGGTGTGAAATCCTGTCCTGTTAGTATGAAGTCCTGTCCTGTTGGTATGAAGTCCTGTCCTGTTGGTATGAAGTCCTGTCCTGTTGGTATGAAGTCCTGTCGTGTTGGTATGAAATCCTGTTGTGTTGGTATGAAATCCTGTCCTGTTGGTGTGAAACCCTGTCCAGTCTGTGTGAAGTCCTGTCCTGTTGGTATGAAACCCTGTCCTGTTGGTATGAGTCTGTGGTGAATCAGTACATAATTGTAATATTAGACAAGAGATGAAAAGAGGGGTTATGGCCGAGCCTTGCGGCTTGCCCATGGCTGGCTTCGAACCCACACACCTCCGTTAAGAGGGCGGATTCCTACTGGTCCTGCCACAGCCCACTACCCCAGGAGGGACCTATTAAGACTTCCTTTTGAAGAGTACGTGCAGTGTGACCAGTCTTATGTAGCAGTGTATCCACCCTTGCTAGGAATCGTATTTGCCTACAGTATCCTATGTACTGCTGGTATGTAGTCCTGTCCTGTTGGTAAGTAGTCATGTCCTGTTGGTGTGAAGCCCTGTCCTGTTGGTGTGAAATCCTGTCCTGTTTATATGAAATCCTGTCCTGTTGGTTTGAAGTCCTATCCTTTTGGTATGAAATCCTGTCCTGTTGGTATGAAGTCCTGTCCTACTAGAAAGATGTCCTGCTGTGTTGGTATAAAATCCTGTCCTGTTGATGTGAAGTCATGTCCTGTTAGTGTGAAGTCATGTCCTGTTTGTTTGAAATCCATTGCTGTTGGTGTGAAGTCCTGTCCTCTTGGTATTTAATTCTGTCCTGTTGGTGTCAACTCCTGTCCTGTTGGTGTCAACTCCTGTCCTGTTGGTGTCAACTCCTGTCCTGTTGGTGTGAAATCCTGTCCTGTTGGTGTGAAATCCTGTCCTGTTGGTGTGAAATCCTGTCCTGTTTGTGTGAAGTACTGTCCTATTGGTATGAAATCCTGTCCTGTTTTTTGTGAAGTCATGTCCTGTTGATGTGAAGTCATGTCCTCTTTGTGTGAAATACTGTGCTGTTGGAGTGTAGTCCTGTCCTCTTGGTATTTAATCCTGTCCTGTTAGTGTCAAGTCCTGTCCTGTTGCTATGAAATCCTGTTCTATTGGAAAGATGTCCTGTCTTGTTGGAAAGATGTCCTGTCCTGTTGGTTTGAAGTCCTGTTCTGTTGGTATGAAATCCTGTCCTGTTGGAAAAATGTCCTGTCCTGTTGGTATGAAATCCTGTCCTGTTGGTATGAAATCCTGTCCTATTGGTGTGAAGTCTTGTCCTGTTGGTGTGAAATTATGTCCTGTTTTTGTGAAGTATTGTCCTATTGGTATGAAATCCTGTCCTGTTGATGTGAAGTCCTGTCCTGTTGGAATTATGTCCTGCCCTGTTGGTATGAAATCCTGTCCTCTTGGTGTGAAGTCCTGTCCTGTTGGAAAGATATCCTGTCCTGTTGGTTTGAAGTCCTGTGATGTTGGAATGAAGTCCTGTCCTGTTGGAAAGATGTCCTGTCCTATTGGTGTGAAATCCTGTCCTGTTAGTATGAAGTCCTGTCCTGTTGGTATAAAGTCCTATACTTTTGGTATGAAGTCCTGTCGTGTTGGTATGAAATCCTGTTGTGTTGGTATGAAATCCTGTCCTGTTGGTGTGAAACCCTGTCCAGTCTGTGTGAAGTCCTGTCCTGTTGGTATGAAACCCTGTCCTGTTGGTATGAGTCTGTGGTGAATCAGTACATAATTGTAATATTAGACAAGAGATGAAAAGAGGGGTTATGGCCGAGCCTTGCGGCTTGCCCATGGCTGGCTTCGAACCCACACACCTCCGTTAAGAGGGCGGATTCCTACTGGTCCTGCCACAGCCCACTACCCCAGGAGGGACCTATTAAGACTTCCTTTTGAAGAGTAAGTGCAGTGTGACCAGTCTTATGTAGCAGTGTATCCACCCTTGCTAGGAATCGTATTTGCCTACAGTATCCTATGTACTGCTGGTATGTAGTCCTGTCCTGTTGGTAAGTAGTCATATCCTGTTGGTGTGAAGCCCTGTCCTGTTGGTGTGAAATCCTGTCCTGTTTATATGAAATCCTGTCCTGTTTATATGAAATCCTGTCCTGTTGGTTTGAAGTACTATCCTTTTGGTATGAAATCCTGTCCTGTTGGTATGAAGTCCTGTCCTACTAGAAAGATGTCCTGCTGTGTTGGTATAAAATCCTGTCCTGTTGATGTGAAGTCATGTCCTGTTAGTGTGAAGTCATGTCCTGTTTGTTTGAAATCCATTGCTGTTGGTGTGAAGTCCTGTTCTCTTGGTATTTAATTCTGTCCTGTTGGTGTCAACTCCTATCCTGTTGGTGTCAACTCCTGTCCTGTTGGTGTGAAATCCTGTCCTGTTGGTGTGAAGTACTGTCCTATTGGTATGAAATCCTGTCCTGTTGGTGTGAAGTCATGTCCTGTTGATGTGAAGTCATGTCCTCTTTGTGTGAAATACTGTGCTGTTGGAGCGTAGTCCTGTCCTGTTGGTATTTAATCCTGTCCTGTTAGTGTCAAGTCCTGTCCTGTTGCTATAAAATCCTGTCCTGTTGGAAAGATGTCCTGTCTTGTTGGAAAGATGTCCTGTCCTGTTGGTTTGAAGTCCTGTTCTGTTGGTATGAAATCCTGTCCTGTTGGAAAAACGTCCTGTCCTGTTGGTATGAAATCCTGTCCTATTGGTGTGAAGTCTTGTCCTGTTGGTGTGAAATTATGTCCTGTTTTTGTGAAGTATTGTCCTATTGGTATGAAATCCTGTCCTGTTGATGTGAAGTCCTGTCCTGTTGGTATGAAATCCTGTCCTCTTGGTGTGAAGTCCTGTCCTGTTGGAAAGATATCCTGTCCTGTTGGTTTGAAGTCCTGTCCTGTTGGTATGAAGTCCTGTCCTGTTGGTATGAAATCCTGTCCTGTTGGTATGAAATCCTGTCGTGTTGGTATGAAATCCTGTCGTGTTGGTATGAAACCCTGTCCTGTTGGTGTGAAACCCTGTCCAGTCTGTGTGAAGTCCTGTCCTGTTGGTATGAAACCCTGTCCTGTTGGTATGAGTCTGTGGTGAATCAGTACATAATTGTAATATTAGACAAGAGATGAAAAGAGGGGTTATGGCCGAGCCTTGCGGCTTGCCCATGGCTGGCTTCGAACCCACACACCTCCGTTAAGAGGGCGGATTCCTACTGGTACTACCACAGCCCACTACCCCAGGAGGGACCTATTAAGACTTCCTTTTGAAGAGTAAGTGCAGTGTGACCAGTCTTATGTAGCAGTGTATCCACCCTTGCTAGGAATCGTATTTGCCTACAGTATCCTATGTACTGCTGGTATGTAGTCCTGTCCTGTTGGTAAGTAGTCATGTCCTGTTGGTGTGAAGCCCTGTCCTGTTGGTGTGAAATCCTGTCCTGTTTATATGAAATCCTGTCCTGTTGGTTTGAAGTCCTATCCTTTTGGTATGAAATCCTATCCTGTTGGTATGAAGTCCTGTCCTACTAGAAAGATGTCCTGCTGTGTTGGTATAAAATCCTGTCCTGTTGATGTGAAGTCATGTCCTGTTTGTTTGAAATCCATTGCTGTTGGTGTGAAGTCCTGTCCTCTTGGTATTTAATTCTGTCCTGTTGGTGTCAACTCCTGTCCTGTTGGTGTGAAATCCTGTCCTGTTGCTATGAAATCCTGTCCTGTTGGAAAGATGTCCTGTCTTGTTGGTTTGAAGTCCTGTTCAGTTGGTATGAAACCCTGTCCTGTTGGAAAAATGTCCTGTCCTGTTGGTATGAAATCCTGTCCTGTTGGTATGAAATCCTGTCCTATTGGTGTGAAGTTATGTCCTGTTTTTGTGAAGTATTGTCCTATTGGTATGAAATCCTGTCCTGTTGATGTGAAGTCCTGTCCTGTTGGAATTATGTCCTGCCCTGTTGGTATGAAATCCTGTCCTCTTGGTGTGAAGTCCTGTCCTGTTGGAAAGATATCCTGTCCTGTTGGTTTCAAGTCCTGTGATGTTGGAATGAAGTCCTGTCCTGTTGGAAAGATGTCCTGTCCTATTGGTGTGAAATCCTGTCCTGTTAGTATGAAGTCCTGTCCTGTTGGTATAAAGTCCTATACTTTTGGTATGAAGTCCTGTCGTGTTGGTATGAAATCCTGTTGTGTTGGTATGAAATCCTGTCCTATTGGTGTGAAGTCATATCCTGTTGATGTGAAGTCATGTCCTCTTTGTGTGAAATACTGTGCTGTTGGAGTGTAGTCCTGTCCTCTTGGTATTTAATCCTGTCCTGTTAGTGTCAAGTCCTTTCCTGTTGCTATGAAATCCTGTCCTGTTGGAAAGATGTCCTGTCTTGTTGGAAAGATGTCCTGTCTTGTTGGAAAGATGTCCTGTCTTGTTGGAAAGATGTCCTGTCCTGTTGGTTTGAAGTCCTGTTCTGTTGGTATGAAATCCTGTCCTGTTGGAAAAATGTCCTGTCCTGTTGGTATGAAATCCTGTCCTATTGGTGTGAAGTCTTGTCCTGTTGGTGTGAAATTATGTCCTGTTTTTGTGAAGTATTGTCCTATTGGTATGAAATCCTGTCCTGTTGATGTGAAGTCCTGTCCTGTTAGTGTGAAGTCATGTCCTGTTTGTTTGAAATCCATTGCTGTTGGTGTGAAGTCCTGTCCTCTTGGTATTTAATTCTGTCCTGTTGGTGTCAACTCCTGTCCTGTTGGTGTCAACTCCTGTCCTGTTGGTGTGAAATCCTGTCCTATTGATATGAAATCCTGTCCTGTTGGTGTGAAGTCATGTCCTGTTGATGTGAAGTCATGTCCTCTTTGTGTGAAATACTGTGCTGTTGGTGTGTAGTCCTGTCCTCTTGGTATTTAATCCTGTCCTGTTAGTGTCAAGTCCTGTCCTGTTGCTATGAAATCCTGTCCTGTTGGAAAGATGTCCTGTCTTGTTGGAAAGATGTCCTGTCCTGTTGGTTTGAAGTCCTGTTCTGTTGGTATAAAATCCTGTCCTGTTGATGTGAAGTCATGTCCTGTTAGTGTGAAGTCATATCCTGTTTCTTTGAAATCCATTGCTGTTGGTGTGAAGTCCTGTCCTCTTGGTATTTAATTCTGTCCTGTTGGTGTCAACTCCTGTCCTGTTGGTGTGAAATCCTGTCCTGTTTGTGTGAAGTCATGTCCTGTTGATGTGAAGTCATGTCCTGTTTGTGTGAAATACAGTGCTGTTGGTGTGTAGTCCTGTCCTCTTGGTATTTAATCCTGTCCTGTTAGTGTCAAGTCCTGTCCTGTTGCTATGAAATCCTGTCCTGTTGGAAAGATGTCCTGTCTTGTTGGTTTGAAGTCCTGTTCAGTTGGTATGAAACCCTGTCCTGTTGGAAAAATGTCCTGTCCTGTTGGTATGAAATCCTGTCCTGTTGGTATGAAATCCTGTCCTATTGGTGTGAAGTTATGTCCTGTTTTTGTGAAGTATTGTCCTATTGGTATGAAATCCTGTCCTGTTGATGTGAAGTCCTGTCCTGTTGGAATTATGTCCTGCCCTGTTGGTATGAAATCCTGTCCTCTTGGTGTGAAGTCCTGTCCTGTTGGAAAGATATCCTGTCCTGTTGGTTTGAAGTCCTGTGATGTTGGAATGAAGTCCTGTCCTGTTGGAAAGATGTCCTGTCCTATTGGTGTGAAATCCTGTCCTGTTAGTATGAAGTCCTGTCCTGTTGGTATAAAGTCCTATACTTTTGGTATGAAGTCCTGTCGTGTTGGTATGAAATCCTGTTGTGTTGGTATGAAATCCTGTCCTATTGGTGTGAAGTCATATCCTGTTGATGTGAAGTCATGTCCTCTTTGTGTGAAATACTGTGCTGTTGGAGTGTAGTCCTGTCCTCTTGGTATTTAATCCTGTCCTGTTAGTGTCAAGTCCTTTCCTGTTGCTATGAAATCCTGTCCTGTTGGAAAGATGTCCTGTCTTGTTGGAAAGATGTCCTGTCTTGTTGGAAAGATGTCCTGTCCTGTTGGTTTGAAGTCCTGTTCTGTTGGTATGAAATCCTGTCCTGTTGGAAAAATGTCCTGTCCTGTTGGTATGAAATCCTGTCCTGTTGGTATGAAATCCTGTCCTATTGGTGTGAAGTCTTGTCCTGTTGGTGTGAAATTATGTCCTGTTTTTGTGAAGTATTGTCCTATTGGTATGAAATCCTGTCAGGTTGATGTGAAGTCCTGTCCTGTTGGAATTATGTCCTGCCCTGTTGGTATGAAATCCTGTCCTCTTGGTGTGAAGTCCTGTCCTGTTGGAAAGATATCCTGTCCTGTTGGTTTGAAGTCCTGTGATGTTGGAATGAAGTCCTGTCCTGTTGGAAAGATGTCCTGTCCTATTGGTGTGAAATCCTGTCCTGTTAGTATGAAGTCCTGTCCTGTTGGTATAAAGTCCTATACTTTTGGTATGAAGTCCTGTCGTGTTGGTATGAAGTCCTGTCGTGTTGGTATGAAGTCCTGTCGTGTTGGTATGAAGTCCTGTCGTGTTGGTATGAAATCCTGTCGTGTTGGTATGAAATCCTGTTGTGTTGGTGTGAAATCCTGTCCTGTTGGTGTGAAACCCTGTCCAGTCTGTGTGAAGTCCTGCCCTGTTGGTATGAAACCCTGTCCTGTTGGTATGAGTCTGTGGTTAATCAGTACATAATTGTAATATTAGACAAGAGATGAAAAGAGGGGTTATGGCCGAGCCTTGCGGCTTGCCCATGGCTGGCTTCGAACCCACACACCTCCGTTAAGAGGGCGGATTCCTACTGGTCCTGCCACAGCCCACTACCCCAGGAGGGACCTATTAAGACTTCCTTTTGAAGAGTAAGTGCAGTGTGACCAGTCTTATGTAGCAGTGTATCCACCCTTGCTAGGAATCGTATTTGCCTACAGTATCCTATGTACTGCTGGTATGTAGTCCTGTCCTGTTGGTAAGTAGTCATGTCCTGTTGGTGTGAAGCCCTGTCCTGTTGGTGTGAAATCCTGTCCTGTTAATATGAAATCCTGTCCTGCTGGTTTGAAGTCCTATCCTTTTGGTATGAAATCCTATCCTGTTGGTATGAAGTCCTGTCCTACTAGAAAGATGTCCTGCTGTGTTGGTATAAAATCCTGTCCTGTTGATGTGAAGTCATGTCCTGTTAGTGTGAAGTCATGTCCTGTTTGTTTGAAATCCATTGCTGTTGGTGTGAAGTCCTGTCCTCTTGGTATTTAATTCTGTCCTGTTGGTGTCAACTCCTGTCCTGTTGGTGTCAACTCCTGTCCTGTTGGTGTGAAATCCTGTCCTATTGATATGAAATCCTGTCCTGTTGGTGTGAAGTCATGTCCTGTTGATGTGAAGTCATGTCCTCTTTGTGTGAAATACTGTGCTGTTGAAGTGTAGTCCTGTCCTGTTGCTATGAAATCCTGTCCTGTTGGAAAGATGTCCTGTCTTGTTGGAAAGATGTCCTGTCCTGTTGGTTTGAAGTCCTGTTCTGTTGGTATGAAATCCTGTCCTGTTGGAAAAATGTCCTGTCCTGTTGGTATGAAATCCTGTTCTATTGGTGTGAAGTCTTGTCCTGTTGGTGTGAAATTATGTCCTGTTTTTGTGAAGTATTGTCCTATTGGTATGAAATCCTGTCCTGTTGATGTGAAGTCCTGTCCTGTTGGAATTATGTCCTGCCCTGTTGGTATGAAATCCTGTCCTCTTGGTGTGAAGTCCTGTCCTGTTGGAAAGATATCCTGTCCTGTTATGTTGGAATGAAGTCCTGTCCTGTTGGAAAGATGTCCTATCCTATTGGTGTGAAATCCTGTCCTGTTAGTATGAAGTCCTGTCCTGTTGGTATGAAGTCCTGTCCTGTTGGTATGAAGTCCTGTCCTGTTGGTATGAAGTCCTGTTGTGTTGGTATGAAATCCTGTCCTGTTGGTGTGAAACCCTGTCCAGTCTGTGTGAAGTCCTGTCCTGTTGGTATGAAACCCTGTCCTGTTGGTATGAGTCTGTGGTGAATCAGTACATAATTGTAATATTAGACAAGAGATGAAAAGAGGGGTTATGGCCGAGCCTTGCGGCTTGCCCATGGCTGGCTTCGAACCCACACACCTCCGTTAAGAGGGCGGATTCCTACTGGTCCTGCCACAGCCCACTACCCCAGGAGGGACCTATTAAGACTTCCTTTTGAAGAGTAAGTGCAGTGTGACCAGTCTTATGTAGCAGTGTATCCACCCTTGCTAGGAATCGTATTTGCCTACAGTATCATATGTACTGCTGGTATGTAGTCCTGTCCTGTTGGTAAGTAGTCATGTCCTGTTGGTGTGAAGCCCTGTCCTGTTGGTGTGAAATCCTGTCCTGTTTATATGAAATCCTGTCCTGTTGGTTTGAAGTCCTATCCTTTTGGTATGAAATCCTGTCCTGTTGGTATGAAGTCCTGTCCTACTAGAAAGATGTCCTGCTGTGTTGGTATAAAATCCTGTCCTGTTGATGTGAAGTCATGTCCTGTTAGTGTGAAGTCATGTCCTGTTTGTTTGAAATCCATTGCTGTTGGTGTGAAGTCCTGTCCTCTTGGTATTTAATTCTGTCCTGTTGGTGTCAACTCCTGTCCTGTTGGTGTCAACTCCTGTCCTGTTGGTGTCAACTCCTGTCCTGTTGGTGTCAACTCCTGTCCTGTTGGTGTGAAATCCTGTCCTGTTGGTGTGAAATCCTGTCCTGTTGGTGTGAAATCCTGTCCTGTTTGTGTGAAGTACTGTCCTATTGGTATGAAATCCTGTCCTGTTTTTTGTGAAGTCATGTCCTGTTGATGTGAAGTCATGTCCTCTTTGTGTGAAATACTGTGCTGTTGGAGTGTAGTCCTGTCCTCTTGGTATTTAATCCTGTCCTGTTAGTGTCAAGTCCTGTCCTGTTGCTATGAAATCCTGTTCTATTGGAAAGATGTCCTGTCTTGTTGGAAAGATGTCCTGTCCTGTTGGTTTGAAGTCCTGTTCTGTTGGTATGAAATCCTGTCCTGTTGGTATGAAATCCTGTCCTGTTGGTATGAAATCCTGTCCTGTTGGTATGAAATCCTGTCCTATTGGTGTGAAGTCTTGTCCTGTTGGTGTGAAATTATGTCCTGTTTTTGTGAAGTATTGTCCTATTGGTATGAAATCCTGTCCTGTTGATGTGAAGTCCTGTCCTGTTGGAATTATGTCCTGCCCTGTTGGTATGAAATCCTGTCCTCTTGGTGTGAAGTCCTGTCCTGTTGGAAAGATATCCTGTCCTGTTGGTTTGAAGTCCTGTGATGTTGGAATGAAGTCCTGTCCTGTTGGAAAGATGTCCTGTCCTATTGGTGTGAAATCCTGTCCTGTTAGTATGAAGTCCTGTCCTGTTGGTATAAAGTCCTATACTTTTGGTATGAAGTCCTGTCGTGTTGGTATGAAATCCTGTTGTGTTGGTATGAAATCCTGTCCTGTTGGTGTGAAACCCTGTCCAGTCTGTGTGAAGTCCTGTCCTGTTGGTATGAAACCCTGTCCTGTTGGTATGAGTCTGTGGTGAATCAGTACATAATTGTAATATTAGACAAGAGATGAAAAGAGGGGTTATGGCCGAGCCTTGCGGCTTGCCCATGGCTGGCTTCGAACCCACACACCTCCGTTAAGAGGGCGGATTCCTACTGGTCCTGCCACAGCCCACTACCCCAGGAGGGACCTATTAAGACTTCCTTTTGAAGAGTAAGTGCAGTGTGACCAGTCTTATGTAGCAGTGTATCCACCCTTGCTAGGAATCGTATTTGCCTACAGTATCCTATGTACTGCTGGTATGTAGTCCTCTCCTGTTGGTAAGTAGTCATATCCTGTTGGTGTGAAGCCCTGTCCTGTTGGTGTGAAATCCTGTCCTGTTTATATGAAATCCTGTCCTGTTTATATGAAATCCTGTCCTGTTGGTTTGAAGTACTATCCTTTTGGTATGAAATCCTGTCCTGTTGGTATGAAGTCCTGTCCTACTAGAAAGATGTCCTGCTGTGTTGGTATAAAATCCTGTCCTGTTGATGTGAAGTCATGTCCTGTTAGTGTGAAGTCATGTCCTGTTTGTTTGAAATCCATTGCTGTTGGTGTGAAGTCCTGTTCTCTTGGTATTTAATTCTGTCCTGTTGGTGTCAACTCCTATCCTGTTGGTGTCAACTCCTGTCCTGTTGGTGTGAAATCCTGTCCTGTTGGTGTGAAGTACTGTCCTATTGGTATGAAATCCTGTCCTGTTGGTGTGAAGTCATGTCCTGTTGATGTGAAGTCATGTCCTCTTTGTGTGAAATACTGTGCTGTTGGAGCGTAGTCCTGTCCTGTTGGTATTTAATCCTGTCCTGTTAGTGTCAAGTCCTGTCCTGTTGCTATGAAATCCTGTCCTGTTGGAAAGATGTCCTGTCTTGTTGGAAAGATGTCCTGTCCTGTTGGTTTGAAGTCCTGTTCTGTTGGTATGAAATCCTGTCCTGTTGGAAAAACGTCCTGTCCTGTTGGTATGAATTCCTGTCCTATTGGTGTGAAGTCTTGTCCTGTTGGTGTGAAATTATGTCCTGTTTTTGTGAAGTATTGTCCTATTGGTATGAAATCCTGTCCTGTTGATGTGAAGTCCTGTCCTGTTGGTATGAAATCCTGTCCTCTTGGTGTGAAGTCCTGTCCTGTTGGAAAGATATCCTGTCCTGTTGGTTTGAAGTCCTGTCCTGTTGGTATGAAGTCCTGTCCTGTTGGTATGAAATCCTGTCCTGTTGGTATGAAATCCTGTCGTGTTGGTATGAAATCCTGTCGTGTTGGTATGAAACCCTGTCCTGTTGGTGTGAAACCCTGTCCAGTCTGTGTGAAGTCCTGTCCTGTTGGTATGAAACCCTGTCCTGTTGGTATGAGTCTGTGGTGAATCAGTACATAATTGTAATATTAGACAAGAGATGAAAAGAGGGGTTATGGCCGAGCCTTGCGGCTTGCCCATGGCTGGCTTCGAACCCACACACCTCCGTTAAGAGGGCGGATTCCTACTGGTACTACCACAGCCCACTACCCCAGGAGGGACCTATTAAGACTTCCTTTTGAAGAGTAAGTGCAGTGTGACCAGTCTTATGTAGCAGTGTATCCACCCTTGCTAGGAATCGTATTTGCCTACAGTATCCTATGTACTGCTGGTATGTAGTCCTGTCCTGTTGGTAAGTAGTCATGTCCTGTTGGTGTGAAGCCCTGTCCTGTTGGTGTGAAATCCTGTCCTGTTTATATGAAATCCTGTCCTGTTGGTTTGAAGTCCTATCCTTTTGGTATGAAATCCTATCCTGTTGGTATGAAGTCCTGTCCTACTAGAAAGATGTCCTGCTGTGTTGGTATAAAATCCTGTCCTGTTGATGTGAAGTCATGTCCTGTTTGTTTGAAATCCATTGCTGTTGGTGTGAAGTCCTGTCCTCTTGGTATTTAATTCTGTCCTGTTGGTGTCAACTCCTGTCCTGTTGGTGTGAAATCCTGTCCTGTTGCTATGAAATCCTGTCCTGTTGGAAAGATGTCCTGTCTTGTTGGTTTGAAGTCCTGTTCAGTTGGTATGAAACCCTGTCCTGTTGGAAAAATGTCCTGTCCTGTTGGTATGAAATCCTGTCCTGTTGGTATGAAATCCTGTCCTGTTGGTGTGAAGTTATGTCCTGTTTTTGTGAAGTATTGTCCTATTGGTATGAAGTCCTGTCCTGTTGATGTGAAGTCCTGTCCTGTTGGAATTATGTCCTGCCCTGTTGGTATGAAATCCTGTCCTCTTGGTGTGAAGTCCTGTCCTGTTGGAAAGATATCCTGTCCTGTTGGTTTCAAGTCCTGTGATGTTGGAATGAAGTCCTGTCCTGTTGGAAAGATGTCCTGTCCTATTGGTGTGAAATCCTGTCCTGTTAGTATGAAGTCCTGTCCTGTTGGTATAAAGTCCTATACTTTTGGTATGAAGTCCTGTCGTGTTGGTATGAAATCCTGTTGTGTTGGTATGAAATCCTGTCCTATTGGTGTGAAGTCATATCCTGTTGATGTGAAGTCATGTCCTCTTTGTGTGAAATACTGTGCTGTTGGAGTGTAGTCCTGTCCTCTTGGTATTTAATCCTGTCCTGTTAGTGTCAAGTCCTTTCCTGTTGCTATGAAATCCTGTCCTGTTGGAAAGATGTCCTGTCTTGTTGGAAAGATGTCCTGTCTTGTTGGAAAGATGTCCTGTCTTGTTGGAAAGATGTCCTGTCTTGTTGGAAAGATGTCCTGTCCTGTTGGTTTGAAGTCCTGTTCTGTTGGTATGAAATCCTGTCCTGTTGGAAAAATGTCCTGTCCTGTTGGTATGAAATCCTGTCCTATTGGTGTGAAGTCTTGTCCTGTTGGTGTGAAATTATGTCCTGTTTTTGTGAAGTATTGTCCTATTGGTATGAAATCCTGTCCTGTTGATGTGAAGTCCTGTCCTGTTAGTGTGAAGTCATGTCCTGTTTGTTTGAAATCCATTGCTGTTGGTGTGAAGTCCTGTCCTCTTGGTATTTAATTCTGTCCTGTTGGTGTCAACTCCTGTCCTGTTGGTGTCAACTCCTGTCCTGTTGGTGTGAAATCCTGTCCTATTGATATGAAATCCTGTCCTGTTGGTGTGAAGTCATGTCCTGTTGATGTGAAGTCATGTCCTCTTTGTGTGAAATACTGTGCTGTTGGTGTGTAGTCCTGTCCTCTTGGTATTTAATCCTGTCCTGTTAGTGTCAAGTCCTGTCCTGTTGCTATGAAATCCTGTCCTGTTGGAAAGATGTCCTGTCTTGTTGGAAAGATGTCCTGTCCTGTTGGTTTGAAGTCCTGTTCTGTTGGTATAAAATCCTGTCCTGTTGATGTGAAGTCATGTCCTGTTAGTGTGAAGTCATATCCTGTTTCTTTGAAATCCATTGCTGTTGGTGTGAAGTCCTGTCCTCTTGGTATTTAATTCTGTCCTGTTGGTGTCAACTCCTGTCCTGTTGGTGTGAAATCCTGTCCTGTTGGTGTGAAATCCTGTCCTGTTGGTGTGAAATCCTGTCCTGTTTGTGTGAAGTCATGTCCTGTTGATGTGAAGTCATGTCCTGTTTGTGTGAAATACAGTGCTGTTGGTGTGTAGTCCTGTCCTCTTGGTATTTAATCCTGTCCTGTTAGTGTCAAGTCCTGTCCTGTTGCTATGAAATCCTGTCCTGTTGGAAAGATGTCCTGTCTTGTTGGTTTGAAGTCCTGTTCAGTTGGTATGAAACCCTGTCCTGTTGGAAAAATGTCCTGTCCTGTTGGTATGAAATCCTGTCCTGTTGGTATGAAATCCTGTCCTATTGGTGTGAAGTTATGTCCTGTTTTTGTGAAGTATTGTCCTATTGGTATGAAATCCTGTCCTGTTGATGTGAAGTCCTGTCCTGTTGGAATTATGTCCTGCCCTGTTGGTATGAAATCCTGTCCTCTTGGTGTGAAGTCCTGTCCTGTTGGAAAGATATCCTGTCCTGTTGGTTTGAAGTCCTGTGATGTTGGAATGAAGTCCTGTCCTGTTGGAAAGATGTCCTGTCCTATTGGTGTGAAATCCTGTCCTGTTAGTATGAAGTCCTGTCCTGTTGGTATAAAGTCCTATACTTTTGGTATGAAGTCCTGTCGTGTTGGTATGAAATCCTGTTGTGTTGGTATGAAATCCTGTCCTATTGGTGTGAAGTCATATCCTGTTGATGTGAAGTCATGTCCTCTTTGTGTGAAATACTGTGCTGTTGGAGTGTAGTCCTGTCCTCTTGGTATTTAATCCTGTCCTGTTAGTGTCAAGTCCTTTCCTGTTGCTATGAAATCCTGTCCTGTTGGAAAGATGTCCTGTCTTGTTGGAAAGATGTCCTGTCTTGTTGGAAAGATGTCCTGTCCTGTTGGTTTGAAGTCCTGTTCTGTTGGTATGAAATCCTGTCCTGTTGGAAAAATGTCCTGTCCTGTTGGTATGAAATCCTGTCCTGTTGGTATGAAATCCTGTCCTATTGGTGTGAAGTCTTGTCCTGTTGGTGTGAAATTATGTCCTGTTTTTGTGAAGTATTGTCCTATTGGTATGAAATCCTGTCAGGTTGATGTGAAGTCCTGTCCTGTTGGAATTATGTCCTGCCCTGTTGGTATGAAATCCTGTCCTCTTGGTGTGAAGTCCTGTCCTGTTGGAAAGATATCCTGTCCTGTTGGTTTGAAGTCCTGTGATGTTGGAATGAAGTCCTGTCCTGTTGGAAAGATGTCCTGTCCTATTGGTGTGAAATCCTGTCCTGTTAGTATGAAGTCCTGTCCTGTTGGTATAAAGTCCTATACTTTTGGTATGAAGTCCTGTCGTGTTGGTATGAAGTCCTGTCGTGTTGGTATGAAATCCTGTCGTGTTGGTATGAAATCCTGTTGTGTTGGTGTGAAATCCTGTCCTGTTGGTGTGAAACCCTGTCCAGTCTGTGTGAAGTCCTGCCCTGTTGGTATGAAACCCTGTCCTGTTGGTATGAGTCTGTGGTTAATCAGTACATAATTGTAATATTAGACAAGAGATGAAAAGAGGGGTTATGGCCGAGCCTTGCGGCTTGCCCATGGCTGGCTTCGAACCCACACACCTCCGTTAAGAGGGCGGATTCCTACTGGTCCTGCCACAGCCCACTACCCCAGGAGGGACCTATTAAGACTTCCTTTTGAAGAGTAAGTGCAGTGTGACCAGTCTTATGTAGCAGTGTATCCACCCTTGCTAGGAATCGTATTTGCCTACAGTATCCTATGTACTGCTGGTATGTAGTCCTGTCCTGTTGGTAAGTAGTCATGTCCTGTTGGTGTGAAGCCCTGTCCTGTTGGTGTGAAATCCTGTCCTGTTAATATGAAATCCTGTCCTGCTGGTTTGAAGTCCTATCCTTTTGGTATGAAATCCTATCCTGTTGGTATGAAGTCCTGTCCTACTAGAAAGATGTCCTGCTGTGTTGGTATAAAATCCTGTCCTGTTGATGTGAAGTCATGTCCTGTTAGTGTGAAGTCATGTCCTGTTTGTTTGAAATCCATTGCTGTTGGTGTGAAGTCCTGTCCTCTTGGTATTTAATTCTGTCCTGTTGGTGTCAACTCCTGTCCTGTTGGTGTCAACTCCTGTCCTGTTGGTGTGAAATCCTGTCCTATTGATATGAAATCCTGTCCTGTTGGTGTGAAGTCATGTCCTGTTGATGTGAAGTCATGTCCTCTTTGTGTGAAATACTGTGCTGTTGAAGTGTAGTCCTGTCCTGTTGCTATGAAATCCTGTCCTGTTGGAAAGATGTCCTGTCTTGTTGGAAAGATGTCCTGTCCTGTTGGTTTGAAGTCCTGTTCTGTTGGTATGAAATCCTGTCCTGTTGGAAAAATGTCCTGTCCTGTTGGTATGAAATCCTGTTCTATTGGTGTGAAGTCTTGTCCTGTTGGTGTGAAATTATGTCCTGTTTTTGTGAAGTATTGTCCTATTGGTATGAAATCCTGTCCTGTTGATGTGAAGTCCTGTCCTGTTGGAATTATGTCCTGCCCTGTTGGTATGAAATCCTGTCCTCTTGGTGTGAAGTCCTGTCCTGTTGGAAAGATATCCTGTCCTGTTATGTTGGAATGAAGTCCTGTCCTGTTGGAAAGATGTCCTATCCTATTGGTGTGAAATCCTGTCCTGTTAGTATGAAGTCCTGTCCTGTTGGTATGAAGTCCTGTCCTGTTGGTATGAAATCCTGTTGTGTTGGTATGAAATCCTGTCCTGTTGGTGTGAAACCCTGTCCAGTCTGTGTGAAGTCCTGTCCTGTTGGTATGAAACCCTGTCCTGTTGGTATGAGTCTGTGGTGAATCAGTACATAATTGTAATATTAGACAAGAGATGAAAAGAGGGGTTATGGCCGAGCCTTGCGGCTTGCCCATGGCTGGCTTCGAACCCACACACCTCCGTTAAGAGGGCGGATTCCTACTGGTCCTGCCACAGCCCACTACCCCAGGAGGGACCTATTAAGACTTCCTTTTGAAGAGTAAGTGCAGTGTGACCAGTCTTATGTAGCAGTGTATCCACCCTTGCTAGGAATCGTATTTGCCTACAGTATCATATGTACTGCTGGTATGTAGTCCTGTCCTGTTGGTAAGTAGTCATGTCCTGTTGGTGTGAAGCCCTGTCCTGTTGGTGTGAAATCCTGTCCTGTTTATATGAAATCCTGTCCTGTTGGTTTGAAGTCCTATCCTTTTGGTATGAAATCCTGTCCTGTTCGTATGAAGTCCTGTCCTACTAGAAAGATGTCCTGCTGTGTTGGTATAAAATCCTGTCCTGTTGATGTGAAGTCATGTCCTGTTAGTGTGAAGTCATGTCCTGTTTGTTTGAAATCCATTGCTGTTGGTGTGAAGTCATGTCCTGTTTGTTTGAAATCCATTGCTGTTGGTGTGAAGTCCTGTCCTCTTGGTATTTAATTCTGTCCTGTTGGTGTCAACTCCTGTCCTGTTGGTGTCAACTCCTGTCCTGTTGGTGTGAAATCCTGTCCTGTTTGTGTGAAGTACTGTCCTATTGATATGAAATCCTGTCCTGTTGGTGTGAAGTCATGTCCTGTTGATGTGAAGTCATGTCCTCTTTGTGTGAAATACTGTGCTGTTGGAGTGTAGTCCTGTCCTCTTGGTATTTAATCCTGTCGTGTTAGTGTCAAGTCCTGTCCTGTTGCTATGAAATCCTGCCCTGTTGGAAAGATGTCCTGTCTTGTTGGAAAGATGTCCTGTCCTGTTGGTTTGAAGTCCTGTTCTGTTGGTATGAAATCCTGTCCTGTTGGAAAAATGTCCTGTCCTGTTGGTATGAAATCCTGTCCTATTGGTGTGAAGTCTTGTCCTGTTGGTGTGAAATTATGTCCTGTTTTTGTGAAGTATTGTCCTATTGGTATGAAATCCTGTCCTGTTGATGTGAAGTCCTGTCCTGTTGGAATTATGTCCTGCCCTGTTGGTATGAAATCCTGTCCTCTTGGTGTGAAGTCCTGTCCTGTTGGAAAGATATCCTGTCCTGTTGGTTTGAAGTCCTGTGATGTTGGAATGAAGTCCTGTCCTGTTGGAAAGATGTCCTGTCCTATTGGTGTGAAATCCTGTCCTGTTAGTATGAAGTCCTGTCCTGTTGGTATGAAGTCCTGTCCTGTTGGTATAAAGTCCTATACTTTTGGTATGAAGTCCTGTCCTGTTGGTATGAAATCCTGTCCTGTTGGTGTGAAACCCTGTCCAGTTGGTGTGAAACCCTGTCCAGTTGGTGTGAAACCCTGTCCAGTCTGTGTGAAGTCCTGTCCTGTTGGTATGAGTCTGTGGTGAATCAGTACATAATTGTAATATTAGACAAGAGATGAAAAGAGGGGTTATGGCCGAGCCTTGCGGCTTGCCCATGGCTGGCTTCGAACCCACACACCTCCGTTAAGAGGGCGGATTCCTACTGGTCCTGCCACAGCCCACTACCCCAGGAGGGACCTATTAAGACTTCCTTTTGAAGAGTAAGTGCAGTGTGACCAGTCTTATGTAGCAGTGTATCCACCCTTGCTAGGAATCGTATTTGCCTACAGTATCCTATGTACTGCTGGTATGTAGTCCTGTCCTGTTGGTAAGTAGTCATGTCCTGTTGGTGTGAAGCCCTGTCCTGTTGGTGTGAAATCCTGTCCTGTTTATATGAAATCCTGTCCTGTTGGTTTGAAGTCCTATCCTTTTGGTATGAAATCCTGTCCTGTTGGTATGAAGTCCTGTCCTACTAGAAAGATGTCCTGCTGTGTTGGTATAAAATCCTGTCCTGTTGATGTGAAGTCATGTCCTGTTTGTTTGAAATCCATTGCTGTTGGTGTGAAGTCCTGTCCTCTTGGTATTTAATTCTGTCCTGTTGGTGTCAACTCCTGTCCTGTTGGTGTCAACTCCTGTCCTGTTGGTGTCAACTCCTGTCCTGTTGGTGTGAAATCCTGTCCTGTTGGTGTGAAGTACTGTCCTATTGGTATGAAATCCTGTCCTGTTGGTGTGCAGTCATATCCTGTTGATGTGAAGTCATGTCCTCTTTGTGTGAAATACTATGCTGTTGGAGTGTAGTCCTGTCCTCTTGGTATTTAATCCTGTCCTGTTAGTGTCAAGTCCTGTCCTGTTGCTATGAAATCCTGTCCTGTTGAAAGATGTCCTGTCTTGTTGGAAAGATGTCCTGTCCTGTTGGTTTGAAGTCCTGTTCTGTTGGTATGAAATCCTGTCCTGTTGGAAAAATGTCCTGTCCTGTTGGTAAGAAATCCTGTCCTATTGGTGTGAAGTCTTGTCCTGTTGGTGTGAAATTATGTCCTGTTTTTGTGAAGTATTGTCCTATTGGTATGAAATCCTGTCCTGTTGATGTGAAGTCCTGTCCTGTTGGAATTATGTCCTGCCCTGTTGGTATGAAATCCTGTCCTCTTGGTGTGAAGTCCTGTCCTGTTGGAAAGATATCCTGTCCTGTTATGTTGGAATGAAGTCCTGTCCTGTTGGAAAGATGTCCTGTCCTATTGGTGTGAAATCCTGTCCTGTTAGTATGAAGTCCTGTCCTGTTGGTATGAAGTCCTGTCCTGTTGGTATGAAGTCCTGTCCTGTTGGTATGAAGTCCTGTCGTGTTGGTATGAAATCCTGTTGTGTTGGTATGAAATCCTGTCCTGTTGGTGTGAAACCCTGTCCAGTCTGTGTGAAGTCCTGTCCTGTTGGTATGAAACCCTGTCCTGTTGGTATGAGTCTGTGGTGAATCAGTACATAATTGTAATATTAGACAAGAGATGAAAAGAGGGGTTATGGCCGAGCCTTGCGGCTTGCCCATGGCTGGCTTCGAACCCACACACCTCCGTTAAGAGGGCGGATTCCTACTGGTCCTGCCACAGCCCACTACCCCAGGAGGGACCTATTAAGACTTCCTTTTGAAGAGTAAGTGCAGTGTGACCAGTCTTATGTAGCAGTGTATCCACCCTTGCTAGGAATCGTATTTGCCTACAGTATCATATGTACTGCTGGTATGTAGTCCTGTCCTGTTGGTAAGTAGTCATGTCCTGTTGGTGTGAAGCCCTGTCCTGTTGGTGTGAAATCCTGTCCTGTTTATATGAAATCCTGTCCTGTTGGTTTGAAGTCCTATCCTTTTAGTATGAAATCCTGTCCTGTTCGTATGAAGTCCTGTCCTACTAGAAAGATGTCCTGCTGTGTTGGTATAAAATCCTGTCCTGTTGATGTGAAGTCATGTCCTGTTAGTGTGAAGTCATGTCCTGTTTGTTTGAAATCCATTGCTGTTGGTGTGAAGTCATGTCCTGTTTGTTTGAAATCCATTGCTGTTGGTGTGAAGTCCTGACCTCTTGGTATTTAATTCTGTCCTGTTGGTGTCAACTCCTGTCCTGTTGGTGTCAACTCCTGTCCTGTTGGTGTGAAATCCTGTCCTGTTTGTGTGAAGTACTGTCCTATTGATATGAAATCCTGTCCTGTTGGTGTGAAGTCATGTCCTGTTGATGTGAAGTCATGTCCTCTTTGTGTGAAATACTGTGCTGTTGGAGTGTAGTCCTGTCCTCTTGGTATTTAATCCTGTCGTGTTAGTGTCAAGTCCTGTCCTGTTGCTATGAAATCCTGCCCTGTTGGAAAGATGTCCTGTCTTGTTGGAAAGATGTCCTGTCCTGTTGGTTTGAAGTCCTGTTCTGTTGGTATGAAATCCTGTCCTGTTGGAAAAATGTCCTGTCCTGTTAGTATGAAATCCTGTCCTATTGGTGTGAAGTCTTGTCCTGTTGGTGTGAAATTATGTCCTGTTTTTGTGAAGTATTGTCCTATTGGTGTGAAATCCTGTCCTGTTGATGTGAAGTCCTGTCCTGTTGGAATTATGTCCTGCCCTGTTGGTATGAAATCCTGTCCTCTTGGTGTGAAGTCCTGTCCTGTTGGAAAGATATCCTGTCCTGTTGGTTTGAAGTCCTGTGATGTTGGAATGAAGTCCTGTCCTGTTGGAAAGATGTACTGTCCTATTGGTGTGAAATCCTGTCCTGTTAGTATGAAGTCCTGTCCTGTTGGTATAAAGTCCTATACTTTTGGTATGAAGTCCTGTCCTGTTGGTATGAAATCCTGTCCTGTTGGTATGAAATCCTGTCCAGTTGGTGTGAAACCCTGTCCAGTTGGTGTGAAACCCTGTCCAGTTGGTGTGAAACCCTGTCCAGTCTGTGTGAAGTCCTGTCCTGTTGGTATGAGTCTGTGGTGAATCAGTACATAATTGTAATATTAGACAAGAGATGAAAAGAGGGGTTATGGCCGAGCCTTGCGGCTTGCCCATGGCTGGCTTCGAACCCACACACCTCCATTAAGAGGGCGGATTCCTACTGGTCCTGCCACAGCCCACTACCCCAGGAGGGACCTATTAAGACTTCCTTTTGAAGAGTAAGTGCAGTGTGACCAGTCTTATGTAGCAGTGTATCCACCCTTGCTAGGAATCGTATTTGCCTACAGTATCCTATGTACTGCTGGTATGTAGTCCTGTCCTGTTGGTAAGTAGTCATGTCCTGTTGGTGTGAAGCCCTGTCCTGTTGGTGTGAAATCCTGTCCTGTTGGTGTGAAATCCTGTCCTGTTTATATGAAATCCTGTCCTGTTGGTTTGAAGTCCTATCCTTTTGGTATGAAATCCTGTCCTCTTGGTATGAAGTCCTGTCCTACTAGAAAGATGTCCTGCTGTGTTGGTATAAAATCCTGTCCTGTTGATGTGAAGTTATGTCCTGTTAGTGTGAAGTCATGTCCTGTTTGTTTGAAATCCATTGCTGTTGGTGTGAAGTCCTGTCCTCTTGGTATTTAATTCTGTCCTGTTGGTGTCAACTCCTGTCCTGTTGGTGTGAAATCCTGTCCTGTTTGTGTGAAGTACTGTTCTATTGGTATGAAATCCTGTCCTGTTGGTGTGAAGTCATGTCCTGTTGATGTGAAGTCATGTCCTCTTTGTGTGAAATACTGTGCTGTTGGAGTGTAGTCCTGTCCTCTTGGTATTTAATCCTGTCCTGTTAGTGTCAAGTCCTGTCCTGTTGCTATGAAATCCTGTCCTGTTGGAAAGATGTCCTGTCTTGTTGGAAAGATGTCCTGTCCTGTTGGTTTGAAGTCCTGTTCTGTTGGTATGAAATCCTGTCCTGTTGGAAAAATGTCCTGTCCTGTTGGTGTGACATTATGTCCTGTTTTTGTGAAGTATTGTCCTATTGGTATGAAATCCTGTCCTGTTGATGTGAAGTCCTGTCCTGTTAGAATTATGTCCTGCCCTGTTGGTATGAAATCCTGTCCTCTTGGTGTGAAGTCCTGTCCTGTTGGAAAGATATCCTGTCCTGTTGGTTTGAAGTCCTGTGATGTTGGAATGAAGTCCTGTCCTATTGGTGTGAAGTCCTGTCCTATTGGTGTGAAGTCCTGTTGTGTTGGTATGAAATCCTGTCCTGTTGGTGTGAAACCCTGTCCAGTCTGTGTGAAGTCCTGTCCTGTTGGTATGAAAACCTGTCCTGTTGGTATGAGTCTGTGGTGAATCAGTACATAATTGTAATATTAGACAAGAGATGAAAAGAGGGGTTATGGCCGAGCCTTGCGGCTTGCCCATGGCTGGCTTCGAACCCACACACCTCCGTTAAGAGGGCGGATTCCTACTGGTCCTGCCACAGCCCACTACCCCAGGAGGGACCTATTAAGACTTCCTTTTGAAGAGTAAGTGCAGTGTGACCAGTCTTATGTAGCAGTGTATCCACCCTTGCTAGGAATCGTATTTGCCTACAGTATCCTATGTACTGCTGGTATGTAGTCCTGTCCTGTTGGTAAGTAGTCATGTCCTGTTGGTGTGAAGCCCTGTCCTGTTGGTGTGAAGCCCTGTCCTGTTGGTGTGAAATCCTGTCCTGTTGGTGTGAAATCCTGTCCTGTTTATATGAAATCCTGTCCTGTTGGTTTGAAGTCCTATCCTTTTGGTATGAAATCCTGTCCTGTTGGTATGAAGTCCTGTCCTACTAGAAAGATGTCCTGCTGTGTTGGTATAAAATCCTGTCCTGTTGATGTGAAGTCATGTCCTGTTAGTGTGAAGTCATGTCCTGTTTGTTTGAAATCCATTGCTGTTGGTGTGAAGTCCTGTCCTCTTGGTATTTAATTCTGTCCTGTTGGTGTCAACTCCTGTCCTGTTGGTGTGAAATCCTGTCCTGTTGGTGTGAAATCCTGTCCTGTTGGTGTGAAGTACTGTCCTACTGGTATGAAATCCTGTCCTGTTGGTGTGAAGTCATGTCCTGTTGATGTGAAATCATGTCCTCTTTGTGTGAAATACTGTGCTGTTGGAGTGTAGTCCTGTCCTCTTGGTATTTAATCCTGTCCTGTTAGTGTCAAGTCCTGTCCTGTTGCTATGAAATCCTGTCCTGTTGGAAAGATGTCCTGTCTTGTTGGAAAGATGTCCTGTCCTGTTGGTTTGAAGTCCTGTTCTGTTGGTATGAAATCCTGTCCTGTTGGAAAAATGTCCTGTCCTGTTGGTATGAAATCCTGTCCTATTGGTGTGAAGTCTTGTCCTGTTGGTGTGAAATTATGTCCTGTTTTTGTGAAGTATTGTCCTATTGGTGTGAAATCCTGTCCTGTTGATGTGAAGTCCTGTCCTGTTGGAATTATGTCCTGCCCTGTTGGTATGAAAACCTGTCCTCTTGGTGTGAAGTCCTGTCCTGTTGGAAAGATATCCTGTCCTGTTGGTTTTTAGTCCTGTGATGTTGGAATGAAGTCCTGTCCTGTTGGAAAGATGTCCTGTCCTATTGGTGTGAAATCCTGTCCTGTTAGTATGAAGTCCTGTCCTGTTGGTATAAAGTCCTATACTTTTGGTATGAAGTCCTGTCGTGTTGGTATGAAATCCTGTTGTGTTGGTATGAAATCCTGTCCTGTTGGTGTGAAACCCTGTCCAGTCTGTGTGAAGTCCTGTCCTGTTGGTATGAAACCCTGTCCTGTTGGTATGAGTCTGTGGTGAATCAGTACATAATTGTAATATTAGACAAGAGATGAAAAGAGGGGTTATGGCCGAGCCTTGCGGCTTGCCCATGGCTGGCTTCGAACCCACACACCTCCGTTAAGAGGGCGGATTCCTACTGGTCCTGCCACAGCCCACTACCCCAGGAGGGACCTATTAAGACTTCCTTTTGAAGAGTAAGTGCAGTGTGACCAGTCTTATGTAACCCAACTGTGACAAGTCAACACAGATCAAGAGTAATCCAAATCTGTGACTTAAAAACCCAACCCGAGAATATGGAGTAGTGAGGCTCAAGCCTCGGTATCCAAAATCACCGCTGATGGATAAAATCTATCAGCAAGAAGAAGACTACTGGCCAGTCTTATGTAGCAGTGTATCCACCCTTGCTAGGAATCGTATTTGCCTACAGTATCCTATGAACTGCTGGTATGTAGTCCTGTCCTGTTGGTAAGTAGTCATGTCCTGTTGGTGTGAAGCCCTGTCCTGTTGGTGTGAAGCCCTGTCCTGTTGGTGTGAAATCCTGTCCTGTTGGTGTGAAATCCTGTCCTGTTTATATGAAATCCTGTCCTGTTGGTTTGAAGTCCTATCCTTTTGGTATGAAATCCTGTCCTGTTCGTATGAAGTCCTGTCCTACTAGAAAGATGTCCTGCTGTGTTTGTATAAAATCCTGTCCTGTTGATGTGAAGTCATGTCCTGTTAGTGTGAAGTCATGTCCTGTTTGTTTGAAATCCATTGCTGTTGGTGTGAAGTCCTGTTCTCTTGGTATTTAATTCTGTCCTGTTGGTGTCAACTCCTATCCTGTTGGTGTCAACTCCTGTCCTGTTGGTGTGAAATCCTGTCCTGTTTGTGTGAAGTACTGTCCTATTGGTATGAAATCCTGTCCTGTTGGTGTGAAGTCATGTCCTGTTGATGTGAAGTCATGTCCTCTTTGTGTGAAATACTGTGCTGTTGGAGTGTAGTCCTGTCCTCTTTGTATTTAATCCTGTCCTGTTAGTGTCAAGTCCTGTTGCTATGAAATCCTGCCCTGTTGGAAAGATGTCCTGTCTTGTTGGAAAGATGTCCTGTCCTGTTGGTTTGAAGTCCTGTTCTGTTGGTATGAAATCCTGTCCTGTTGGAAAAATGTCCTGTCCTGTTGGTATGAAATCCTGTCCTATTGGTGTGAAGTCTTGTCCTGTTGGTGTGAAATTATGTCCTGTTTTTGTGAAGTATTGTCCTATTGGTATGAAATCCTGTCCTGTTGATGTGAAGTCCTGTCCTGTTGGAATTATGTCCTGCCCTGTTGGTATGAAATCCTGTCCTCTTGGTGTGAAGTCCTGTCCTGTTGGAAAGATATCCTGTCCTGTTATGTTGGAATGAAGTCCTGTCCTGTTGGAAAGATGTCCTGTCCTATTGGTGTGAAATCCTGTCCTGTTAGTATGAAGTCCTGTCCTGTTGGTATGAAGTCCTGTCGTGTTGGTATGAAATCCTGTTGTGTTGGTATGAAATCCTGTCCTGTTGGTGTGAAACCCTGTCCAGTCTGTGTGAAGTCCTGTCCTGTTGGTATGAAACCCTGTCCTGTTGGTATGAGTCTGTGGTGAATCAGTACATAATTGTAATATTAGACAAGAGATGAAAAGAGGGGTTATGGCCGAGCCTTGCGGCTTGCCCATGGCTGGCTTCGAACCCACACACCTCCGTTAAGAGGGCGGATTCCTACTGGTCCTGCCACAGCCCACTACCCCAGGAGGGACCTATTAAGACTTCCTTTTGAAGAGTAAGTGCAGTGTGACCAGTCTTATGTAGCAGTGTATCCACCCTTGCTAGGAATCGTATTTGCCTACAGTATCCTATGTACTGCTGGTATGTAGTCCTGTCCTGTTGGTAAGTAGTCATGTCCTGTTGGTGTGAAGCCCTGTCCTGTTGGTGTGAAATCCTGTCCTGTTTATATGAAATCCTGTCCTGTTTGTTTGAAGTCCTATCCTTTTGGTATGAAATCCTGTCCTGTTGGTATGAAGTCCTGTCCTACTAGAAAGATGTCCTGCTGTGTTGGTATAAAATCCTGTCCTGTTGATGTGAAGTCATGTCCTGTTAGTGTGAAGTCATGTCCTGTTTGTTTGAAATCCATTGCTGTTGGTGTGAAGTCCTGTCCTCTTGGTATTTAATTCTGTCCTGTTGGTGTCAACTCCTGTCCTGTTGGTGTCAACTCCTGTCCTGTTGGTGTGAAATCCTGTCCTGTTGGTGTGAAATCCTGTCCTGTTGGTGTGAAATCCTGTCCTGTTTGTGTGAAGTACTGTCCTATTGGTATGAAATCCTGTCCTGTTTTTTGTGAAGTCATGTCCTGTTGATGTGAAGTCATGTCCTCTTTGTGTGAAATACTGTGCTGTTGGAGTGTAGTCCTGTCCTCTTGGTATTTAATCCTGTCCTGTTAGTGTCAAGTCCTGTCCTGTTGCTATGAAATCCTGTCCTGTTGGAAAGATGTCCTGTCTTGTTGGAAAGATGTCCTGTCCTGTTGGTTTGAAGTCCTGTTCTGTTGGTATGAAATCCTGTCCTGTTGGAAAAATGTCCTGTCCTGTTGGTATGAAATCCTGTCCTGTTGGTATGAAATCCTGTCCTATTGGTGTGAAGTCTTGTCCTGTTGGTGTGAAATTATGTCCTGTTTTTGTGAAGTATTGTCCTATTGGTATGAAATCCTGTCCTGTTGATGTGAAGTCCTGTCCTGTTGGAATTATGTCCTGCCCTGTTGGTATGAAATCCTGTCCTCTTGGTGTGAAGTCCTGTCCTGTTGGAAAGATATCCTGTCCTGTTGGTTTGAAGTCCTGTGATGTTGGAATGAAGTCCTGTCCTGTTGGAAAGATGTCCTGTCCTATTGGTGTGAAATCCTGTCCTGTTAGTATGAAGTCCTGTCCTGTTGGTATAAAGTCCTATACTTTTGGTATGAAGTCCTGTCGTGTTGGTATGAAATCCTGTTGTGTTGGTATGAAATCCTGTCCTGTTGGTGTGAAACCCTGTCCAGTCTGTGTGAAGTCCTGTCCTGTTGGTATGAAACCCTGTCCTGTTGGTATGAGTCTGTGGTGAATCAGTACATAATTGTAATATTAGACAAGAGATGAAATGAGGGGTTATGGCCGAGCCTTGCGGCTTGCCCATGGCTGGCTTCGAACCCACACACCTCCGTTAAGAGGGCGGATTCCTACTGGTCCTGCCACAGCCCACTACCCCAGGAGGGACCTATTAAGACTTCCTTTTGAAGAGTAAGTGCAGTGTGACCAGTCTTATGTAGCAGTGTATCCACCCTTGCTAGGAATCGTATTTGCCTACAGTATCCTATGTACTGCTGGTATGTAGTCCTGTCCTGTTGGTAAGTAGTCATATCCTGTTGGTGTGAAGCCCTGTCCTGTTGGTGTGAAATCATGTCCTGTTTATATGAAATCCTGTCCTGTTGGTTTGAAGTACTATCCTTTTGGTATGAAATCCTGTCCTGTTGGTATGAAGTCCTGTCCTACTAGAAAGATGTCCTGCTGTGTTGGTATAAAATCCTGTCCTGTTGATGTGAAGTCATGTCCTGTTAGTGTGAAGTCATGTCCTGTTTGTTTGAAATCCATTGCTGTTGGTGTGAAGTCCTGTTCTCTTGGTATTTAATTCTGTCCTGTTGGTGTCAACTCCTATCCTGTTGGTGTCAACTCCTGTCCTGTTGGTGTGAAATCCTGTCCTGTTGGTGTGAAGTACTGTCCTATTGGTATGAAATCCTGTCCTGTTGGTGTGAAGTCATGTCCTGTTGATGTGAAGTCATGTCCTCTTTGTGTGAAATACTGTGCTGTTGGAGCGTAGTCCTGTCCTGTTGGTATTTAATCCTGTCCTGTTAGTGTCAAGTCCTGTCCTGTTGCTATGAAATCCTGTCCTGTTGGAAAGATGTCCTGTCTTGTTGGAAAGATGTCCTGTCCTGTTGGTTTGAAGTCCTGTTCTGTTGGTATGAAATCCTGTCCTGTTGGAAAAACGTCCTGTCCTGTTGGTATGAAATCCTGTCCTATTGGTGTGAAGTCTTGTCCTGTTGGTGTGAAATTATGTCCTGTTTTTGTGAAGTATTGTCCTATTGGTATGAAATCCTGTCCTGTTGATGTGAAGTCCTGTCCTGTTGGAATTATGTCCTGTCCTGTTGGTATGAAATCCTGTCCTCTTGGTGTGAAGTCCTGTCCTGTTGGAAAGATATCCTGTCCTGTTGGTTTGAAGTCCTGTCCTGGTGGTATGAAGTCCTGTCCTGTTGGTATGAAATCCTGTCGTGTTGGTATGAAATCCTGTCGTGTTGGTATGAAATCCTGTCGTGTTGGTATGAAACCCTGTCCTGTTGGTGTGAAACCCTGTCCAGTCTGTGTGAAGTCCTGTCCTGTTGGTATGAAACCCTGTCCTGTTGGTATGAGTCTGTGGTGAATCAGTACATAATTGTAATATTAGACAAGAGATGAAAAGAGGGGTTATGGCCGAGCCTTGCGGCTTGCCCATGGCTGGCTTCGAACCCACACACCTCCGTTAAGAGGGCGGATTCCTACTGGTACTACCACAGCCCACTACCCCAGGAGGGACCTATTAAGACTTCCTTTTGAAGAGTAAGTGCAGTGTGACCAGTCTTATGTAGCAGTGTATCCACCCTTGCTAGGAATCGTATTTGCCTACAGTATCCTATGTACTGCTGGTATGTAGTCCTGTCCTGTTGGTAAGTAGTCATGTCCTGTTGGTGTGAAGCCCTGTCCTGTTGGTGTGAAATCCTGTCCTGTTGGTGTGAAATCCTGTCCTGTTTATATGAAATCCTGTCCTGTTGGTTTGAAGTCCTATCCTTTTGGTATGAAGTCCTGTCCTACTAGAAAGATGTCCTGCTGTGTTGGTATAAAATCCTGTCCTGTTGATGTGAAGTCATGTCCTGTTTGTTTGAAATCCATTGCTGTTGGTGTGAAGTCCTGTCCTCTTGGTATTTAATTCTGTCCTGTTGGTGTCAACTCCTGTCCTGTTGGTGTCAACTCCTGTCCTGTTGGTGTGAAATCCTGTCCTGTTGGTGTGAAGTACTGTCCTATTGGTATGAAATCCTGTCCTGTTGGTGTGAAGTCATGTCCTCTTTGTGTGAAATACTGTGCTGTTGGTGTGTAGTCCTGTCCTCTTGGTATTTAATCCTGTCCTGTTAGTGTCAAGTCCTGTCCTGTTGCTATGAAATCCTGTCCTGTTGGAAAGATGTCCTGTCTTGTTGGAAAGATGTCCTGTCCTGTTGGTTTGAAGTCCTGTTCTGTTGGTATAAAATCCTGTCCTGTTGATGTGAAGTCATGTCCTGTTAGTGTGAAGTCATGTCCTGTTTCTTTGAAATCCATTGCTGTTGGTGTGAAGTCCTGTCCTCTTGGTATTTAATTCTGTCCTGTTGGTGTCAACTCCTGTCCTGTTGGTGTGAAATCCTGTCCTGTTGGTGTGAAATCCTGTCCTGTTTGTGTGAAGTCATGTCCTGTTGATGTGAAGTCATGTCCTGTTTGTGTGAAATACAGTGCTGTTGGTGTGTAGTCCTGTCCTCTTGGTATTTAATCCTGTCCTGTTAGTGTCAAGTCCTGTCCTGTTGCTATGAAATCCTGTCCTGTTGGAAAGATGTCCTGTCTTGTTGGTTTGAAGTCCTGTTCAGTTGGTATGAAACCCTGTCCTGTTGGAAAAATGTCCTGTCCTGTTGGTATGAAATCCTGTCCTATTGGTGTGAAGTTATGTCCTGTTTTTGTGAAGTATTGTCCTATTGGTATGAAATCCTGTCCTGTTGATGTGAAGTCCTGTCCTGTTGGAATTATGTCCTGCCCTGTTGGTATGAAATCCTGTCCTCTTGGTGTGAAGTCCTGTCCTGTTGGAAAGATATCCTGTCCTGTTGGTTTGAAGTCCTGTGATGTTGGAATGAAGTCCTGTCCTGTTGGAAAGATGCCCTGTCCTATTGGTGTGAAATCCTGTCCTGTTAGTATGAAGTCCTGTCCTGTTGGTATAAAGTCCTATAGTTTTGGTATGAAGTCCTGTCGTGTTGGTATGAAATCCTGTTGTGTTGGTATGAAATCCTGTCCTATTGGTGTGAAGTCATATCCTGTTGATGTGAAGTCATGTCCTCTTTGTGTGAAATACTGTGCTGTTGGAGTGTAGTCCTGTCCTCTTGGTATTTAATCCTGTCCTGTTAGTGTCAAGTCCTTTCCTGTTGCTATGAAATCCTGTCCTGTTGGAAAGATGTCCTGTCTTGTTGGAAAGATGTCCTGTCCTGTTGGTTTGAAGTCCTGTTCTGTTGGTATGAAATCCTGTCCTGTTGGAAAAATGTCCTGTCCTGTTGGTATGAAATCCTGTCCTGTTGGTATGAAATCCTGTCCTATTGGTGTGAAGTCTTGTCCTGTTGGTGTGAAATTATGTCCTGTTTTTGTGAAGTATTGTCCTATTGGTATGAAATCCTGTCAGGTTGATGTGAAGTCCTGTCCTGTTGGAATTATGTCCTGCCCTGTTGGTATGAAATCCTGTCCTCTTGGTGTGAAGTCCTGTCCTGTTGGAAAGATATCCTGTCCTGTTGGTTTGAAGTCCTGTGATGTTGGAATGAAGTCCTGTCCTGTTGGAAAGATGTCCTGTCCTATTGGTGTGAAATCCTGTCCTGTTAGTATGAAGTCCTGTCCTGTTGGTATAAAGTCCTATACTTTTGGTATGAAGTCCTGTCGTGTTGGTATGAAATCCTGTCGTGTTGGTATGAAATCCTGTTGTGTTGGTGTGAAATCCTGTCCTGTTGGTGTGAAACCCTGTCCAGTCTGTGTGAAGTCCTGCCCTGTTGGTATGAAACCCTGTCCTGTTGGTATGAGTCTGTGGTTAATCAGTACATAATTGTAATATTAGACAAGAGATGAAAAGAGGGGTTATGGCCGAGCCTTGCGGCTTGCCCATGGCTGGCTTCGAACCCACACACCTCCGTTAAGAGGGCGGATTCCTACTGGTCCTGCCACAGCCCACTACCCCAGGAGGGACCTATTAAGACTTCCTTTTGAAGAGTAAGTGCAGTGTGACCAGTCTTATGTAGCAGTGTATCCACCCTTGCTAGGAATCGTATTTGCCTACAGTATCCTATGTACTGCTGGTATGTAGTCCTGTCCTGTTGGTAAGTAGTCATGTCCTGTTGGTGTGAAGCCCTGTCCTGTTGGTGTGAAATCCTGTCCTGTTTATATGAAATCCTGTCCTGTTGGTTTGAAGTCCTATCCTTTTGGTATGAAATCCTGTCCTGTTGGTATGAAGTCCTGTCCTACTAGAAAGATGTCCTGCTGTGTTGGTATAAAATCCTGTCCTGTTGATGTGAAGTCATGTCCTGTTTGTTTGAAATCCATTGCTGTTGGTGTGAAGTCCTGTCCTCTTGGTATTTAATTCTGTCCTGTTGGTGTCAACTCCTGTCCTGTTGGTGTCAACTCCTGTCCTGTTGGTGTCAACTCCTGTCCTGTTGGTGTCAACTCCTGTCCTGTTGGTGTCAACTCCTGTCCTGTTGGTGTGAAATCCTGTCCTGTTGGTGTGAAATCCTGTCCTGTTGGTGTGAAGTACTGTCCTATTGGTATGAAATCCTGTCCTGTTGGTGTGAAGTCATATCCTCTTTGTGTGAAATACTATGCTGTTGGAGTGTAGTCCTGTCCTCTTGGTATTTAATCCTGTCCTGTTAGTGTCAAGTCCTGTCCTGTTGCTATGAAATCCTGTCCTGTTGGAAAGATGTCCTGTCCTGTTGGTTTGAAGTCCTGTTCTGTTGGTATGAAATCCTGTCCTGTTGGAAAAATGTCCTGTCCTGTTGGTATGAAATCCTGTCCTATTGGTGTGAAGTCTTGTCCTGTTGGTGTGAAATTATGTCCTGTTTTTGTGAAGTATTGTCCTATTGGTATGAAATCCTGTCCTGTTGATGTGAAGTCCTGTCCTGTTGGAATTATGTCCTGCCCTGTTGGTATGAAATCCTGTCCTCTTGGTGTGAAGTCCTGTCCTGTTGGAAAGATATCCTGTCCTGTTGGTTTGAAGTCCTGTGATGTTGGAATGAAGTCCTGTCCTGTTGGAAAGATGTCCTGTCCTATTGGTGTGAAATCCTGTCCTGTTAGTATGAAGTCCTGTCCTGTTGGTATAAAGTCCTATACTTTTGGTATGAAGTCCTGTCCTGTTGGTATGAAATCCTGTCCTGTTGGTGTGAAACCCTGTCCAGTTGGTGTGAAACCCTGTCCAGTTGGTGTGAAACCCTGTCCAGTCTGTGTGAAGTCCTGTCCTGTTGGTATGAGTCTGTGGTGAATCAGTACATAATTGTAATATTAGACAAGAGATGAAAAGAGGGGTTATGGCCGAGCCTTGCGGCTTGCCCATGGCTGGCTTCGAACCCACACACCTCCGTTAAGAGGGCGGATTCCTACTGGTCCTGCCACAGCCCACTACCCCAGGAGGGACCTATTAAGACTTCCTTTTGAAGAGTAAGTGCAGTGTGACCAGTCTTATGTAGCAGTGTATCCACCCTTGCTAGGAATCGTATTTGCCTACAGTATCCTATGTACTGCTGGTATGTAGTCCTGTCCTGTTGGTAAGTAGTCATGTCCTGTTGGTGTGAAGCCCTGTCCTGTTGGTGTGAAATCCTGTCCTGTTTATATGAAATCCTGTCCTGTTGGTTTGAAGTCCTATCCTTTTGGTATGAAATCCTGTCCTGTTGGTATGAAGTCCTGTCCTACTAGAAAGATGTCCTGCTGTGTTGGTATAAAATCCTGTCCTGTTGATGTGAAGTCATGTCCTGTTTGTTTGAAATCCATTGCTGTTGGTGTGAAGTCCTGTCCTCTTGGTATTTAATTCTGTCCTGTTGGTGTCAACTCCTGTCCTGTTGGTGTCAACTCCTGTCCTGTTGGTGTCAACTCCTGTCCTGTTGGTGTCAACTCCTGTCCTGTTGGTGTGAAATCCTGTCCTGTTGGTGTGAAGTACTGTCCTATTGGTATGAAATCCTGTCCTGTTGGTGTGAAGTCATATCCTGTTGATGTGAAGTCATGTCCTCTTTGTGTGAAATACTATGCTGTTGGAGTGTAGTCCTGTCCTCTTGGTATTTAATCCTGTCCTGTTAGTGTCAAGTCCTGTCCTGTTGCTATGAAATCCTGTCCTGTTGGAAAGATGTCCTGTCTTGTTGGAAAGATGTCCTGTCCTGTTGGTTTGAAGTCCTGTTCTGTTGGTATGAAATCCTGTCCTGTTGGAAAAATGTCCTGTCCTGTTGGTATGAAATCCTGTCCTATTGGTGTGAAGTCTTGTCCTGTTGGTGTGAAATTATGTCCTGTTTTTGTGAAGTATTGTCCTATTGGTATGAAATCCTGTCCTGTTGATGTGAAGTCCTGTCCTGTTGGAATTATGTCCTGCCCTGTTGGTATGAAATCCTGTCCTCTTGGTGTGAAGTCCTGTCCTGTTGGAAAGATATCCTGTCCTGTTGGTTTGAAGTCCTGTGATGTTGGAATGAAGTCCTGTCCTGTTGGAAAGATGTCCTGTCCTATTGGTGTGAAATCCTGTCCTGTTAGTATCAAGTCCTGTCCTGTTGGTATAAAGTCCTATACTTTTGGTATGAAGTCCTGTCGTGTTGGTAAGTAGTCATGTCCTGTTGGTGTGAAGCCCTGTCCTGTTGGTGAGAAATCCTGTCCTGTTGGTGTGAAATCCTGTCCTGTTTATATGAAATCCTGTCCTGTTGGTTTGAAGTACTATCCTTTTGGTATGAAATCCTGTCCTGTTGGTATGAAGTCCTGTCCTACTAGAAAGATGTCCTGCTGTGTTGGTATAAAATCCTGTCCTGTTGATGTGAAGTCATGTCCTGTTTGTTTGAAATCCATTGCTGTTGGTGTGAAGTCCTGTCCTCTTGGTATTTAATTCTGTCCTGTTGGTGTCAACTCCTGTCCTGTTGGTGTGAAATCCTGTCCTGTTGGTGTGAAGTACTGTCCTATTGATATGAAATCCTGTCCTGTTGGTGTGAAGTCATGTCCTGTTGATGTGAAGTCATGTCCTGTTTGTGTGAAATACAGTGCTGTTGGTGTGTAGTCCTGTCCTCTTGGTATTTAATCCTGTCCTGTTAGTGTCAAGTCCTGTCCTGTTGCTATGAAATCCTGTCCTGTTGGAAAGATGTCCTGTCTTGTTGGTTTGAAGTCCTGTTCAGTTGGTATGAAACCCTGTCCTGTTGGAAAAATGTCCTGTCCTGTTGGTATGAAATCCTGTCCTGTTGGTATGAAATCCTGTCCTATTGGTGTGAAGTTATGTCCTGTTTTTGTGAAGTATTGTCCTATTGGTATGAAATCCTGTCCTGTTGATGTGAAGTCCTGTCCTGTTGGAATTATGTCCTGCCCTGTTGGTATGAAATCCTGTCCTCTTGGTGTGAAGTCCTGTCCTGTTGGAAAGATATCCTGTCCTGTTGGTTTGAAGTCCTGTGATGTTGGAATGAAGTCCTGTCCTGTTGGAAAGATGCCCTGTCCTATTGGTGTGAAATCCTGTCCTGTTAGTATGAAGTCCTGTCCTGTTGGTATAAAGTCCTATACTTTTGGTATGAAGTCCTGTCGTGTTGGTATGAAATCCTGTTGTGTTGGTATGAAATCCTGTCCTATTGGTGTGAAGTCATATCCTGTTGATGTGAAGTCATGTCCTCTTTGTGTGAAATACTGTGCTGTTGGAGTGTAGTCCTGTCCTCTTGGTATTTAATCCTGTCCTGTTAGTGTCAAGTCCTTTCCTGTTGCTATGAAATCCTGTCCTGTTGGAAAGATGTCCTGTCTTGTTGGAAAGATGTCCTGTCTTGTTGGAAAGATGTCCTGTCCTGTTGGTTTGAAGTCCTGTTCTGTTGGTATGAAATCCTGTCCTGTTGGAAAAATGTCCTGTCCTGTTGGTATGAAATCCTGTCCTGTTGGTATGAAATCCTGTCCTATTGGTGTGAAGTCTTGTCCTGTTGGTGTGAAATTATGTCCTGTTTTTGTGAAGTATTGTCCTATTGGTATGAAATCCTGTCAGGTTGATGTGAAGTCCTGTCCTGTTGGAATTATGTCCTGCCCTGTTGGTATGAAATCCTGTCCTCTTGGTGTGAAGTCCTGTCCTGTTGGAAAGATATCCTGTCCTGTTGGTTTGAAGTCCTGTGATGTTGGAATGAAGTCCTGTCCTGTTGGAAAGATGTCCTGTCCTATTGGTGTGAAATCCTGTCCTGTTAGTATGAAGTCCTGTCCTGTTGGTATAAAGTCCTATACTTTTGGTATGAAGTCCTGTCGTGTTGGTATGAAATCCTGTCGTGTTGGTATGAAATCCTGTTGTGTTGGTGTGAAATCCTGTCCTGTTGGTGTGAAACCCTGTCCAGTCTGTGTGAAGTCCTGCCCTGTTGGTATGAAACCCTGTCCTGTTGGTATGAGTCTGTGGTTAATCAGTACATAATTGTAATATTAGACAAGAGATGAAAAGAGGGGTTATGGCCGAGCCTTGCGGCTTGCCCATGCCTGGCTTCGAACCCACACACCTCCGTTAAGAGGGCGGATTCCTACTGGTCCTGCCACAGCCCACTACCCCAGGAGGGACCTATTAAGACTTCCTTTTGAAGAGTAAGTGCAGTGTGACCAGTCTTATGTAGCAGTGTATCCACCCTTGCTAGGAATCGTATTTGCCTACAGTATCCTATGTACTGCTGGTATGTAGTCCTGTCCTGTTGGTAAGTAGTCATGTCCTGTTGGTGTGAAGCCCTGTCCTGTTGGTGTGAAATCCTGTCCTGTTAATATGAAATCCTGTCCTGCTGGTTTGAAGTCCTATCCTTTTGGTATGAAATCCTGTCCTGTTGGTATGAAGTCCTGTCCTACTAGAAAGATGTCCTGCTGTGTTGGTATAAAATCCTGTCCTGTTGATGTGAAGTCATGTCCTGTTAGTGTGAAGTCATGTCCTGTTTGTCTGAAATCCATTGCTGTTGGTGTGAAGTCCTGTCCTCTTGGTATTTAATTCTGTCCTGTTGGTGTCAACTCCTGTCCTGTTGGTGTCAACTCCTGTCCTGTTGGTGTGAAATCCTGTCCTATTGATATGAAATCCTGTCCTGTTGGTGTGAAGTCATGTCCTGTTGATGTGAAGTCATGTCCTCTTTGTGTGAAATACTGTGCTGTTGAAGTGTAGTCCTGTCCTCTTGGTATTTAATCCTGTCCTGTTAGTGTCAAGTCCTGTCCTGTTGCTATGAAATCCTGTCCTGTTGGAAAGATGTCCTGTCTTGTTGGAAAGATGTCCTGTCCTGTTGGTTTGAAGTCCTGTTCTGTTGGTATGAAATCCTGTCCTGTTGGAAAAATGTCCTGTCCTGTTGGTATGAAATCCTGTTCTATTGGTGTGAAGTCTTGTCCTGTTGGTGTGAAATTATGTCCTGTTTTTGTGAAGTATTGTCCTATTGGTATGAAATCCTGTCCTGTTGATGTGAAGTCCTGTCCTGTTGGAATTATGTCCTGCCCTGTTGGTATGAAATCCTGTCCTCTTGGTGTGAAGTCCTGTCCTGTTGGAAAGATATCCTGTCCTGTTATGTTGGAATGAAGTCCTGTCCTGTTGGAAAGATGTCCTATCCTATTGGTGTGAAATCCTGTCCTGTTGGTATGAAGTCCTGTCCTGTTGGTATGAAGTCCTGTCCTGTTGGTATGAAGTCCTGTCGTGTTGGTATGAAATCCTGTTGTGTTGGTATGAAATCCTGTCCTGTTGGTGTGAAACCCTGTCCAGTCTGTGTGAAGTCCTGTCCTGTTGGTATGAAACCCTGTCCTGTTGGTATGAGTCTGTGGTGAATCAGTACATAATTGTAATATTAGACAAGAGATGAAAAGAGGGGTTATGGCCGAGCCTTGCGGCTTGCCCATGGCTGGCTTCGAACCCACACACCTCCGTTAAGAGGGCGGATTCCTACTGGTCCTGCCACAGCCCACTACCCCAGGAGGGACCTATTAAGACTTCCTTTTGAAGAGTAAGTGCAGTGTGACCAGTCTTATGTAGCAGTGTATCCACCCTTGCTAGGAATCGTATTTGCCTACAGTATCATATGTACTGCTGGTATGTAGTCCTGTCCTGTTGGTAAGTAGTCATGTCCTGTTGGTGTGAAGCCCTGTCCTGTTGGTGTGAAATCCTGTCCTGTTTATATGAAATCCTGTCCTGTTGGTTTGAAGTCCTATCCTTTTGGTATGAAATCCTGTCCTGTTCGTATGAAGTCCTGTCCTACTAGAAAGATGTCCTGCTGTGTTGGTATAAAATCCTGTCCTGTTGATGTGAAGTCATGTCCTGTTAGTGTGAAGTCATGTCCTGTTTGTTTGAAATCCATTGCTGTTGGTGTGAAGTCATGTCCTGTTTGTTTGAAATCCATTGCTGTTGGTGTGAAGTCCTGTCCTCTTGGTATTTAATTCTGTCCTGTTGGTGTCAACTCCTGTCCTGTTGGTGTCAACTCCTGTCCTGTTGGTGTGAAATCCTGTCCTGTTTGTGTGAAGTACTGTCCTATTGATATGAAATCCTGTCCTGTTGGTGTGAAGTCATGTCCTGTTGATGTGAAGTCATGTCCTCTTTGTGTGAAATACTGTGCTGTTGGAGTGTAGTCCTGTCCTCTTGGTATTTAATCCTGTCGTGTTAGTGTCAAGTCCTGTCCTGTTGCTATGAAATCCTGCCCTGTTGGAAAGATGTCCTGTCTTGTTGGAAAGATGTCCTGTCCTGTTGGTTTGAAGTCCTGTTCTGTTGGTATGAAATCCTGTCCTGTTGGAAAAATGTCCTGTCCTGTTGGTATGAAATCCTGTCCTATTGGTGTGAAGTCTTGTCCTGTTGGTGTGAAATTATGTCCTGTTTTTGTGAAGTATTGTCCTATTGGTATGAAATCCTGTCCTGTTGATGTGAAGTCCTGCCCTGTTGGAATTATGTCCTGCCCTGTTGGTATGAAATCCTGTCCTCTTGGTGTGAAGTCCTGTCCTGTTGGAAAGATATCCTGTCCTGTTGGTTTGAAGTCCTGTGATGTTGGAATGAAGTCCTGTCCTGTTGGAAAGATGTCCTGTCCTATTGGTGTGAAATCCTGTCCTGTTAGTATGAAGTCCTGTCCTGTTGGTATAAAGTCCTATACTTTTGGTATGAAGTCCTATCCTGTTGGTATGAAATCCTGTCCTGTTGGTGTGAAACCCTGTCCAGTTGGTGTGAAACCCTGTCCAGTTGGTGTGAAACCCTGTCCAGTTGGTGTGAAACCCTGTCCAGTCTGTGTGAAGTCCTGTCCTGTTGGTATGAGTCTGTGGTGAATCAGTACATAATTGTAATATTAGACAAGAGATGAAAAGAGGGGTTATGGCCGAGCCTTGCGGCTTGCCCATGGCTGGCTTCGAACCCACACACCTCCGTTAAGAGGGTGGATTCCTACTGGTCCTGCCACAGCCCACTACCCCAGGAGGGACCTATTAAGACTTCCTTTTGAAGAGTAAGTGCAGTGTGACCAGTCTTATGTAGCAGTGTATCCACCCTTGCTAGGAATCGTATTTGCCTACAGTATCCTATGTACTGCTGGTATGTAGTCATGTCCTGTTGGTAAGTAGTCATGTCCTGTTGGTGTGAAGCCCTGTCCTGTTGGTGTGAAATCCTGTCCTGTTTATATGAAATCCTGTCCTGTTGGTTTGAAGTCCTATCCTTTTGGTATGAAATCCTGTCCTGTTGGTATGAAGTCCTGTCCTACTAGAAAGATGTCCTGCTGTGTTGGTATAAAATCCTGTCCTGTTGATGTGAAGTCATGTCCTGTTTGTTTGAAATCCATTGCTGTTGGTGTGAAGTCCTGTCCTCTTGGTATTTAATTCTGTCCTGTTGGTGTCAACTCCTGTCCTGTTGGTGTCAACTCCTGTCCTGTTGGTGTCAACTCCTGTCCTGTTGGTGTCAACTCCTGTCCTGTTGGTGTCAACTCCTGTCCTATTGGTGTGAAGTACTGTCCTATTGGTATGAAATCCTGTCCTGTTGGTGTGAAGTCATATCCTGTTGATGTGAAGTCATGTCCTCTTTCTGTGAAATACTATGCTGTTGGAGTGTAGTCCTGTCCTCTTGGTATTTAATCCTGTCCTGTTAGTGTCAAGTCCTGTCCTGTTGCTATGAAATCCTGTCCTGTTGGAAAGATGTCCTGTCCTGTTGGTTTGAAGTCCTGTTCTGTTGGTATGAAATCCTGTCCTGTTGGAAAAATGTCCTGTCCTGTTGGTATGAAATCCTGTCCTATTGGTGTGAAGTCTTGTCCTGTTGGTGTGAAATTATGTCCTGTTTTTGTGAAGTATTGTCCTATTGGTATGAAATCCTGTCCTGTTGATGTGAAGTCCTGTCCTGTTGGAATTATGTCCTGCCCTGTTGGTATGAAATCCTGTCCTCTTGGTGTGAAGTCCTGTCCTGTTGGAAAGATATCCTGTCCTGTTGGTTTGAAGTCCTGTGATGTTGGAATGAAGTCCTGTCCTGTTGGAAAGATGTCCTGTCCTATTGGTGTGAAATCCTGTCCTGTTAGTATGAAGTCCTGTCCTGTTGGTATAAAGTCCTATACTTTTGGTATGAAGTCCTGTCCTGTTGGTATGAAATCCTGTCCTGTTGGTGTGAAACCCTGTCCAGTTGGTGTGAAACCCTGTCCAGTTGGTGTGAAACCCTGTCCAGTTGGTGTGAAACCCTGTCCAGTCTGTGTGAAGTCCTGTCCTGTTGGTATGAGTCTGTGGTGAATCAGTACATAATTGTAATATTAGACAAGAGATGAAAAGAGGGGTTATGGCCGAGCCTTGCGGCTTGCCCATGGCTGGCTTCGAACCCACACACCTCCGTTAAGAGGGCGGATTCCTACTGGTCCTGCCACAGCCCACTACCCCAGGAGGGACCTATTAAGACTTCCTTTTGAAGAGTAAGTGCAGTGTGACCAGTCTTATGTAGCAGTGTATCCACCCTTGCTAGGAATCGTATTTGCCTACAGTATCCTATGTACTGCTGGTATGTAGTCCTGTCCTGTTGGTAAGTAGTCATGTCCTGTTGGTGTGAAATCCTGTCCTGTTTATATGAAATCCTGTCCTGTTGGTTTGAAGTCCTATCCTTTTGGTATGAAATCCTGTCCTGTTGGTATGAAGTCCTGTCCTACTAGAAAGATGTCCTGCTGTGTTGGTATAAAATCCTGTCCTGTTGATGTGAAGTCATGTCCTGTTTGTTTGAAATCCATTGCTGTTGGTGTGAAGTCCTGTCCTCTTGGTATTTAATTCTGTCCTGTTGGTGTCAACTCCTGTCCTGTTGGTGTCAACGCCTGTCCTGTTGGTGTCAACTCCTGTCCTGTTGGTGTCAACTCCTGTCCTGTTGGTGTCAACTCCTGTCCTGTTGGTGTCAACTCCTGTCCTGTTGGTGTCAACTCCTGTCCTGTTGGTGTGAAGTACTGTCCTATTGGTATGAAATCCTGTCCTGTTGGTGTGAAGTCATATCCTGTTGATGTGAAGTCATGTCCTCTTTGTGTGAAATACTATGCTGTTGGAGTGTAGTCCTGTCCTCTTGGTATTTAATCCTGTCCTGTTAGTGTCAAGTCCTGTCCTGTTGCTATGAAATCCTGTCCTGTTGGAAAGATGTCCTGTCTTGTTGGAAAGATGTCCTGTCCTGTTGGTTTGAAGTCCTGTTCTGTTGGTATGAAATCCTGTCCTGTTGGAAAAATGTCCTGTCCTGTTGGTATGAAATCCTGTCCTATTGGTGTGAAGTCTTGTCCTGTTGGTGTGAAATTATGTCCTGTTTTTGTGAAGTATTGTCCTATTGGTATGAAATCCTGTCCTGTTGATGTGAAGTCCTGTCCTGTTGGAATTATGTCCTGCCCTGTTGGTATGAAATCCTGTCCTCTTGGTGTGAAGTCCTGTCCTGTTGGAAAGATATCCTGTCCTGTTGGTTTGAAGTCCTGTGATGTTGGAATGAAGTCCTGTCCTGTTGGAAAGATGTCCTGTCCTATTGGTGTGAAATCCTGTCCTGTTAGTATCAAGTCCTGTCCTGTTGGTATAAAGTCCTATACTTTTGGTATGAAGTCCTGTCGTGTTGGTAAGTAGTCATGTCCTGTTGGTGTGAAGCCCTGTCCTGTTGGTGAGAAATCCTGTCCTGTTGGTGTGAAATCCTGTCCTGTTTATATGAAATCCTGTCCTGTTGGTTTGAAGTACTATCCTTTTGGTATGAAATCCTGTCCTGTTGGTATGAAGTCCTGTCCTACTAGAAAGATGTCCTGCTGTGTTGGTATAAAATCCTGTCCTGTTGATGTGAAGTCATGTCCTGTTTGTTTGAAATCCATTGCTGTTGGTGTGAAGTCCTGTCCTCTTGGTATTTAATTCTGTCCTGTTGGTGTCAACTCCTGTCCTGTTGGTGTGAAATCCTGTCCTGTTGGTGTGAAGTACTGTCCTATTGGTATGAAATCCTGTCCTGTTGGTGTGAAGTCATGTCCTCTTTGTGTGAAATACTGTGCTGTTGGAGTGTAGTCCTGTCCTCTTGGTATTTAATCCTGTCCTGTTAGTGTCAAGTCCTATCCTGTTGCTATGAAATCCTGTCCTGTTGGAAAGATGTCCTGTCTTGTTGGAAAGATGTCCTGTCCTGTTGGTTTGAAGTCCTGTTCTGTTGGTATGAAATCCTGTCCTGTTGGAAAAATGTCCTGTCCTGTTGGTATGAAATCCTGTCCTATTGGTGTGAAATTATGTCCTGTTTTTGTGAAGTATTGTCCTATTGGTATGAAATCCTGTCCTGTTGATGTGAAGTCCTGTCCTGTTGGAATTATGTCCTGCCCTGTTGGTATGAAATCCTGTCCTCTTGGTGTGAAGTCCTGTCCTGTTGGAAAGATATCCTGTCCTGTTGGTTTGAAGTCCTGTGATGTTGGAATGAAGTCCTGTCCTGTTGGAAAGATGTCCTGTCCTATTGGTGTGAAATCCTGTCCTGTTAGTATGAAGTTCTGTCCTGTTGGTATAAAGTCCTATACTTTTGGTATGAAGTCCAGTCTTGTTGGTATGAAATCCTGTTGTGTTGGTATGAAATCATGTCCTGTTGGTGTGAAGTCATGTCCTGTTGATGTGAAGTCATGTCCTCTTTGTGTGAAATACTGTGCTGTTGGTGTGTAGTCCTGTCCTCTTGGTATTTAATCCTGTCCTGTTAGTGTCAAGTCCTGTCCTGTTGCTATGAAATCCTGTCTTGTTGGAAAGATGTCCTGTCCTGTTGGTTTGAAGTCCTGTTCTGTTGGTATGAAATCCTGTCCTGTTGAAAAAATGTCCTGTCCTGTTGGTGTGAAGTCTTGTCCTGTTGGTGTGAAATTATGTCCTGTTTTTGTGAAGTATTGTCCTATTGGTATGAAATCCTGTCCTGTTGATGTGAAGTCCTGTCCTGTTGGAATTATGTCCTGCCCTGTTGGTATGAAATCCTGTCCTCTTGGTGTGAAGTCCTGTCCTGTTGGAAAGATATCCTGTCCTGTTGGTTTGAAGTCCTGTGATGTTGGAATGAAGTCCTGTGATGTTGGAATGAAGTCCTGTGATGTTGGAATGAAGTCCTGTGATGTTGGAATGAAGTCCTGTCCTGTTGGAAAGATGTCCTGTCCTGTTGGAAAGATGTCCTGTCCTATTGGTGTGAAATCCTGTGCTGTTAGTATGAAGTCCTGTCCTGTTGGTATGAAGTCCTGTCGTGTTGGTATGAAATCCTGTTGTGTTGGTATGAAATCCTGTCCTGTTAGTGTGAAACCCTGTCCAGTCTGTGTGAAGTCCTGTCCTGTTGGTATGAAACCCTGTCCTGTTGGTATGAGTCTGTGGTGAATCAGTACATAATTGTAATATTAGACAAGAGATGAAAAGAGGGGTTATGGCCGAGCCTTGCGGCTTGCCCATGGCTGGCTTCGAACCCACACACCTCCGTTAAGAGGGCGGATTCCTACTGGTCCTGCCACAGCCCACTACCCCAGGAGGGACCTATTAAGACTTCCTTTTGAAGAGTAAGTGTAGTGTGACGAGTCTTATGTAGCAGTGTATCCACCCTTGCTAGGAATCGTAGTTGCCTACAGTATCCTATGTACTGCTGGTATGTAGTCCTGTCCTGTTGGTAAGTAGTCATGTTCTGTTGGTGTGAAGCCCTGTCCTGTTGGTGTGAAATCCTGTCCTGTTGGTGTGAAATCCTGTCCTGTTTATATGAAATCCTGTCCTGTTGGTTTGAAGTCCTATCCTTTTGGTATGAAGTCCTGTCCTACTAGAAAGATGTCCTGCTGTGTTGGTATAAAATCCTGTCCTGTTGATGTGAAGTCATGTCCTGTTAGTGTGAAGTCATGTCCTGTTTGTTTGAAATCCATTGCTGTTGGTGTGAAGTCCTGTCCTCTTGGTATTTAATTCTGTCCTGTTGGTGTCAACTCCTGTCCTGTTGGTGTCAACTCCTGTCCTGTTGGTGTGAAATCCTGTCCTGCTTGTGTGAAGTACTGTCCTACTGGTATGAAATCCTGTCCTGTTGGTGTGAAGTCATGTCCTGTTGATGTGAAGTCATGTCCTCTTTGTGTGAAATACTATGCTGTTGGAGTGTAGTCCTGTCCTCTTGGTATTTAATCCTGTCCTGTTAGTGTCAAGTCCTGTCCTGTTGCTATGAAATCCTGTCCTGTTGGAAAGATGTCCTGTCTTGTTGGAAAGATGTCCTGTCCTGTTGGTTTGAAGTCCTGTTCTGTTGGTATGAAATCCTGTCCTGTTGGAAAAATGTCCTGTCCTGTTGGTATGAAATCCTGTCCTATTGGTGTGAAGTCTTGTCCTGTTGGTGTGAAATTATGTCCTGTTTTTGTTAAGTATTGTCCTATTGGTATGAAATCCTGTCCTGTTGATGTGAAGTCCTGTCCTGTTGGAATTATGTCCTGCCCTGTTGGTATGAAATCCTGTCCTCTTGGTGTGAAGTCCTGTCCTGTTGGAAAGATATCCTGTCCTGTTGGTTTGAAGTCCTGTGATGTTGGAATGAAGTCCTGTCCTGTTGGAAAGATGTCCTGTCCTATTGGTGTGAAATCCTGTCCTGTTAGTATGAAGTCCTGTCCTGTTGGTATGAAGTCCTGTCGTGTTGGTATGAAATCCTGTTGTGTTGGTATGAAATCCTGTCCTGTTGGTGTGAAACCCTGTCCAGTCTGTGTGAAGTCCTGTCCTGTTGGTATGAAACCCTGTCCTGTTGGTATGAGTCTGTGGTGAATCAGTACATTATTGCAATATTAGACAAGAGATGAAAAGAGGGGTTATGGCCAAGCCTTGCGGCTTGCCCATGGCTGGCTTCGAACCCACACACCTCCGTTAAGAGGGCGGATTCCTACTGGTCCTGCCACAGCCCACTACCCCAGGAGGGACCTATTAAGACTTCCTTTTGAAGAGTAAGTGCAGTGTGACCAGTCTTATGTAGCAGTGTATCCACCCTTGCTAGGAATCGTATTTGCCTACAGTATCCTATGTACTGCTGGTATGTAGTCCTGTCCTGTTGGTAAGTAGTCATGTCCTGTTGGTGTGAAGCCCTGTCCTGTTGGTGTGAAATCCTGTCCTGTTTGGTTGAAGTCCTATCCTTTTGGTATGAAATCCTGTCCTGTTGGTATGAAGTCCTGTCCTACTAGAAAGATGTCCTGCTGTGTTGGTATAAAATCCTGTCCTGTTGATGTGAAGTCATGTCCTGTTAGTGTGAAGTCATATCCTGTTTCTTTGAAATCCATTGCTGTTGGTGTGAAGTCCTGTCCTCTTGGTATTTAATTCTGTCCTGTTGGTGTCAACTCCTGTCCTGTTGGTGTGAAATCCTGTCCTGTTTGTGTGAAGTCATGTCCTGTTGATGTGAAGTCATGTCCTGTTGATGTGAAGTCATGTCCTGTTTGTGTGAAATACAGTGCTGTTGGTGTGTAGTCCTGTCCTCTTGGTATTTAATCCTGTCCTGTTAGTGTCAAGTCCTGTCCTGTTGCTATGAAATCCTGTCCTGTTGGAAAGATGTCCTGTCTTGTTGGAAAGATGTCCTGTCCTGTTGGTTTGAAGTCCTGTTCAGTTGGAAAAATGTCCTGTCCTGTTGGTATGAAATCCTGTCCTGTTGGTATGAAATCCTGTCCTATTGGTGTGAAGTTATGTCCTGTTTTTGTGAAGTATTGTCCTATTGGTATGAAATCCTGTCCTGTTGATGTGAAGTCCTGTCCTGTTGGAATTATGTCCTGCCCTGTTGGTATGAAATCCTGTCCTCTTGGTGTGAAGTCCTGTCCTGTTGGAAAGATATCCTGTCCTGTTGGTTTGAAGTCCTGTGATGTTGGAATGAAGTCCTGTCCTGTTGGAAAGATGTCCTGTCCTATTGGTGTGAAATCCTGTCCTGTTAGTATGAAGTCCTGTCCTGTTGGTATAAAGTCCTATACTTTTGGTATGAAGTCCTGTCGTGTTGGTATGAAATCCTGTTGTGTTGGTATGAAATCCTGTCCTGTTGGTGTGAAGTCATATCCTGTTGATGTGAAGTCATGTCCTCTTTGTGTGAAATACAGTGCTGTTGGTGTGTAGTCCTGTCCTCTTGGTATTTAATCCTGTCCTGTTAGTGTCAAGTCCTGTCCTGTTGCTATGAAATCCTGTCCTGTTGGAAAGATGTCCTGTCTTGTTGGAAAGATGTCCTGTCCTGTTGGTTTGAAGTCCTGTTCTGTTGGAATGAAATCCTGTCCTGTTGGAAAAATGTCTTGTCCTGTTGGTATGAAATCCTGTCCTATTGGTGTGAAGTCTTGTCCTGTTGGTGTGAAATTATGTCCTGTTGTTGTGAAGTATTGTCCTATTGGTATGAAATCCTGTCCAGTCTGTGTGAAGTCCTGTCCTGTTGGAATTATGTCCTGCCCTGTTGGTATGAAATCCTGTCCTCTTGGTGTGAAGTCCTGTCCTGTTGGAAAGATATCCTGTCCTGTTGGTTTGAAGTCCTGTGATGTTGGAATGAAGTCCTGTCCTGTTGGAAAGATGTCCTGTCTTATTGGTGTGAAATCCTGTCCTGTTAGTATGAAGTCCTGTCCTGTTGGTATAAAGTCCTATACTTTTGGTATGAAGTCCTGTCGTGTTGGTATGAAATCCTGTTGTGTTGGTATGAAATCCTGTCCTGTTGGTGTGAAACCCTGTCCAGTCTGTGTGAAGTCCTGTCCTGTTGGTATGAAACCCTGTCCTGTTGGTATGAGTCTGTGGTGAATCAGTACATAATTGTAATATTAGACAAAGAGATTAAAAGAGGGGTTATGGCCGAGCCTTGCGGCTTGCCCATGGCTGGCTTCGAACCCACACACCTCTGTTAAGAGGGCGGATTCCTACTGGTCCTGCCACAGCCCACTACCCCAGAAGGGACCTATTAAGACTTCCTTTTGAAGAGTAAGTGCAGTGTGACCAGTCTTATGTAGCAGTGTATCCACCCTTGCTAGGAATCGTATTTGCCTACAGTATCCTATGTACTGCTGGTATGTAGTCCTGTCCTGTTGGTAAGTAGTCATGTCCTGTTGGTGTGAAGCCCTGTCCTGTTGGTGTGAAATCCTGTCCTGTTGGTGTGAAATCCTGTCCTGTTGGTTTGAAGTCCTATCCTTTTGGTATGAAATCCTGTCCTGTTGGTATGAAGTCCTGTCCTACTAGAAAGATGTCCTGCTGTGTTGGTATAAAATCCTGTCCTGTTGATGTGAAGTCATGTCCTGTTTGTTTGAAATCCATTGCTGTTGGTGTGAAGTCCTGTCCTCTTGGAAAGATATCCTGTCCTGTTGGTTTGAAGTGCTGTGATGTTGGAATGAAGTCCTGTCCGAAAAATATCCTGTCCTGTTGGTTTGAAGTCCTGTGATGTTGGAATGAAGTCCTGTCCTCTTGGAAAGATGCCCTGTCCTGTTAGTATGAAGTCCTGTCCTGTTGGTATAAAGTCCTATACTTTTGGTATGAAGTCTTGTCGTGTTGGTATGAAATCCTGTTGTGTTGGTATGAAATCCTGTCCTGTTGGTGTGAAACCCTGTCCAGTCTGTGTGAAGTCCTGTACTGTTGGTATGAAATCCTGTCCTGTTGGTATGAGTCTGTGGTGAATCAGTACATAATTGTAATATTAGACAAAGAGATGAAAAGAGGGGTTATGGCCGAGCCTTGCGGCTTGCCCATGGCTGGCTTCGAACCCACACACCTCCGTTAAGAGGGCGGATTCCTACTGGTCCTGCCACAGCCCACTACCCCAGGAGGGACCTATTAAGACTTCCTTTTGAAGAGTAAGTGCAGTGTGACCAGTCTTATGTAGCAGTGTATCCACCCTTGCTAGGAATCGTATTTGCCTACAGTATCCTATGTACTGCTGGTATGTAGTCCTGTCCTGTTGGTAAGTAGTCATGTCCTGTTGGTGGGAAGCCCTGTCCTGTTGGTGTGAAGCCCTGTCCTGTTGGTATGAAACCCTGTCCTGTTGGTTTGAAGTCCTATCCTTTTGGTATGGAATCCTGTCCTGTTGGTATGAAGTCCTGTCCTACTAGAAAGATGTCCTGCTGTGTTGGTATAAAATCCTGTCCTGTTGATGTGAAGTCATGTCCTGTTTGTTTGAAATCCATTGCTGTTGGTGTGAAGTCCTGTCCTCTTGGTATTTAATTCTGTCCTGTTGGTGTCAACTCCTGTCCTGTTGGTGTGAAGTACTGTTCTGTTGGTGTGAAGTCCTGTCCTGTTTGTTTGAAATCCATTGCTGTTGGTGTGAAGTCCTGTCCTCTTGGTATTTAATTCTGTCCTGTTGGTGTCAACTCCTGTCCTGTTGGTGTCAACTCCTGTCCAGTTGGTGTCAACTCCTGTCCAGTTGGTGTCAACTCCTGTCCTGTTGGTGTGAAGTACTGTCCTGTTGGTGTGAAGTACTGTCCTGTTGATGTGAAGTCATGTCCTCTTTGTGTGTAGTCCTGTCCTCTTGGTATTTAATCCTGTCCTGTTAGTGTCAAGTCCTGTCCTGTTGCTATGAAATCCTGTCCTGTTGGAAAGATGTCCTGTCGTGTTGGAAAGATGTCCTGTCGTGTTGGAAAGATGTCCTGTCGTGTTGGAAAGATGTCCTGTCGTGTTGGTTTGAAGTCCTGTTCTGTTGGTATGAAATCCTGTCCTGTTGGAAAAATGTCCTGTCCTGTTGGTATGAAATCCTGTCCTATTGGTGTGAAGTCTTGTCCTGTTGGTGTGAAATTATGTCCTGTTTTTGTGAAGTATTGTCCTATTGGTATGAAATCCTGTCCTGTTGATGTGAAGTCCTGTCCTGTTGGAATTATGTCCTGCCCTGTTGGTATGAAATCCTGTCCTCTTGGTGTGAAGTCCTGTCCTGTTGGAAAGATGTCCTGTCCTGTTGGTTTGAAATCCTGTGATGTTGGAATGAAGTCCTGTCCTGTTGGAAAGATGTCCTGTCCTATTGGTGTGAAATCCTGTCCTGTTAGTATGAAGTCCTGTCCTGTTGGTATAAAGTCCTGTCCTGTTGGTATAAAGTCCTATACTTTTGGTATGAAGTCCTGTCGTGTTGGTATGAAGTCCTGTCGTGTTGGTATGAAGTCCTGTCGTGTTGGTATGAAGTCCTGTCGTGTTGGTATGAAATCCTGTCGTGTTGGTATGAAATCCTGTCGTGTTGGTATGAAATCCTGTCGTGTTGGTATGAAATCCTGTCGTGTTGGTGTGAAACCCTGTCGTGTTGGTGTGAAACCCTGTCCAGTCTGTGTGAAGTCCTGTCCTGTTGGTATGAAACCCTGTCCTGTTGGTATGAGTCTGTGGGGAATCAGTACATAAATGTAATATTAGACAAAGAGATGAAAAGAGGGGTTATGGCCGAGCCTTGCGGCTTGCCCATGGCTGGCTTCGAACCCACACACCTCCGTTAAGAGGGCGGATTCCTACTGGTCCTGCCACAGCCCACTACCCCAGGAGGGACCTATTAAGACTTCCTTTTGAAGAGTAAGTGCAGTGTGACCAGTCTTATGTAGCAGTGTATCCACCCTTGCTAGGAATCATATTTGCCTACAGTGTCCTATGTACTGATGGTATGAAGCCCTGTCTTGTTGGTATGAAATCCTATCCTGTTGGTATGAAATCCTGTCCTTTTGGTTTGAAGTCCTATCCTGTTGGTATGAAGTCCTGTCCTATTAGAAAGATGTCCTGCCGTGTTGGTATGAAATCCTGCTGTGTTGGTGTGACGTCATGTCCTGTTGGTGTGACGTCATGTTGATTTGAAGTTCTGTCCTGTTGGTATGAAATTCTGTCCTGTTGGTATGAAGTCCTGTCCTGTTGGTGTGAAGTCCTGTTGGTATGAAATTCTGTACTGATGGTTTGAAATCCTGTCCTGTTGGTATTGGTTTGAAGTCCTGTCCTGTTGATTTGAAGTCCTGTCCTGTTGATTTGAAGTCCTGTCGGAAAGATGTCCTGTCGGAAAGATGTCCTGTCGGAAAGATGTCCTGTCGGAAAGATGTCCTGTCGGAAAGATGTCCTGTCCTGTTGGTTTGAAGTCCTGTGATGTTGGAATGAAGTCCTGTCCTGTTGGAAAGATGTCCTGTCCTATTGGTGTGAAATCCTGTCCTGTTAGTATGAAGTCCTGTCCTGTTGGTATAAAGTCCTGTCCTGTTGGTATAAAGTCCTGTCCTGTTGGTATAAAGTCCTGTCCTGTTGGTATAAAGTCCTGTCCTGTTGGTATTAAGTCCTGTCCTGTTGGTATTAAGTCCTGTCCTGTTGGTATTAAGCCCTATCCTGTTGGTATTAAGCCCTATCCTGTTGGTGTGAAGTAGTGTCCTGTTATGAAAACCTGTCCTGTTGGTGTGAAGTCCTGTCCTGCTGGTGTGATGTCCTGTACTGCTGGTGTGATGTCCTGTACTGCTGGTGTGATGTCCTGTACTGCTGGTGTGATGTCCTGTACTGCTGGTGTGATGTCCTGTCCTGCTGGTATGATGTCCTGTGCTGCTGGTATGAAGTCCTGTCCTGCTAGTATGAAGTCCTGTCCTGCTAGTATGAAGTCCTGTCCTGCTAGTATGAAGTCCTGTCCTGTTGGTATTAAAATAGGATTTTAGTCTTACTTGTCAAATTCTTTTCTCTTAGTCCATATAGGTTACTGGTAACTTTGAGTAGGCGACCTGCCCCTTTAAGTAATCTCAAATCAGTCTAGAAGTAAAAAAAATAGTCGCTCAATCTTTACTAAAATAACATCCAATATAGTAATGTCACTCACCACTTGAAGTCCGAGTCGGCGGACCCGGTGCCGCTCCCCACAATCGCAGCCACAATTCCACAAACTTGAGGACAACCGGAGGGAAGCGCACTCAGGTCCACCAAAGCATCCCCAGCCAAATCACAGTATTAAAAACATTTTATTGTACGAATAAAAACATCCACTTATAGAACGAAGTTACGTAACGCGTTTCATAACCGTCAATGGTCACTTAATCATAGGAAAAGCTTTTCCTATGATTAAGTGACCATTGATGGTTACAAAACGAGTTAGGTGATGAGCCTTATGATCCAGTGTTTTGTTGTTGTTGTATAATACTTCGTTCTTTAAGTGGATGTTTTTATTCGTACAATAAAAGAATGTTTTTAATACTGTGATTGGGCTGGTGATGCTTTGGTGGACCTGAGTGCGCTTCCCTCCGGTTGCCCCTTTAAGTAAGACAGGAAACTTTCTTGAATAAGAAGTGCTGGGTGGAGCCTACCTTCCCTCTCAGCCTGCAGTAGCCAATACTCTCCAGTTAGATCGATGACACTATCTACTGACTAGATAGCCAAAGGGAAAAGAAGACTCCTATGAGCGTGAACACGAAAGGACTCCCACATTCTACCACAGGAGAGCCAATCATGGTCCCTTGATAGGGTGGGAGACCATAACCTATATGGACTAAGAGAAAAGGATTTAACAGGTAAGACTAAAATCCTATTTTCTCTGTCGTCCAATATAAGTTACTGGTAACTTTGGGATATCCAACCATTGAGTTCCCTGAGGCGGGAAGTAAGGCAAGGACCAGGAGCAAGGCCCCCAAAGTCACCAGAGCATACACAAGCTAAACAGATCATACACAGCCCTCTAAAAATAAAGTGTCAACGGACATGAAAACCGGTGTACACACACCAGAAACTGTAACACAGCACACTGAACTACAGCCAACAGGGCTCAACAGTTAAGGAGTACTATATGTACTGAGAAAGACCCTAGTCAGGCAATACAGCCTCTAGGATCTTCTTTCCAAAACTGGCATCAGCCGATGCCAGCACATCAACACGGTTGCGTTTGGAAAAGGTGTGCACTGACGACCAAGCAGCCGCCTTGCACAACTGAACAGCCAAGGCCTGATTCTTGTAAGCCCAAGAGGCTCCAATAGACCTGGTAGAATGAGCCGTAACCCGAAAGGGCACAGGCTTCTTCCTCAATTCGTAAGCCTTACGAATGGTGGACTTAATCCAGAAAGCAATATTAACCATAGAACCTGGCTTACCAGCCCTAGGACCCTCAGGAATGACGAACAACGCGTCAGACTGGCAGATGGACTCAGTACGATGCATATAAAACTTAAGGCAGTGCACAACATCCAACAAGTGAAGATCCCTTTCCTTGTCAGATGTAGGGTCAGGACAAAAAGGCGGCACCACTATTTCCTGGTTAATGTGGAACTCAGAAACCACCTTCAGGAGAAATTCCTGACAAGTGCGAAGAACCACCATGTCCTTATGAAAAACCAAAAAGGGGGTTTACAGGACAAAGCATGCAACTCTGCGACACGGCGAACAGACACAATCGCCAGGAGAAAAGCCATCTTCCAAGTCAGGAGATGTAAAGGAATGGTAGCCAAGGACTCAAAAAGTGGACGCTGGAGAACACCTAAGACCAAATTGAGATCCCACTGAGGAGTGGGACTCTTAAAAGCAGGGCGAGCATGAGCAACATCCTGGAAGAAAACATTGACATCTGGGATAATGGTAAGATGTCTCTGAAGAAAAAAAAAAAAAGAGAGAACGCAGAAGTCTGAACCTTCAAGGAACTCAAACTGAGACCCTTATCAATCCCATCCTGCAAAAAAAACAGGAACGTAGGGGGATCAAAGTCATGGGAAAGATCCCTATTAGCACTCCAAGATAGAAAAGTAGACCAAACCTGATGGTATGCCTTAGAAGAAACAGGCTTCAGAGCACAAAGCATAGTAGCAATGACCTCAGAAGAAAAGCCCTTCTTCAAAATTGAGGATTCAACCTCCAAACCGTCAAACCCAAACGTTCGATGTCTTCCTTCCACAGGTATCCCTGTAGAAGAAGATCCGGTCGGTGGGGAAGTCGAAACTGTTCCACCACCGACAGAACCAGTCGCTCCAGAAAAGAAGACTGGCAAGGCCAATATGGAGCAATCAGAATGACTGGAGATCGCTCCAGACGAAGCTTCCTCAATACCCAATGCAACATTTGAAGAGGGGGAAATATGTATGCCAGAAGAAAACTCCATGGACTGGATACAGCATCCACTGCTAGAGCCTGAGGGTCATTCCAACCGGAGCAGAACAGTGGAACCTTCCTGTTGTGTCTCATCGCCATCAAGTCGATCTGAGGAAGACCCTACTTCTGGACAATGAGATGGAACACCTCCTGATTCAGTTCGCATTCTCCGCTGTCGATGGTATGTCGACTTAAGAAGTTTGCCAGGACGTTGTCCACGCCTGGAATGTGAACTGCGGAAATAGCAGGAACATGAACTTCTGCCCAGGCCAAAATAGCCTACACCTCCAACCAAGCTGCAAAACTTCTTATGCCGCATTGCTTGTTGATGTAAGCCACGGCCGTGGTGTTGTCTGATTGGACTCGAACAGGACAACTCTCCAAATGGACAGTCCAGTACCGGAGAACATGGAAGATTGCTCGAAGCTCCAATACGTTGATGGGAAGGAGACTCTCCTTCGGAGGCCAACGGCCCTGGACATTCAGGTGGCCCAAGACCGCACCCCATCCTGACAGACTGGCATCTGTGGTTACAGTCGTCCAGAAGGAAATCAGGAACGCCCTGCCTTTAAGGAGATGCGGGAGGTTGAGCCAACATGACAGACTCAGTTCCACATGTAGGGGAAGAGAGACTGATATCTTCAAGAGATCCGCCTAACCCTTGCAGGCCTGGATCACAAACCGTTGAAGTTCCCTCACATGAGCCATGGCGAATAGGACTGCTTCCATGATGGAAATGAACTTCCCCACCAGAGACATCAACTTCTTGGCTGGCACCGGATCCAACTGTAGGACAGTGGATACTTTGCGTGCGATCTCGTAAGCTACCTCGCCCTTGAGGAACACCATCCCCTTCACTTCTCGTTTACTGTCCAGGTAAACGAGACGCTGAGATGGAACCAGATCCGACTTGTCCATGTTTAATATCCACCCATGATGCGAGAGAACGTGAATGCATTCCTGGACCTGGTGATGCAGAAGCTCCGGAGATGAGGCCTTCAGCAGGAGATTGTCCATGTAAGGAGTAACTCGGACCCCAGTCCTGTGCAAGAGCGATATCAAGGCACCTAGGACCCGATTGAAGACCTGTGGAGCAGACAACAGACCAAAGGGAAGAGCAGAAAACAAAGTGCCCTTGGTCGCAGGCAAACTGGAGGTATTGTCGGCTCTCTGGATGAATGGCAATGTGCAGGTATGCATCCTGAAGATCCAGGGAGGTGAGAAACTCTCCAGGAGACATGGCGGCGATCACCGTCTGCAGAGATTCCTGATGATATTGAGACTTGACCACTACGGAATTGAGATTCTTGAGGTCCAGGATAGGATAACATCCGCCGTTGTTCTTGTTGACCACAAACAGGTTGGAATAGAAGCCAAATTCCTGTTCTGGTTCGGGAACCGGCTCCAAAACCTCTTTGTCCAAAAGGGTCTGAACCACCCTGGTGAAAAGCCAAAGTTTGTCTGCTGTCTGAGGAGTATGTGAAAGATGAAACCTGGGCGGAGGAAGAGAGGTAAAGGGGATCCTGTACTCCTCTGTCACGACTTGAAGAACCCATGGATCCGCCACGGATTCTGTCCAGAAAGAGTGGTAAAAGCACAGGTGGCCACCCACTGATTCGTGGGAACCAGAGTTCAATGACTCATGCCGAAGAAGGTTTGGCAGACCTTGGGTTTACCCGAGGACTGCTTGGGTCTCCACTGCTGTTTAGGCTTGGAGGAGGCACGAGTTGCCTGGGGAACCGCCTGGGTCGCTGCGCGCTCCTCAGTCTGAAAGGGACGAAAAAGCCAATTCCGTCTGGACTGTGGCTTCTTCTTGGGGAGGAAAGGCAACAGGGCACTCTTCCCCCCAGTAGCCTCACTGATGATGTCTTTCAGTTCAGGCCCAAACAGAGAGGTTCCCAAGAAAGGCAAGGAAAAAAGATTCTTCTTGGAGGTAGTGTCAGCTGACCGGATCTTAAGCCAGAGTGCACGTCTGGCAACCACAGACATGGTGGAAACTCTTCCTACTAAACGTATGTAATCAAAAATCCCTGCAGACACATAATGCTGGGCTTAAGAAATATTAGCCAAGAGCCGCAACAAGTCAGAAGTTGGAGTACCTTGACAGACAGCCACTGTTATCTGCTCAGTCCAAAAATTCAATGGCTCTATTCACCTAAGCGGCCGCAAAAGCAGGATGCAAGGAAGTACTGACGTCAACAAGGCCTCAATCTTCCTATCTGTCCAATCTTTGAGAACAGATGCATCTGCCATTGGCAAAGCAGTGGTATTGGAGAGTCTAGAAACCGGGGCATCCACCTTAGGAGGTTAGGCCCACTGTACCAAAGCCGCCTCAGAGAAGGGATACAATTTAGCAAATTTTCTAAACACAGCAAGCTTCTTGTCAGGAAGATTCCACTCATCCAACACCAGACAGTCAAGAGTGGGATTGGGAGAAAAGCAGGTATACTGCGTCTTAAGCTCCTGAAACACAATAGAAAGGTCCTTGGTATCTTCAGATGCCAAGGGAATATTCAAAGTAGTGAGGACGGCCCTGAAAGGCCCTCAGCAGAGGGGTCAGGGTCCACTTCAAGTGGGTCCCCCCAAAAAAACTGGGAAGACACCTCCACAGAATTACCCTTGTCATCTGAATCCATTAAGAGTTCCTCTTCAGATGAATCAGACACATTAGGTATCCCCTGCAGTTTAGGCAGGGATGATCTGATGGATACAGGGGGTTGCCAAGCCTGGAAGACCCCACTCAATTGAGATGGTAACAGTTGTAAGGTAGACTTTAAATCTTTAGTAGTAGCCTTAAACTCCTGTAACCACGTTGGCTCTAATACATGGCTGGAGGTCCATGGAGGTGACTCAGGGGCAGCAGCGCATGTAGGGCATAAATGACCCGAGTGTTCTCTAGGTAACCGTGATTGACATAAGGAACAATGCACAATGGGAGTCACAGACGTCCCATGGTCCTTAGTCTTAGGCCTAGCCCCAAGTTCAGACGGATTAGACATTCTCACAGTGTCACAAACATCTCAATATATCTGGTATAAGCTAAACAGTGTTTAAGATTAAAATTTCACCCCCAGAAATCGCTAACATCCACTTATCTGGCAGGCAAAGGGTTAATCAGCTGAGGAGAGAAGGAAAGCTCCAGCCCTGCGTAGGATACTCGGTAAGGGATGAAAGAAAATGGCGAGCGTAACAGGAGCCAATCAGTAACAAGCGTGTGAAGCAAGCACTCATGGGAAATGTAGTTTCCCTGTACAAGTACCCCAAACAGTGCCCGAGCCCGCCAAAACACTCAGAGCATGAACCAGATCATATAAAAAGGGCAGACAAACAAAATGAGCCATCTCTGAAGTCTCTACGATGAGCGGATGCAGAGATATGTCCCAAACAGTAAAGTCTCCTAGAGGTGAATGGTGCATGGCGTCTATGTGGTAAAAACAAATTTTACAAAATTTATCCTGTAAAAAATTAGCAAATACACCAGAAAACATAGTAAAAGTGAAATAAACACTGTCCTCAACCGGGAAAGTGTTGAAGAGTACCCAAAACATGTCAAAACAGCATACAAAGGGTTAAATTACCACAGAAACACTGCTCCAAACCCCCCAACAGACATACAGACAAACCCAATGAGTGCAGGAGTATGTAATAGGAACTCTAATGGAGAACTCTGTGCAGGGAGTAAATACATGGGACAAGTGGACCTCAGCACTCAAGGGGTTACTCACGTTTTTAGCAGGTCTTCTGTCTTCAGATTACCATGTATTTAAGAAGAAGCCTACATAGGCCTCTCCTGGAAAAGAACTTGTTAAACAAAATGTTCCCCTCAGGGCTAAAAGGTCCACCATAGCACCTGGAAACTGAGCTATCCACATCTAAGGTCATTGTCAGTAAATGGTAATCCGCCTGATGGTGGTTTCCATATCTAACAGAAAACACTAAAACTAAAGCAGAACAGCTTCTCTGTCTTTCCTCTTCAAAGGAAACATCCAACTGGAGAGTATTGGCTACTGCAGGCTGAGAGGGAAAGTAAGCTCCACCCAGCAGTTTCCTGTCTTACTTAAAGGGGCAGGTCACCTGTTGGTGTGAAGTCCTGTCCTGTTGGTGTGAATTCCAGTCCTATTGTTGTGAAGTCCTGTCCATTTGGTATGAAGTAAGTCCTGTCCTGTTGATATGAAATCTTATCCTTTTGGTATTAAAGGGATAGTAATGTTTTATAATAAAAACAGCTCTAATTAATCATCATAGTATTTGGACTTTGGAGAGTGTTATTTCAATTCTGTCAGAGTTGTAGTTCCAGAGTAATTCAATGACAAAGTGTCCCCCTCCCTCCCCTTTTACTGATGTCACACTGTTCAGCTAGATCAGAAGGGAGGTGCCCAGGTAGACTGCAGAGAGGGACAATCTTCAATTAAGATAAGGGAAAACCTGAAAAGCTTGTCAAGGGGGGGCAGGGATTTCATTGTTTTCATAGGAATAAGAGTGTCCCCTTCTGTTATCTGTCCAGTCTATGGACTGCATTCCACATCTGAGAAGAGATTGTTTACAGTAGGTAAAAGGGGCGGGGAGGGGAACTTTGCTTGTGAATATCTCATAAACCATAAAGGTTTGAGAGATAAGACTTATATCATTCGTCATGTTTTTTAATGCCTACAAAATAAAGTTAAAACGAAGTATTACTATCCCTTTAAGTTCTGTCCTGCTGCTATGACGTCCTGTCCTGTTGGTGTGGTCTTGTCCTGTTGGTATGAAGTCCTGTCCTGCTGGCATGAAATCCTGTCCTGTTGGTATGAAGTCCCATACCTCCCAACATTTCAAATGGCCAAAGAGGGACACTTTTGTTTTAGGTGGTGTTTACAGGGGTGTGGCTGGTGGGCGGGGCATTACAGAGAAGTTTTAGGATATTTCATGACCTATTGGCTCCTCTTTGTTTAACTGAATAAATTATTTACAGCAATACCAAAGTATTTTATTTACACAGATTAAATTATAAACACATATATTACAGATTAACTAAACATTTATGTGAGTTTTATTGCTGTGGAGCAAAGTAATACACACTACTCATTTTGATCTCCTGAAAAGAGGGACAAAAGGGTAGAAAAGAGGGACAGAGGGATTTGCGTCTCAAAGAGGGACAGTTGGGAGCTATGAAGTCCTGTCCTGTTTGTATGAAATCCTGTCCTGTTGGTATGAAATCCTGTCCTGATGGTATGAAGTCCTGTCCTGTTTGTATGAAATCCTGTCCTGTTGGTATGAAATCCTGTCCTGATGGTATGAAGTCCTGTTGGTTTGAAGTCCTGTCCTGCGGGCATGAAATCCTGTTCTGTTGGTGTGAAGTCCTGTCCTGTTGGTGTGAGTCTATGGTGAAGCAGTGTATAATTGTAATAGCATAAAAGGAGGTGAAAAGTAGGGGAACAGCCGAGCCTTGCGGCTTGCCCGTGGCTGGCTTCGAAGCCACACACCTCCGTTAAGAGGGCAGATTCCTACTGGTCCTGCCACAGCCCACTACCCCAGGAGGGACCTTTTGAAGAGTAAGTGCGGTGCGAGTAGTCCCATGTAGCAGTGTCTCCACCATTGCTAGAAATCGTATGTGCCGTGTCCTATGTCCTGTTGGTATAAAGTCCTGTCCTGTTGGAGTGAAATCCTGTTCTGTTGGTATGAAGTCCTGTCCTGTTGGAGTGAAGTCCTGTCCTGTTGGTATGAAGTTCTGTCCTGTTGGTATGAAGTTCTGTCCTGTTGGTGTGAAATCCTGTTCTGTTGGTATGAAGTCCTGTCCTGTTGGAGTGAAGTCCTGTCCTGTTGGAGTGAAGTCCTGTCCTGTTGGTATGAAGTTATGTCCTGTTGGAGTGAAGTCCTATCCTGTTGGTATGAAATTCTGTCCTGTTGGTATGAAATTCTGTCCTGTTGGTATGAAGTCCTGTCCTGTTGGTGTGAAGTCCTATCCTGTTGGTATGAAATCCTATGCTGTTGGTGTGAAGTCCTGTCCTGTTGGTGTGAAACCCTGTCCTGTTGGTATGAGTCTGTGGTGAAGCAGTGTATAATTGTAATAGTAAACAAGGAGGTGAAAAGTAGGGGAATGGCCGAGCCTTGCGGCTTACCCGTGGATAGTTTCGAACCCACGCACCTCTGTTAAGAGGGCGGATTCTTACTGGTCCTGCCACAGCCCACTACCCCAGGAGGGACCTATTAAGACTTCCTTTTGAAGAGTAAGTGCAGTGTGACCAGTCTTATGTAGCAGTGTATCCACCCTTGCTAGGAATCGTATTTGCCTACAGTGTCCTATGTACTGCTGGTATGTAGTCCTGTCCTGTTGGTAAGTAGTCATGTCCTGTTGGTGTGAATCCCTGTCCTGTTGGTGTGAAATCCTGTCCTGTTGGTATGAAGTCCTGTCCTGTTGGTATGAGTCTGTGGTGAATCAGTACATAATTGTAATATTAGACAAGAGATGAAAAGAGGGGTTATGGCCGAGCCTTGCGGCTTGCCCATGGCTGGCTTCGAACCCACACACCTCCGTTAAGAGGGCGGATTCCTACTGGTCCTGCCACAGCCCACTACCCCAGGAGGGACCTATTAAGACTTCCTTTTGAAGAGTAAGTGCAATGTGACAAGTCCCATGTAGTAGTGTCTCCACCCTTGCTAGAAGTAGTATGTGCCTACAGTGTCCTATGTACCCTTTAAAGCAACCATTATCGGTACCGTTACTTACCAAGCCCGTCAACTCGGTCCATGGTACAGAGCTGATGGTTTACATGCGGGATGTTGTCAGCTGGAATCCACCCACGCATACTGTAATCTTTTCTAGCTTCTTTCATTTAGCATGACTGGCTTTATTAGTGTTCTGTGCAGTCTGTATGGGAACTCTTACTGGACTGCATTCCATACACTACTTCACATTTCAAGGCTCCAACCTGCCTCCTCTTCACTAGCTACTTCTCAATGGATAGCCGCAATCCAGCCAGGCTGACAGCTCTGCACTGCCTTGCTTTCAATGCTTGCTAGCACAGCCTTAATCCAGACCTAACTCAATGCTATCATTTTACAGGGGATTCTACGACAATCCCACTAAATAAAAGCGCTGTTTTTGCTGGGGGCAAGGAAGAAAGTCCCTTACATTTATTATATTGCAATTGGAGACTCCTTTATCCTTTACACTTATATTACGCACTCACCTTTTTTGGAGGCTTCTACCTATCAGCTGGTACAGAATACAGTGGTTTGGAGCTCACTCCAGGTCAGTTAATCCCCATGGGCCCTAAATGTTCTGGGCTTCAATGGTCAGCCATATATGTTGAACATGTGCGTGTGCTTTGAGGATCCTTGGGTGTTAAGGATGTGTGTGCATGTGCGTGTTGGAGATGTGTGGGTGCTGACGTGTTTTTTTTATGCGCATTGAGGTGATTTTGTGACTACCATAGGGATCATGCAGGTCTATGATTACCAGTGGGACACTGGAACAAGCCTAAGGTAACAGACAGTGGGTCTAGGATGAATAAGAAAATAGTGCACAGTGGGGAAAAAAAGGTGTGTGTGTGTGTGTGTACACGTACGTACCAGTAGAACAACTCTGTCGTGTTACGCCTTGTTCCTGTGGGTCTTCAACTAACAGTGGAAATCTGTTGCAGAACCCTCTGATCCTTGAAGGGTTAAGGTGCAACAAAATATGT